>VXBO01008417.1:226262-257354 GCA_013400135.1 Rhinoptilus africanus | reverse complement strand
GGGGGGTGTCCGGGGGTCTCCGGGCCGGGTGTTCCGGGGGGTGAAGCGGGGCCGCAGGCCGGGCTGAGCCGCCCCGTCGGGTCTGGCGTAACCCCCGGGGACGGGGCTGTTGCCCAACCGGGCGTGGGCTCCGGCGGGGCTGCCCGTGCGTGGGCCCCGAGGGCCTCGCCTGCAGCCCGGCAGCGCCGGCCGGGGCCGGGCTCCCGCCTTCCTCCCCCCACCCCCCGAGCTGCAGAACCGGGGGCGGTGCGTGGAGGGGACGGGGCCGCTCGACCGAAATACGCCAGTTTCATGGCGGAGTCTTTCCCCCTCTCGGAGCGCCGAGGATGAGGAGNTAACCCGCCAGCCCCGCCGGTGGGCCCCACGGTGCGCAAAAGCAGGGACTCATGTAAGATGTGATGAGCTTGGCCGGTCTCAGCCACACAACACCAGCTTCCCAGCCCAGCACCACCCTTGCCCCCGTGTCAGGAGCAGGATGGGGTCCCCAAACGCCACCTCTGCCCCGTGGTGCCGCGGCGGTGTCATGCTGGTGACGGGGACGGGGGGGANCGTGCGTGGGCCCCGAGGGCCTCGCCTGCAGCCCGGCAGCGCCGGCCGGGGCCGGGCTCCCGCCTTCCTCCCCCCACCCCCCGAGCTGCAGAACCGGGGGCGGTGCGTGGAGGGGACGGGGCCGCTCGACCGAAATACGCCAGTTTCATGGCGGAGTCTTTCCCCCTCTCGGAGCGCCGAGGATGAGGAGAGCCTTCATCCGGGCCTGGCGAGGCGGGAGGGCCGGGGGCGAGGATCCCGCGGTTGGGGGGCCGGGGCCGAGCTGTCACCCACCGCTGCCATCCTCGGAGCCACCACCCGCTGCCATCGCCCGCCCCGGTAGCACCGTGGTAGCGATTTCCCATTGTCCGTGGTGGCCAAACGTGACCCTGTGTCACCCGAGTTATTTATGGAGCGTTGCCCCTCGCTGAGGTGGCCTGGTGGCTTGTCCCAAGGTGAATGGTGGCTGGCAGGCGTCGGGCCGAGGTGACCCCGCCGGCGTGCCGGGGTTGAGGACAGGGAAGCGGCCTTGCCGGTGTCTCGGTGCCGTGGGGAGCCGGTTGCATCAGCGCCCCGAGCGCAGGCCGGACGGAGGAGGGAGCACACGGCGTACGGTTGCTGCCTCTCTTATCACCGGAATAAAATTTGAGGTTTTTTTTCCTTGTTCGGGAGTGATGCGCTGGAAACTTGAAGTCAGGAACCATGTGAGCCGATGAACGCACCTTGGCGTGACTTTTTTTCGGCCTTCCTCCCCCCCCACTTTGCTTTTTAAATGATCCCATGTCTTAACCGGAGGGAATGTGGACCTGAGTTTCCTGTTTGCTGTGTAAGCAGGGTGTGAATCAGCAGCGATTGACGGTGCTGCTGAGCGGAGCTGCTGACTCACAGGTAGCAGCACATGCCTCCCGCCGCCGGCCCGCGCTGGAAGGGAGCCACCGGCCTTCTTAAAAAGGCTCTCGCCGGGACGCCCCAGCCCAGACCTCTCGCTCGCCGGTGCCGTGGGTGACGCGTGGATGTGTGGATGGAGGGAAAAGGTGAGCCTGGCCACGGGAACGCTCGTGTCCCGCACGAGCTGGGCCCCGGAGGATTTCGGGGGGCAGCAGCGTGGCTGACAGCAAAAGGCGATGCCAGGGGGGGAGCAGCTGGAAGCGCGGCGTTTTCCTCCGAGGAAGTTTGGAAGCCTTCTGTGTCTGCAGGTTTCTGGTTGCACGGGGCCGTTGGTTGTGACAAACCGGTTCATTCATACAGTTACTCCTCGTATCCTTTGCTGGCGGTGTCGCACGTGTGCTGAGCGCGCCCGGTCTCTGCTGGCACTGGCAGCTCCGGGTCCCCGTCTGACCCGAGCTCCTTTGCCTCTGTCAGGGCAGCTTTCGGCATGGGGATCGATCCTGAGCGGGTGTAATGCATCTGGCTCTTCAGAACCCTCTCTTCTCGTCCTGCTAGTCCTCTGCTGTGCTTCTGCTCGGTTTCGCATCCTCCTCGGCAGCGCCAGCTCTCCGAGCGGGTTTGCCCACTGCCGCGCAGGGATGCTTGCAGGTCTAAGTGCCTGCACCCGCTGCTGGGACTGCGGAGGCTGCTGGCAGCACTTATGGCAGCTCCTCCTGCCCCTCCTTTTGGACGGCTTGAGTTTAAGCTAAATTTTCCTTGGGGAAATTCAGTGAGCAGTCTTGATTTGGTTGTGCTGGTTGCTTTCCCTTCTCAGGCTTGAGTTGATCAGGGTTGTGAATGGAGGCCGCTGCACTGAAGCTCTCAGGTTGGCTTTTTCCATGATGGATACATACCAAAACTTACCTGCCGTCATTTTGGCTTAGTCACGGGGTTGTCTCCTGCCTCAGGAGTTTTTGGGGATGCACGTGGCTGGCCGTGACACGGGTGATAGGAATGGTGCTGGGCGAGAGCTTTGCCTCCCTCTGTGCTAAACATAGCTTGAGATAAACACCTTCTGGGGATTATGTGAAGCTTAGGAAGGATTTCGGCTTTCTTCCTCTTCCCATTGCTCCTATCTGCTTGATCCAAATTATCTCGCAGGATCAGGTGTGTGGGGAAAAGTCGCTTGGTTTCCATATTATCTTGCACTGTCAAGTGAGCTGTTTGCAAAAATATGCAGCAGCTCCCTAAAGCTTCCTCGAGCTGTGTTTTGTGGAATGGGTGGCACTGGGGGATGGAATTGTGTGCGAAGCTCGGGAGCTGCCCCTGCGTCCTCCTTGCAGAGCTTTGCAAGGGAAACAGCCTCTGGCTGCAGATTGCAATATGTGGCTGGTCCTGGGTGTGATTTTTTTCAACAAATTCTGCACCTTTTGCGGTGAAATGGCTGCTCTGAAGGGAGGGGTGTTGTATCCGAGAGGGGAAGAAGCCTTTGGGAGTTTGCATCCTTTGGGGATGTGCAGGAACACGGCAGAGGGTGCAGAGTCTGTGCTTGACTCTGTGCCTACAAATCCAGGCTGCTGCCTTTCCTCTGGGGCTCCAGGCATATTTTCTGCCTGTATGTGAAGACCCCGGTGCCCATCACCGTGGCTCTTGGCTGTGACTCAGGTGCCTGAGAAGCCCCTCCTGGAGGGACAGACAGGAGCGTGCCGGTGGGGAGGCACATGTGTCCCAAAAACGGGGAGTTTGCTGGAGAAAGCAGCTCTGCAGCTGCGGGGAGGATGCATGGATGGGGTCTGGAGGGAGAAGACCTGCTTGGCCTCCCCTGGGCTCACCCGGCTCCAAAGCCCGAGTAATTCAAAAGCGAGAGATCTTCCTTCGGGAAGATGGGTGCTGCTGGGGAGAGGAGGCAGGATCCAGGCGATGTTTCTGGGGAAGCAGCTCCCTTTTGATGCCGAGGCTTGGAAAAATCAGCGGTGAGCAATGCCAGACCCTGGGGATGAACCGGTGCTTGTTCTGGTGGTGCATCTATTCTGGGTAGGTAAATAAGCAGTGGGGACGCGTCCCTCCCGTGCCCTCCGCCGGAGCACACCACCGTTATGCAGTTCAGTCGGCTGTGAATCCTGTACTGTCTCATGTGCCATTCACACTTTTCCTCCCGCCACCCTAAAAAAAGGCAGTTCTGCTGAAAATACATGTGGGGTCGTGACCTGCAGAAGCCGAGCTTTGGCTTTGGGCTTCTGTCACCTCTGGGCAGAGCAGCCACCAGCCTGGTGTCCCCTGGGTGTGCAGGGGGGTGTCCGGGCTGGGAGCTTTCATCCCATGGAGGCAGGTTTTTATTTTAATTCTAGTTGAAGCATCACGGAGCTTGCATCTGATTAATTACAACAATTATATAGAGCGCGGCGCTTTGCTCCTGCCCTCCTCGCGCTGCTTTGTGCTAGCGTAACAGTGGGCGCCTGCAAAATACCACGTTGGACGCCATAAATATTTAGCTCTGCTCCAGCAGCCTGTTTCCCTCCCCGGAGGGATTCTCCCCTGCTTTTTTTCAGTGGATAATGCTTCTCCCCGAAGGCTGCTGCTTTTATTTTCCAGCTCTGGGCTGCAGTCCAGGGCTGAGCCGGAGTTTGCTTTGCCCCTGTTGTTTGCAAAAGTGATTGTCGCCGGAGGAAACTCCTGTGTGTTTTGTAGAGCTTCTCTTTGGATGCCTGGGAATGGGTGCAGGTTTCTGGTCCCAGTGATTTTGTGACCCGAGAAGCTGCCGCTGTGGATGTGAGGGGGGGATCCTCTGTGGGTTTTTGGACAGGAGATGGTTTTCAGTGGCGTTAATAAGGCGCTGCCCGGGCAGGCTGTTTGCTGGGGAAGGAGCCGGGAGAGGAACTTGCGTTGGCTGGGAGGGTGATTTTACTCTACCAACAAAAAGTTTGGGGTTTTACTGGCATGACTCAGGACTGCTTGTGGGTACGTATGGAGCTAGATCTACCCACCGCCTCCTTTGCTGACGAAGCTCTGTAGCGCAGGCCGAGCGTTAGCCAGGGATTTTGAGTAGGGAAGAGGGCAGAGAGGACTTTTTATGGTGGAAACTGGAAGTTTCTGTTCTTTTTTTTTCAACTTGGGAGATACCCCATCTCCCCACTGCCTCTTACCTGTGTGGGGACGATGCTGCACTGATACCGTGGCAGCACTGTGAGTCGGAATGTCTATTGCTCCAAGGGATACCATAATTACTGGGCTTGACTGCAGCTATCTGGGATATCACCGTATAGCAACTGGCGGCCCAGCTGGCCTTGGTTTGCCCTGGGTTTGAGTCTCTGCTCCCTTTTCTGGAGCACCTTTCCCTTGCAGCCACTTCTCTGTCCGGCAAAAGGCTGGAGCAGAGTTGCTGGCCATGTGGGATGCAGGGGGTTATGGTGTGGCTAAGGGGAAGGGCAGGATTTGGGGGTCCCGTGGTCCCAGCGGGTAGGGGAGGGAGGGAATCACCACCTAATGCTGGGATGCTGGGGGAAGTTCTGGACCTGCAGTGGGATGATGGTGGGAGCAAGGCAGACCCTCTCCAGCATCCTTTCCCCCGGTAATCCTGTGCTGTTGTCCACATGGTTTAATTAATCTATGGGCTTAATGCCACAGGGTATTGTGCGCTGTCTGCTCCATCAGCCTGTTGCGAGAGAAGGTAGGCAGCACTTTGGAAAAGCACATTCCTGTTCAAGCCCCAGAGGCTGGTGGGATTTTCTTTGTGGCGTGATTACCCTTGTGTGCCGCTGGATCTGATGCAGGGGGAAACGAGGAAATGCTTGAATCATGGGCTTTAAGGTCAGGAGGGACAATGGTGAGCATCGTGCTCGGCTGGAGGTCAGGATGTTGCTTCCAGGAATTACTGCAGCTTTTGGGTGAATTATGCCAGATTGTGTAAAAAGACACCCGATCTTGTTTTTAAAGGCATCCAGTGATGGAGTTTGGTTTCTCTGAAATGTGAGTGTTGTGACCTTGGTGCGCTGGGGTGCGGTACAGAGGGATGTCCCTGCCCTGCCCCTGGCTCCCTCCTGACCCTGGGAGCAATGGCTTTATGGCCCTGCTCGCTGGGAAGCTGGGGAAGGGGACGTGTGACAGTGGTGGCTTGGCTGTTACCTCCTCCTCTGGGAGCCGGCAGGGTGCTCCAGGGGCTGTGGAGGCTCCGGCACCCACCGGGCTGCCCCAGCCTCCGTCCTCCTGCCTGCACTGTGCTCTGGGAGGTCACTGCTGACCTGGGTCTATCCTGCGCTCTAAGCCTTCATTTCCTCATTTCGAGTGAAATGCTTATTTTTTTTTATTTTGTTTGAAAAAAAGATAAATTTCCGTAAAAAACATAACTTTTGAATGGAAGAGGAGGCAGGATGAGGAGGAGACAAAACTTACCAGAAGTTGTTTGTAGAGCATCCACCCTTCCTCCCCCCACACCACCACCAGAGAAAAAAAATCTAGTTTTGGAAAGGAAGAAACCTCCAGAGGGCTCGATGCAAGTTATTTCCCATCAGAGGCTGCTAACCTTAGCTGTGGTTTGGCACTGGCATCAGCCTAACTGCGTGTATCCGATGAACCCCTCTGAGGATGACGATGCTTGCTCCCTGTGCCTGTCGGTGCCTGGACCTTCTCCTCCCCGAGTGCCCCGTGTCACGGGGTGTTTGCACCCTGCTGCCTCGTCTTCTGCCTTGGGGGTGCCCGTCATATCTTAAAAGCAGCTTTTAATTGATTGTATTTCATTCTCATAAGGGTCTCGGAGATTTCCAATGAGGAATGCGTAACACCCTGCAGGCGGGATGGCGTCCTGCTGGCGTCTCTTCGGCGGTGCCGAGAGCAATGTCCTCCCTTTCTGTCCGCCGGTGACGGGTGGCACGGGTCCTGCAGTGACCCACGGTGCAGGGCAGAGGGACGGGACGGGAAGAAGCCCATCTGCAGGGCTTGGCAGGTGACAGTCATGTGTCTGACAGATCATAAACACGCAGGGCTGGTTACGTGGATGGGCCGGGGGTGGTTTAGGGGAGGATGACGGGGTTATCTAGGGAGTGTCAGCTTGTCTGGGCTTGCAGGCCAGTTAGATACTGCTTTGTGGTGCGTGTATATAAATTCCCTCCTAGCCCAAATCTCGCAGGAACGGCTGACGAAGCAGCCTGCCTGCGCTGCGGGAGTTGGTTATGAGGAGTCGGGCAGCCCTGGCCATCTTTACTGGTGTTGATGGCAGCCCTTTGAGAAGGCAGCATCCCCACCTGCCTTGCCGGGGGGCGCTTGCCATCCATCTCAAAGCAGCCGGAGCAGACGTCCTCTCCTGCTGCGTGCATCTCTCTCTGCGGGAGAATTTCCTATTAAAGGTCATGAAGGGCAAGCACAGCGCATGGTGGAGGTATTTTTTGCTCTCGGCTGGAGATCTTGGTTTGCTTGGTGTCGGAGTGGGACAGTTGGGGGTTGAGAGGGAGAGGAGGGAGCAGCAGAACGTGCAGCCCCGGGAGGACGGTCCCTCTGAGTCAGTCCTGAAGGTGTGCCCCGCGGTGCAGCGGGGGGGTGTGTTGTCCTGAAGGACGTCTTTGGAGCTCGTCACTAAAAATGACGTGGCTCTTTGAGAGCCAGATGTGCTCACCGTCAAGGCTTTTTAAGAAAGCTGCTCTGCATAGTTAAAAATCCCCTGCTGCTGCGGACGGCTTGGTTTCACTCCTGACGTACTGCCAAGTTGCACCTCGGCCAAAGATGAAATGATCTCGTGCTCATACGTTGCTTTGGCTGTTCTTTGTCATCTTCCAAGCACCTTTAAAAGGTGCTCGGGGCAGGGGGGTTAGGTGGCAGGCACAGCCCCACGTGTCTGTTTGTAAAACCCCGTGCTCGCACTCCGAAAATCCCTGCCGGCACAGGGCAGGGCAGCGCAAGGCATTTTTGTATATGTGTGTATGTGCACGTGAGCTCAGCTGGCTTTCGAGGTTTCCCTGGTCTCCCCGCAACTAAGATCATCCATCCTGTGCCGAATCGGCACCCGGCTTGCCCGGGGTGTTCCCTGCCAGCCCCTGTCCCCGTCGGTGAGAGCTCGGTGGTCAAAGGACCCAAGTGATGTTAACGGTGCAGAAAGGAGGATGCCGGGGGTTGGGATGTGGGTGGCGATGCTGCCAGGGGACCAACACAGACCTGTACCAGCCTCTGTCCTGCTCTCTGGATTTCTCTCTTTGGCATCACCCGTTTTTGTTAAGGCTGGAAGCAGCCACACGCTGCCTTAAGGCTGCCAAAAAAAAGGAGGTGGTGGTGGGTGGGTTAGATCTGCTGCTTCTACAGCCCCCTGTGCTCACTCTTTGTGGAAAGAAGCCTGTTTCCTGCAGGTTTTTGGTTGATCCCTGCGATCACTTGGCTGTGAGCATCGCTTGCCGTGGGCACTGGGTGGCACCAGGCATGGCTGGGGGTGTCCCCCGAGCCCAGGATACCCGCAGGGCTGTGCCCTGGCCAGGCTGCCTCTTGCGCTCTGCGGATGCTGCTCTTGCCCGAGAGAAGCTTTTTGCAGGTATTAATTACACCTGCCCCTGCCTGGTTTGTTAAAGGACAGCTGGGTAATGAGGGCGAAGTGGAGGCGGGACAGATGCCTATAGAAATCACCAGGCAGAAATTGTGGGTGAATTTTAGTTGAAACTCTTATCAGCCTTGAGTGAGCTTTGCTAAAGGTGCAAGAAAACGACTCAGCTTTTCCTCCAGCGGCTCTCCTGTGCGCGTGGTTTCCTTTTCTGTGTACGTTCCAGGTTGCTGCAAGAGTTTACCCTTAATTTTGGATCCACAAAGAATTTCTTGTTCGGTAACTGTGGATTTCCCCGTGGGGTTTTACAGTCGCAGCTCAGCGAGGGAAACTGTGCATAACCGTCGCAGGGAAGGGAGCCAGCACGCGTTTCCCTTTATCTCGAACAGGTCTGACGTTTCACACGTCTCCTTCCAGCCCCTCTCCTTGCCGTTTCACACGCCGCCCTGCAGCGCGCTGCTCCTTTCCCCAAAACGCTGATGGCGGGGCTCGCTCTTTGGGGGTAAAGGGGATTTTTTCAAAATTTGTTATTTCTTATTTAAATGGAAATGGTTCCTGGAAGCCCTCGGTGTGCCCCACGAGAAGCTGCAGGCTGAGCTGCACTGAGTCACAGCCCGCGGGCTCTTGAGCCGGGATGTGAGCCGGATGCGTGCCTTTCCCAGGCACGAATCAAAGCTGCCCTGTGGGTACTGGGCAAATCCACTGCAAAATAGGTGTTTTCCCCATGCAGAGCTGTTGCAGCCTCAGATAAGAGCCCATGGTGGGGGGGCAGGAGGGGACAGTGGAGGGCAGCGATGCTGGCAGCAATTTTTGGTGTGCTTATGGTCCAGTCTTTAACTGGGGGGGTATTTTTAAGCTTTGCAGCAGGGATTTTTGAGAAACAAAGGAGAAACGTTTGCAGGTGACATCTGCAAAATATGGAGCTTAGCAAGTATTTGGTGCCTGTCATTATGTAGATAAATATCTCTCTATCTCTCTCCATATATATATATATCTTACTTTATAAGATGGATATATAGATATATCTTACTTTAACTCTGTCCTCCGACCCTTCCTAGGAGCTGATTTCATGGAGCAGCTGGATGTGGGACACGTTCTGGGAATGTGGACATATGGGGCAGAGGAGCAGCGATGGGAGAGCAAGAGGTAGGGGGTGCAGGTCGGAGGGATGGTGTGGTTAACGCCAGGAGAAGAGGCTGCAGCTCTGGCTCTCCCGGGGGTTTCAGGATCCAGCCCTCCCCTCCCTACATTGTCCCTTACTCCCAGCCCCATCACAAGCAGGTCATGGGCACCAAATGGGTCACCTGCCCCCTCTCTTGACTTGGGAGCATCGTCAGTGGTTAAGACTGATAAAACTGATGCTGTGTGCTGAGGTTTGAGTGCGGTAATGGGCTTTCCATGGAGATAAGGATGAGCGGTGGCTTGAGGGGAATTGGGCAGTCTCCATATTCCCTGGCTGCTCTCAGCCTGTGGTTTTCCTATGTCTCATCTGAGCCCGGGAAGGCCTCCTGGGTCCCCCTTCACCTTGTGAAGGGATGGATTTTTTTCTTGGAAAAAGTCAGGGGAGAGGCTGGGGGCTCCAGCTGGCTGTGTCTGCTTTGCATCAGCTCCCTGGTGTGATGAACACTTTGTGGTTGTGTCTTTTGCTCGGTTCCCTGGAGCAGGGCAGGGACAGGGGGAGAGAGGCAGGGAAGAGGGATGGCGCTGAAGATGCACCAAAAAGAGCAAAAAAATGGGTGTGGGATAGAAGGTGATGTAGGGGAATGTACCGCAGCGCTCGCCAGTCGCTTTCTGTAAGTGGCTGGATCAGCACCCTGCTCCAAAAGAAGTAATCCAAAGTTTTCCCTTTTCTTCCACCCGGGAGACGCAGTGCCGGGTCACTGTCGGAGGTTTTCCTCGGAAGATAGCTTTGTTCATCCCAGGAGCAGGGAAGCGCTCCAAGTCCCAGGGGTAATGTCACTGGGAGCCATCGGAGCAGCTGCCTGCCCCGCTCTCCAGCGCAGATGCTGGTCCCAAGAAAATCCTGTGTGAAGTCTCCGGGCCAGGGAAGCACCTGGATCGGTGTCTTGTTCCTGCTCCTCTCCCAGAGCTGTGAACTTTGAGGCCTTCCTTGTTTGGTTTTTTTTTTCCCCCTCTGTAAATTCCATTTTCAGAGCAGGTGCCTGCTCTGTCTTACATCATTTGCAGAGATGAAATCACTCTGTCCCTGCCCAAAATAAATTGGAGGGAGGATGGTAGAAAACAATTATTATTTTTTTTTTAAAGAATTGCATTAGAAACAGAGAATGCTTTGCTGTCTTGTCAAGTTTGCAGAGTTTTGGGGACACCTGGAAGTACTTGAATTGCACGAATTTGGATAGAAAAAGATGTGTCTGTTGACAGTGGAGTTGAGTTACAGCTGACAACTAAAAAGTCAAATGACTCTCTTCCTTTCCAACTGACTAACCATGTGCCTCCTGTGAAGCTCATCTATTCCAAAAACGGTTTGAGTTTTCTCTCCCATCAGGAAATTGTCACCAGCCGGTTGCATCAATCCCAAGCAGGTTTTATTTTTTCATGGCTCTGCCCCTGGGCTCAGAAGTCAAAGGGAGGAGCGTTGCTCTGGGGAGTGCTGGGGATCCGCTGGCAGGGAGATGGGCACGGGTGAAGGTGGTTCTACCTCTTCCTTTTTCTCTGTTTTTCTTTTTCTTTATGGCATGCTCTTTGCTTGTCTCTAAGCACCATTTCCTTTGCCTTCCAGCAATTAAGGTGTTGGGGCTGGGATTGCTCCCAGACTTTTGTCTCGTGACTTGCCAGTGTTTGCAGCTGAGTCGGTGCAGCCCGTGACGGTCCCACGAGGTGGCTGGTGGCCACGGGTTTTGGGCTGGCCATGCACCCCATGGGCTAGCCAGACCCCTGTGCCGCCCAGCTCCGTGACTCCTGATGTGCTGTGGGTTGGATTAATTACCCATCCCAAATGTTTCCCCAGCCTGCCTTTGGTGGGTTCATGTGTGCGTTGCGCCGCAGCTGAGCTTTGACACGGTGCGGCCACTGCTGCTGCTTTTTTTGGGGGAGAAAACCCAGTCGGAGCAATGGATGCGGAGGAGGCAGTCTGCAGCCCTGTGGAGGATGCTTCACCCGCCCCTCGGCTCGGTGCCTGCTCCAAAGGGGTGCCCCTGTGACCGTGCCATGACCGTACCTGCCTTCACACAGGGGTTTTGCACAAGCTCTGCAGCAAAGCAGCACGACTCTTGGCATGTACGTAGCGTGTCCTATAATGGCATGGAGCAAATGCTGGCCAGCTGGGGCTTCTGAGCTTCGAAAGGCAGTTTGGTCTCGTTGTGCGCCATCGTCATGGGGCTGCAGGAGAGCAAGCTGCCACCTGGGGAACAAAGCACAAAATCAAACATTTTTTTTCCAGCCCTCGGGGTTATGCAGGTGACCTGAAAATACAGCTGGAATGCGGCTGGGCGGTGACATCCTCCCGGCGCTGCGCGCGGCTCGCGGCGGCGTTATCTGGCCGGTGCACGGAGGCCGGGTGTGGCTTCGGGCCCTGGAGGTGGCAGCGCCAGTGTCAGTCTCTGGCTGTTGGTGGCCTCGGCTAACGTGCCCGTCCCCAAATCCCTTGCTGGGTACCAGGAGGTCGCGCCCTCCTCCCTGGTCTCGCCCAGCCCCGGCGGCACTGTCGGTGTGATGTCCCGGTCCACCGAAGGAGACGAGCTCTGTGTGATATTGGTGATTGATTCTCCCCGAGCACCATCTGAGGAGATGATAAAGATGACCCTGTTCCCTTTCTGATTGGATTCGGTTCAAAGGCTTCGCTTAAAAATAGAGCTGCCGCAGAGTTTCCAGCCTGCAGGTCCCGTGCCTGGCTTGGGCACACGGGGCTTTCCCATGGGATGCGCACCTCGTCCGTGGAAAGGCGAGTGCATCCCGGGCTTGGGGCAGCGGCTGCGTTACGGCCTTAGCCAGGGACACTGCTGCAATTCCCGGTCGGACAGCGAGGGGCAGTGGGCATCGGGCAGCGTGGTGCTGGGACGGCTGGACCCTGAGCGTGGCATTGGTCTTTTGCCATTCGCGGCACAGCGGCTCTTCCCTGCGCCCCGGCTGCGATGGTGACCCAGCCGGAACCAAACCGGCCTCGGGAGACGCTGCCTCTCCGCAGGGGAAGGGTGGGGAGAGGGCCCCGGCGTTCGCAGGGCACTGCTTGAGCTCATTGCTGTTTTTAAGGGTGTGCTCTTCCACTTATTCAAGCCGGCCCATGGGCAGGAGGCTGCCGGGGGCAATGGGAGCGTGGCTGCCATCCCACCGGACCCCTGCCTTGTCCCTGGCTCTGCCCTGCCGTACCTGGAGCTGCAACCAGCGCCTTGGCCTCTCCCCGTTGCAGGATTTTTCCCCCAGCTTCTGACACGTCACAGGGTGATGTCCTAGCCCAGAGACATGGGGAGGCTTCGTTAACACCAGTGAAACACCGTGTGCCTTTTTTTCCTCTGGGATTACCTGTAGCGTATGAAGGGCTGGATGATTAATGCCAAGTGTGCGCGTCTTTCAAGGCCGGGCAATTCCCACCGTGTCAGCAAACTTTTGAAAGAGCTGCCAATGGTGAGACTTGAAAGGGCGCTTAGGTTTGTTTTTGGTTTTGTTTTTTCTCTCTCTCTTTTTTTTTTTTTTAAAGATGCTTTTGAGATGTCGGGAGGCTCCGCTTTGCACCACCCCTGCTCCTTGGGCACTGAAACCCAACAGGACTAATTCAAAAGAAACCGCGTTTCCCATCCCACCTGCTGGGTTAGGGACTTTCTGCTCCAAAGCAGCACTGACTCTGTGGGTGTCTGTAAAGATCCTTGAAGCGTCTTCTCTCTGGCTCAGGGAATTAGCTGTTAAGTCAGGGAGTTAATGACGGAGCATCCCATCGTCCTCCCCAGGATTGCCGGGGACGGGTGCAGGTGGCTCTGGGTGCCATCTGCAACAGCAGCTCCTGCGTCAGCATCCTTTATGTGCTGATGATCTGTGCCTGAAACTATACCCTGGGAGTGGAAATGCGCCTGAGAAAATATCTTCCGCAGTCCTTCTGGGGTTTATATAAACACTATTTAAAATTAGCGTCACTCATTATGTTGGTATGTGCATTTACCTTGACCCCTGACTTTTCTGCCTGCAAATGCGTATGGCCCGGCAGAGCCTACAAGTTAGAGAATAGCTCAGGAGCAAACGGGAGGCGTGTTTTCTATAATTAGTTTAAGGTAAAGAAGCTGGTACAGTGTCTCCCCTCCAGGCTGATGGGGAAATCGAAAACAAAACTGCAGCCCGTCAAAGCCGAGTCTGGCTTTGATCAGGAATGTCTGCGCTGGCTTCTGCCGGGCTGGTTTTGAGGGAACAGGGAAGAGCAGCGATACTTTGCCACAGCTTTTCTTGCACGTGTTTGCAGAGAATTGAATGTTTTATTTTTTTTCCCCATGCCTTCGTCTCTCTCCCTTGCTATTTACCAGCCAAATCCATGCAGCGATTTATATTTTGCCACCAGAGATGATGCCATCTCGGTTGTCACCCTGGAATAGCTGCCGGTATTGTCATGGAACAATATTTCTACTATTTGTTGTGGTAATAGTTGTTAGTGGCAAAGCAATTAGTGTGTCACCTGCAGCAGGAAGAAATGTGACCTCTTTCTCTCCCAGCAACCCCTCGGTGCCTGAACCAGCGAGAGCGTGGGCTTCTTCCCTCCGCTCCGGTGATGGGCTGATGCTGCGGGGCTGTCCTCCAGCAAGGGTGGCTCCGGTGGGACACCCGGAGACAGGGATGGAGGGGGCAGGAGCGGGCTCTGCCTCTCTGCTTGCAGGCTGGGTTTGAAGGATTTAATTTGTCGGAAGAAAAGGCGTCCCACCGGGATGTGTTGTAGCAATCCAGTGCTTCGGTGGCTCCTGGAGCTGGAGCTGGCTCCCCCCCAGTTTCCTGTTGACGTCATCTGCTATTTCGCTGCTGCAGTTTTTACAACTGTTGAGCTTTCAAGGGTAACCGGAGCTGAGACCGGCCAACCTCGGCAGCTGCGGATGAGGGAACGCGGCGCTACCTTCCCCGTCTCCCCCCGTTTACCAGCCTCACGGACCCCCGGCAGCCGGGGACACCGGGCGAGGAGACCTGTGTGAAGCTGCCGAGCGCTTTGTGCCATGCGTTCCCACCGAAAATAATCATCCTTGCTTGCAAGAAGTGCCGGGGGCTGGTTCCTGCAGGATTTTTTTTTTTTTTTTTATAGTTTTTTTTCCCCCCCCTGCTCCCTCCAGCCTGCCTCCATCCCTCTCTTCGGCTGGGCGTGCGGGTGCTGTGCTTCATTTCTGGGAAACCATGGACAAGAAGCAAGGTAGATGTTGCAATTTCCAAAACACGTGGTGGGGGAGAGCTAAGGGCTGATTCTGGGGCTAAAAGGGGCCGGGTAACTGGTTTTTTTGGGTCGGTCCACGCGGTTTTACTTCTTTCTCCTTGCTTGGGCGGGGGCTCGGTGTCTGCAGCTGGGGATCTATTTTTAAGGCAGTAAAAACTTGCATGTTTTGCGTGGGGTTGAAACACTGGCATCTTAATTGTAAAAAAAAAAATAAATAGAGTGGCTAAAGGAAAGCATCCGAGGATGAAGCCAGCTCCTGGCTCCGGTTTTGGTTGCATTCCTGGGACGCAGGCTTTTCCAGCGGCTCTTGCATGGTTGTCCCCTGCTGAAAAGCCTGTTGCGTTGGAAAGGCGGGCGGCCGCCCCGGCAGTCAGGAGCTCTGATTCAGCGCAGGCTGACAAGTTGTTTTGGGGCTGCAAGGGGCTTTTTCTGAAGTGTCTTTTTTTCCTCCTCCTTGCTGGCTTTTTTTTAATTTTTTTGCAGAAGTGGCGAGCGCGGGGCGGCGATGACCCGCAGCAGCCCCTCGCTGCAGCGGGACCTCGGCAGGCCGATGAGTGACAGCTTTCGGCAGGTTGAGAGCCCTTTTTCCGCTTCCACAGATAGCTTTTTCCACTCTCAACAGTGGAAAATAGCACAAAGTGTGCCTGTGAGGAGCTGGCACTCATGACCAAAGCAACCAAATTCCCCTCTCTGCTTTGCACCCTGCCTCTAATTTCTTTATTTCTTTTTTATTTTTTCCTTTATGCTTTTTGTTCCAGCTCTTTCTTTGCAGCAGGGCTGGGTTCCACCCTCCAGCCTTCTGCCTTGTCCATGGCTTTTGACTCTCCTCCTCAGATCGAGGAGAACTGGGATGCATCCGAAACACTTTTTTCCCGGCGCTAGCAAAGCGGCCCAGCTCTGGCAGCAGCCTCCCGTGCCACCGCCGTCCCCAGGACTTCACCTGGGGCTGGGACCAGAACCCTGGGGAGGCAGCGGAGAGGTTTAATTTCAAAGGTCAGCTCAGGCAAATAGTTTTATTTACAGTTCTTTAGATTGTCCTGTTCGGTTCTCTCCGCCCACGCCAGCGGAGTGGGAAGGATAAACCTTCCCGGGGAGAGCTGCAACTTAATAGGACTGAAGTCGGTGGTGGCGAAGACGGGGATTCAGATGTTGAATTAAGCAGTTCCAGGAAATGTCTGTGTCAGTTTTTAGCTGGTAGAGGTTATAGCATGAGAAAAAAAAAAAAATGGTTAGGCTTTTTTTTTTTCTTTAGGAGGAAATGGTTCCTTTCTTAGCATAAAGGATGCAGTTACGTGCCTGCAGCATCACGTGGCTTACAATCTCATCCGCACCAGGAACTTCTGTCAGCTAATTTTCCCCTGCCCGGCTGCAAGACGCTGTGTGGTGTGTCCCCATGGCCAGTAGCCCCTTCCGCTGCCCCGCGTGCCACACTGGCATCGCCCGTCCGTCCTGCGTGCTCGGGGCTGGCAGCAGAGCCCTGGGGCTTGTGGGGGTAACGAGGACGTGTCCCCACATCACCTTGTCCCGCTGCTCCCTTTTTGCCCTTGTGGAGGGTCTCTAGAGGGGCGCTGCATTGCTCTGTGCTTGTAACCACCCCTCCTGCAAGCGCCCAGTGCCCTGCCAAACTGGTGTATTTCCAGCATTTTCAGGTGACATAAACCATACTTCACGTTATAGCAATTCCTCCTGCACCGACCCTACTGGGATCCCAAATGTGGGAGAGAGGGTGCCGAGGCCCCGCTGGTGAGAAGGAGCTGACGACAGCTGCCTGCGGGGGCTGAAGGCAAGCGCTGCCCTGGGATGTGCTCTGGACAGAAGGGCTTGAACTGCAAGGTCTTGTCATGCCCATCCCACTGCCTTTTCATTCCTCCCGTTTTATTTTCCTTTCTCCCCCTGCCCCCAAGTCCTTCCTCCACCCTCCTTCACCCCTCACAGCCCGGGGGCTTTCCCTTGGGGGGGGGGCTGCAGAGGCTCAGGAACCAGGTCACTTCCAGGTGGGGATGCATCCAGCCTGGGGGCTTGCAGAGCCTCCGGGGGCTTTGGGGGCGATTGCTGGGCCGTGCAATAGCGGGGAGGCTGTGCTGAGCCCCCACCTCCCGTGTCAGGGCTCTGCCTGCCCTCAGCAGGCTTTTTTGCCTTTTTTTTTTTTCCTGTTTTTTTCTTTCCTCCTTTTTTTTTCCGGGCTG
Organism: Rhinoptilus africanus; assembly: GCA_013400135.1. Lineage (NCBI taxonomy): Eukaryota > Metazoa > Chordata > Aves > Charadriiformes > Glareolidae > Rhinoptilus > Rhinoptilus africanus. The sequence goes on along the minus strand of VXBO01008417.1, from coordinate 240,907 downwards.
TGCTCGAGGGGAAGCGGTGCCTGCTCACTCAGTCTCTGCCCAGCCGGGCCCATGCTGCCGCCGCAAGCAGCGGAAGAAGCTTGCAGCCAGAAGCAGGAGTTTGGGCCAGCCTGCAGGGTGCTGGAAAGCTCGTGGCAAATTTTGGGAGAGCCGTAACAAGCGAATCCAATCTCTGTCTTGGCTCCCCCGGCTGCAGGGCAGCAGTGTGGTTGATTTTATTCCTGCAGGCATGGGCTGAGCTGGGTTTTCCACCCGTGTAGGTGGCCCAGCCAGAGCCTGGGAGTGGTGGCAGAATACCTCTGGTTTAATCGGTGCTTTTTCAGGTTGGAGCTAGGAAATGCGGGTTTTTTTGGGCTAGGTGTGACAGTGTGGGAAGGGGATTGTCACTGGCCCTGGCAGTGCGATGCTGGGAAGTGAAGGGCAGTGCTTTGGGGGTACAGGGAAGCAGACTAATGTGCAGGACCCCCACTGTAGCAGAGCTCATGGGGGATGATCAATGCGCAGAGGTGTTAAATGACTCTCCTGTGTGCTGCAGGGGGGTTGTAATGGGGAATCTCCCCATCCCTTGCTGCCCTTCTAACCCTTGCTTGCAAACCCTCCTGCCTCCGAGCTTGGGCTCCACCGAACAATGCGCCCCATTGATTCCTGACCCCGGGCTGGGTGCTCCCAGCTCTGTCTGGCCTGGATCTTGCAGCCAGGGCTAAGGAAAGGCTGATGCTGCAGCCTGCGGGACGCTGGGCTCGGGGAGCCCGTGGACCCTGCTCCTGCTACGTGAGTCACCGCGCTGTGGCCGGTGCTGCCGGGGCAGCCGGCAGCACAGAAGGCGCTTTGTGCCGGCTGCAGGATTGCTATGGCAATCAGGGAGAGGGAGAGCAAACAGATGAAGCAAAGTACCAGCCGGGATGGGAGGCATTTCAGGGCTTGGTGTAGAGGTCTGGCTGGTAACTGCCTGGGGGGGGGCTGCATGCAAACCGCTCTCTGTGTTTTGGGGCAGGTTGTGGGGGAGAAACACTCGGTGCAAGGCTCCCAGTCGGCAGCGAGCTGAATCCATCTCCTGGGATGGGATGGGATGTGTGCCCACAGTGAGCTCCCCAACTCCCCTGGGTGCAGAAGGACTCTGGGGAGCCCAGTTTTTGTGTTCTGTGGTCGGCCCCCCACGCTCAGTAGCGAGAGGCTGGGGGTGGGAAGGGGAGGCATTTCTGAACCGGCAGACAGCACTTTTCCTTTGGCTCTGTTTTGCATTTGCTCCCTTCGCTCGATAGTCCCCCTTCCAGTCCTGCTGGGTGGGTGGTGGGGAAGGGAAGCTTTGCAGGCTCATAAATTAGAAGCCGTGATTGCCATGACGTGGGCAGTTCTCCAGAGGTGGTTTCCAGCCAAGCGGGATCGGTATGGGATGGAGCGGCTCACTGGCTGGTTTCATGGAGCTGGAAGTTCACATTGCTCCCATAGCTCATGGGAACTGCGCTGGTCCCAGACCTCATGGGCCGGCTCTGATGCAGGAAAGGTGGCAGATCCTGTTGGGATATGGACTGATCTGAGCTGATTCCCTGCTGGTCCCATGCTGGTCCTGCAGCTGGGACCTTGCAGTATCTTGCAGACCAGCTTTCACCTGCAGCCTCACTGAGGTTTGCATTTGGGGAGGGCCAGGACTGGAAAATTGGGTTTCAGACACCTGTGTTAGTTGAGGCATCTGGAGTTGGTGGGGGGAGAGGGATGGGGATGGAGGCTGTGCTGGGAACATGCTGGACACGTGTATTGTCCTTCTGTCGTGCTGCTGCTCCATGTGTTCTCGTACAGTGCTGCGTCTCCTGCTGAAATCCCAGCTCCTCGCCTCTCCGCTCCCTTCCCCGGCAGCCCTCCGAGTGCTGGACTTTGTCCGCACGCCTGTTCCCGGGAGCCAGCCAAGTAGGAGCTGTTTTGAAGGGCTGTCCAAGGCCACGCTGAGCCGTCCGCTCCCAGCCCCGTGCCTGGAGCACACCTCGACGTTTGTGCTTTTTAATGCACCTCCCAGGTCTGTGCAGCCAGAGGTGCCTTTAGCTGCCACAGCTGCCCCCTTGGCTCCTGGGGGGGATCGGGGCTTCGACTCTCTCAGCTGTAGCACTTCAGCCCCCATCCCCTCACGGGCTGTTCATTTTCCCAGCGGGCTGGGGTGGGTGGGTGAGCTGTTTGCTGACGGAGGAACGGCTGGGGCTTCGGGGAGGACACCAGGGTCCAGCGCACCGCAGGGAGCTGATTCTCAGCCCTGTGCAGGTTTCCTTTGCCCATTGCTGCCTGCTGCCCCCCCCCGTGCCGGTTATCTGTTGTCGCTGTGGTTTCATCTGCAACTGTTTGGCCTGCCCTGGAGCTGCCTGAACCCCGTTTCCCCCTGCGGCAGAGGGTTGTGTTGTCTCGGTGCTGTTTGGAGTTGGGAAGAGAGAGCATCCTCTCGCCAGTCACTCCTGATGGGGTCGTGCCTTGTCTGGCGGGGTCTCGGCCGCTGCAGGCCTGGGTTTGTGGCCGGTTCAGAGCCAGCTCGCTTCTGGCTTTGCCCTGGTTTCCCTTTGCCGGGTGTGGGGTGTCCCCTCGCCCGCTGGGAGCGACTGCTTGGTTTCGGTTGAGCTCTGGTGGCTGTCTCCTTCCATGCCGGATCCGACCCACGCTGCAGAACAAGTCTGTCTCTTCCCAAGCTGGGGGCCCGGGGGGCTGTGGGACAAGGAGGAGCTGGACAGAGAGTGTTTTTGGGAGCATGGCTAATGGCATGGGGACCTCTTGTGGCTGGAGAAACGGGGATCAGGCCAAGCTGGGCTCCCACAGCCCTTCTGCCTCCGTCTGCCCACAGGACAGCGGGGATTGCTGTCCTTGGGCTGTTTGTGGGACCGTGAGGGATGCAGGGTTGGTACCCGGCTCATCTGGAGCATGAATGTTGAGCTGGTGTCTCTCTTCTCTCTTTCAGATTCCAAAGGATCCTTGGAGCCGCACAAACCGGGTAAGCACCCAGCAGAAATCGCAGCTTTCACCTACCAGCAATAAAAATCTGCAAAGAGAGGGGACCGTTAATGGCCGTGAAGGGTAAAAAACACTTCTGGGGTGTCTGCAAGGCGGTGCTTGGCTGCAAGACTTGGAAAATGGTCTCTGTCAGTGCACCCCTGGGTATTTCTGCAGGCAAGTGCTAGACTGGGACGTTCAGACCCACTTGTGTTTCTGGCTTTTGCCTGAAATTTTGGGCAAATGGTTGTGAGCAGTGTGACTTTCTTGTCATCTTGCCGTAGCTGCACAGTGTAGGGGGTCCAGGCCCTGCGTCCCCTACCTGCTGGCTGCAGGCAAGAGGATGCTTGAAGGAAGAAAAGTAAAAATGCCAGTTGCTCACGTGTGCATCTTCTCTTTCAGTGAAAAGCAAGAAGAAACGAGAGCTGAGGATAACATGTGTCCCCATCAAACAGCCCGTTGCCAACACAACGTAAGTGTCTCTGTTGCTTAAAGGTGGTTCTTTGGAGCTGGATTCAACACTGTGTCAAGGGGAACGGCCTGTGTAGACTTTATAGAATCAGGATAGTTAATTTTTTCCCTTAAGCTCTGGCTTGCAGGTGATGAGAAGGAATTACACATGCACGGACATATATACAGCGTGTGTCCTTCTGGGAGGTGCCTGTTTGACTTGAAATGGCTGAAAGGCAAAGGCTAGGAGTCTGTTGGGAGACTTTCTTCAGTCTTCCTGCCATGGCTGTGCCACTGCTGAAGGGCAAAGGCATGGCACAGAGAGCAAATCTGCCCAAGAGAAGAAGAGGGAAAGGTTTTTGATGCAGAAGAGAAGAGGTGATGGCAGCAGGACCGTGACCCGAACAGGGAATGAGGGTTGTGGGATGCTCTGCATGGCAGGGCATCCTCCCCGTCACCTGTGTGTCGGGGCTAGTTTGAGTGGTTGACATGGATGTCTTGCACTGCTGTGCTGCACCCTGCTCGGTGCCGGGGGCCAGTGCCCAGCTACTTCTCAGGGAACTGGAATTTCTCTCTGCCCTGTTTGTTTTGTGCTGCTGATGCTTGTTATGCTGTGAGGGAGAGCCCAGGGTAGTGGCACTTGGTTTGACGAAGAGCAGACGGCTTAAATTCCTCTTCCATGATGCTCTTCCAAAACACCCTGGGCTGCCTCTCCACGGCTGAGCTTTGTTTGCTCCAGAAACCGTTTCTAGAGACCCTCCCAGCTGCAGGAAAGCAGTGAAATCCCTGAAGGGGAAGTACCCCTACCGAAACCCCCAGGTAGATAAGGCAGATGTGTTGCAGGGGGAGCCAGGGGAACTCCCCCATTGCTGCTGTGCAGCCTGGCATGCACACGCCGAGCCCTTCCCGCAGCAGCCACCTCCTTCCCCCACGGGTGCCTCTGACTCCACTCCTACCGGTGTTTGAATTTCCCCTGGAGAAGGCATCATGCCGGAGTTTGTGGGGAGCTTGCGTGCCCAGAGCGCTCACATAAAAGCTGGTGCAAGCTATCCACAACTCCTTTTCTCTGGGCTTTTTAAGCTGCAGTGCAAATATTTGCGCAGTGCAAGGCGCTTGCTGTGAGCCTGAAGTACTTCCTTGAAGCCGGAGGTTGCCGTAGTGCTCTGATGGGAATCGGGCGGCTAAACCAGTTGAGCAATCTCCTCCACTCTTAAAAGGTCCCAGGGGACGGGGAGAGCAGAGAAAGGAGGCACCAGGGACAAAACGCTCGTGTCGGCTCTAATAGTCCCGTGCTGCCCATAATGGGAAGTGGGCAGCAATGAGGAAAAAAGCCATAAAGGAAGACTTTCGCCTGCGCGGCGTTGTGCAAAGCGTGACACCGAAGCGCTGCCTGCCACGCTGCCTGCAACAGGCCCGCGAGTGTACACAAATGACTCACGGGTGAGGAATTACCTGTTGTTCCCTCGGCGTGTGTTCAGGGCTACGTGGCTGTCCTGTTACAACACCTGCCTGTCAAAACATGACAGCTGAGCCGCTCTGCCACAGAAATGTCTCATCCCGTCGGTCTCGGTTGCTCAGGCTCCTGAGCAGGGGTGGTTTCGTCGCGTGTTGGTTTGATGCCTGTCTCACTGAGCTGACTCTGGGGTTCTCGCTGGCTGCGTGCAGCGAGTGCCTCGTGGGTATGGGCTGGGGTGTTACTAGCGGGATTAAAGCATTTGTGAGTGTTCGGAGAGGCTGACTTGAACCCACGACAAGGCACAGTGGAAAAGCAGCGGCTGAAAGTGCTCAAAGGAATGTGAAACCTGGCTCTGGCCAAGAGGGTTAACAAAGCTGGGCTTTTTCCTGACACTCTCTCTCTTTTCTCGCAGGCCCCCAAGGAACTTGGACTCCAGAGCGTTCATTACCATCGGAGATAAAGTAAGTGTCAATGTGGTTTGGTTTTTGCTTGCTTTCGATTTTCTTTGCCCCTTGTATGGAGTTTTTTTTTGGATCACGCCCGACAACGTGTTGAATCAGACCTTGAGATTTCAGAGCACCCTGTGAGAAGGACGGTGCCGTCCTGGTGCAGCCTCACGGGATGCACCTTTGCAGGGAGGAGACATCCCACAGCAGGACCTTTTCCCTGTGGAGCAACGGGGTGTCTGTGTGTATTTAGAGCTGTGGCATGTCACCCTGCCTGCAAGACGGCTCATCTCTGAGCCCCTGCGCTCGCTGGCTGGTCTCTCCTGCCCGTGGGCAGTCCCTGCAAGGCAGGTGGCTGCCAAAGGCAGGGTCTGCAGTTTTGTCCATAGTGGGAGATCACAGTGGTCCCTTGACAGTCCCTCTGGCCACCTCAGTCTGAATGCACGGACACAGCCCATCTGCCCTCAATCAGCGTGGCCTCACCACGCTCTCTGGCTGCCCCGAACAAAGTCCCCTTTGTCCTGCTGACTCGCAAGGCTGCGTTACTGCCCATGGCCCAGGAGAAGCTGGGCACAAAGCCTTCTCCCTGGCTCTCCAAAGCCTTTACTAGTGACCTGATGAAAAACACTGCTAGAAATAGCCACTGTCTCTCTTTTATTTCGTTCTCTTGTTACGGGCTCTCCTGGGGCTGCAGAAGGCTGTTTGCAAACGAGCTAAAAATACCGTGCATTGGCTCAGCCCTGTATCTAGCTGCTTACCTTCTAGGCTGGCAGGTGACTTGGCTGGTGGGATCTGGACCCCTCAGCCTTGGTGCAAAGTTTTAGGGTTAGGGGACATATAGGAGAGGGGAGAGGAAGCTTTGGCTGAGTCCAGGGAACAACCCCACCACCTCTCTCGTTTTCTGGCCATTGTGTCGTGTGTATTAATAGCTCGGGGAGAGATGCTCTGTAACAGGCTGGGCATGGTGTGTGCAACAGGAGAGTGCTGTAGCTTGGGGAAAGCTCTCTAGAGTCGCTTCCTTCCCTGCTCTGCCTGCACCAGTGTTTGCAGGAGGGGTCTGATCCAGGTATTTTTGGAGCAATGCAGTGTGGGATGGAGGAAGAGGGCTTGAGCAGAAGGCCAGCTTTGGGCCGTGCGGGTGGATGATGACCTCGGGTCCTTCGGATCTGTGTAGGTGATGCTGTGTGTCCCCATTAACCGCCTCAATATCCCCAGGGCACAGGGTGAGGGATGCCGGGGCTCTGTCGGTGCATCGCCTCTGTTGCTGGGCAAGGCGATGCTGGTTCCTGGAGTGTGCTGGGAACTGCCAGCTTCTGGGGAAGCCTTAGGGTAAATGCCAGGAAAAAAACCCAAACAATAACCTGGAACAAATGCAGAACACGTGTCCTCAAAAGCACCACCAGATCCTTCCTGGAGGCCCCTGCAGAAGCTGTGAGCCTGCACTGCTCCTCTGCCAGCTGCCCAGGTCGACAGGGTGGGGGGTTGGATGCACCCCCCTTAGCTCTGCTCTCCTTATTTCTGGATCCACCGTCCTGCCCAGGAAAGGGCCGGCACTTTCCTGTGCTGGGCAGTGCATAGCTCAGCGCTGAGCTCAAGCACAGACCTCGCTTCCTCCCTGCCTCGGCCCCCTGCCAGGCACATCTGGCTCGAATAAACAGAGCTGGGACTGGTGCAACGGTCTGGTGGACAAGGTCGCTGCTGGCCATGCTGTGGCCAGCACCGAGGGGAGCTTGCTGGCCAGGAGCCCGGCAGGCACATCTCTCAGCTTGGCTCCTTAATGCCAAAGGCTGTTTCCTCTCTGCTCTGGGTGTAGCTCACAGGCACGATATCCGGCGCTGTGCCGTGGATGTTTCCCACCCTTGCTGCCTTTGTGGCTGCTGGGGCAATTTGGCATCCTGGTATTATATTTTTGTTCCCTGAGACCGGAGGAAAACTGGAGGCTGGATAAAGCCTGGCTAAAAGAAGGCCTGTGACTTATTAGGAGCGATGATCGCAGCGTCCAAAAATAGCCCATGTCTCACTCAAACAGTTTGTGCCCTGCCCAGCAGAGCAGGCAATTACAGGGTAACATGTCTTTAGGGAAACTTGTTCATGGATTGCGCAGGAGCTCGCTGGCTCCCTGCAGCATGGGGCACTCGCTTGTCTGAGCACTGGCAGGGGATTTTATTTTTTTTTTTTCCCAGCTTGAAGTGAGACTTGTGTAGTTGCACTCGCCTGAGCTCCTTTGTTGGTGCTAAATCACGTTTTACCTTGCTGGCTGCTTTCTGATGGTGGGAGAAAGTATTGAAAGCAGATAAAACCCATTTGAAGTCCCCGATAAGTAGGGATTGAGTTGCTGGGTTGCTGCGTGCACCATCCCATCTAAGGGAGGCTTTGCACAGACACGTAGGTGTGTTTGTGACCGACGCTCTCTTGGGATGCGGGGCGAGGTAGGGGATCCCCGGCTGCGCACGAGATTTGTAGCTGTGGCAGAGGCTCCTGAGTGCTGCCCGTGTTGGCACAGGAGCTGCAAGCAGTTCAGCAACCACAGAAATACCCTCCTGTGGGTAATCCCGGGCAGGCAGAGAGGCACCAACCTTTGGTGCCCTTTCCAGTGGCAGCGTGCCCTGGCTGAAAGGATGAAAGTCCTGATCTCTAGCTGCAGTTGGGGAGTTAAATGAGCCCTGGTGAGTACAGGGTGAGAGGGTTTGGGCTCTGGTTCAAAAGAGCAAAAAATATACACCCATCTTCTCTAAGCCTCTGGTACGTACGGGAGCTGGTGGGGTCCTGGAGGTACCAGCTGTTGGAAGTGCTCTGCATGAACGAGCTGCAAGCGTTGGACCTCTGCTGATGTCGCTTGGTGATAAGCGTGCCTGTGTCTGATTTTTGTCTCTCTTCTTAAAGAACTTCGAGGTGGAAGCTGATGACCTGGTGGCAATTTCGGAGTTGGGCCGCGGGGCTTATGGTGTGGTGGAGAAAGTCCGACACGCGCAGAGCGGCACCATCATGGCCGTGAAGGTGAGGATAGCTGCCTGCTGAGGGAGGTGGATGTTGGGATGTGCAGCTCTGAGGGAGCAGAGAGACTCTGCTGAACTCCGCCGGGTGCAGCAAAATGGGGACAGACGTGTCTCTATTTGGCAGCCTCTGATATCTCCAGTGGGGTTTTCTGTTAGAGGGTCTGTGCTGATACCAGTTAGACGCTGTGGTGTTGATCAGCAGGCTCTGAAAGCCAGACTTGGTGCCTGCAGTTAGTTAGTGCAAGGTTTGGATGTCAGAATACCTGTCCAGGCTGCTGGCTTCATCCTGCGTCCACTGCAGAGCTTGCCAAGGGTTTGTCATTCATTAAGGTGCTATCTGGAAGAGGGAATCTGGGCATCTCCTGGGGTGCTACTAGCCACGAAATACACCCAAAACATTTCCCTGGCCTCAAATCCACAGGTTCTGTGAGTCAGCCTGAGTGTTAGCCCACCTACATCAAAACCCTCTTCTTTTATATTTGTCTCAGAGGATTCGAGCGACTGTGAACACTCAGGAGCAGAAGAGATTATTGATGGACTTGGACATCTCCATGAGGACAGTTGACTGCTTCTACACTGTCACCTTCTACGGAGCCCTCTTCCGAGAGGTACTGAGCCGGTGGATGGCTGGTGGGCTGCGCGGCACTTGGGGCCCCTGTGGTTGTGCTGAAGGCACTAAACTGTCCCAAACCACCTCTGCTTTCTTCAGCCCAGCTGGGCTGTTTGAGATGCTGCCGTGACTTAAAGTCAAAGCCTTGCCTCCATCAGGCAGTGTTGAGCAGGTCCCGTTCCTCACTTCCACGGCACGTTGTCCACGGCCCGGACTGGCTTTGGGGTAGACCCTCAAAGGGAGCCATCGCAGGTAGTTTTGGTGCTACCTGGACATCTGTGCCCTTTACTATCCAGTGCGGAGCCCATGTGCTGATGGTGTGGCCAACAGCAGCTGCGCAGCAGAGACGTTGGTTTGCCCCTTGTGGAAGGGACAGTGTCTGTTTGTCCATCAGTTCCCACCTCTCCCTTCGACTCATGGGGATTTCCAGGGAATTCCCTCTCATCTACTTTCTCTCTTTCTGCAGGGCGACGTGTGGATCTGCATGGAGCTCATGGACACCTCCCTAGATAAATTCTACAAGAAAGTACTGGAGAAGAAGAAAACCATCCCTGAAGACATTTTGGGGAAAATGGCTGTGTCTGTGAGTGCCTCTTGGGTTCTTGCCTAGTTCTGTGCACCTCTTGAGCTTGTTGGAGGTCTCTGTTCAAGCCCACAGTGCATGGAAACGGCTGGTGTGTTTGCAGGGGAAGGCTGGTGCTGTGTGTGATTAACAGATACTCTTTTGCTGTGTTTGTTGCCAGATTGTACGAGCTCTGGAGCATCTGCACAGTAAACTGTCCGTAATCCATAGAGGTAGGTGCTGGTTGGGGTCAACGTGATGTGGCTGGAGATCTAGCCTTGAAACAAGTTATGGGAGGACTCCTTCCCAGGCGATGTGTGGTGTGTGCCTCTGGGATGCCTACAGTGGGGTCTAATGGTATTTAGGACCATGGTGGTCACATCTAGATGTCTAAGGCCTATTCCTGAGATGCATCCTTCATGCATCTGCTTGCCCGGTGTTGTTCTCATCCTAATTTTCAGATGACGGGTTGAATATAATAACTGAATTCCTCACTACCTGTATTCCTGTATTTTTATGGGCATCTCTAGCTCTCTCTGAGTATAGAGGTGCATCAAAGGCAAGCTCTTGGGGACAAAATCCCCCAGCTTTCCTGGCTCTGGGTAGTTCTAGCAAGGTGAGGGCTGAAAGAGGCCTTGAAAATCACTGTAACACTCAGGTCCTGATCGTCATCCCGATATAGTTCCTTGTGTAATTGTGGACAGATCTCGATGGGCTTGAGACAAGCTGTCCTGAGAACTTGGTAGAGTTGAGCTTTTAAGGCTGTGTTGGGCACATAAACCTCTCCGAAGGACCTGGGCATTATCTCCTCAACGTCTTCTTTCAACCTTTTGACCTGCCTCGCTAGAGAGGAGGCCTGCTCTGCCTGGAGGGGCATGGTTATAGTTTTACTTGAGAACAGCTTTTACTGAAATAAAAGACTGGTGGGGGTTTTGTCTGCCTTCCCTTGTGTTAGGGCCTGCCTGCTCCCCTCCCAGGTCGGTGGGGAGTTTCCCGTGTCTCAGGCTCTGCGATACCTCTGCAAAGGCTCAATCTGCCCTCTCGTGTTCTCTCTCTTAGACGTGAAACCTTCCAATGTGCTGATCAACAAGGAGGGACACGTGAAAATGTGCGATTTTGGGATCAGCGGCTACTTGGTGGACTCGGTTGCGAAGACCATGGATGCTGGCTGCAAACCATACATGGCTGTAAGTGTGCTTGAGTAGGGCTGGAGCCAGCAGCGCCCTCAAAGAGGCTGCTGCTTAGAAATTGGTCTTGGTTCACCTCTGCCATGAGATAGAAACCGCTTCAGAGTGCCCTGGGCTTCCTGACTCAGCAGAGTTCCTCCAAGGACGGGATTACCCTCCCTGTAAGCCCTGCTGTGTACGTTAATCCCGCAGCAGACTCTTCCTCTGCCACCTTCCATTTGCAGAGGAGTGAAAGACTGGCTGGTGCTGGTTGTGGTGGTTAGAAGGGTTGCTCCCTGTTGGCTAGAAAGTGCTGAGGCTTTTCTTGGCAGGATCATTTAATTTCATCCTCTCAAGTTGGTATGAATGTCCCTTTGCCATCTGTGGCGTCTGTGTGGGGAGCTTGTGCTCCTGGGACAGGGATCATGGTGTAGGGATAATACAAGTCTCAGGAGCTCGAAGGGAGAATTTATGTGGGTTGTGTGGAGCAATCGGTGCTAGATTTAACCTCAGACCCTGCCTCCATGGCGATATGGGCCAGGGGAATCCACCCAACCTGGGGATTCAGCCAGAGATTTGCTCTGTGGGGTTTGCACTGGGAAAATGAGATGGAGTTGTAATATCTTCCATTTTCCTGCTACAGCCTGAAAGAATAAACCCTGAGCTGAACCAGAAGGGCTACAACGTGAAGTCGGACGTGTGGAGTCTGGGGATCACAATGGTAATACCGAGGGCTTGGACCGGCACCCTGCAGCCCTGGGGCTGGGATGGGGTCTGTACCGGTGGGGCTCTAACCCAGCCACGAGCAGTGGTGTCCAGTGGCTTCACCCCTGGGTGGATGGCCACCAAATGGGACTAAATTCTGAGCGTGATAGCTCAGGGCATGGGATGAATTACCCGGGGCACAGGGGCGTGCTGCTGCCTTGTGCACACAGGGTTACCTCACCCCGGGGCGAGGCGGCTGTGAGCCGGGGCGTGCAGCCAGCGTTGCCACCACTGCTGTGGCTCTTGCTGAGTCTGCCTGGCTCTTGCCAGGAGATGTTCCCTTTTCTGCCTCTCTCCTTTCTGTCTTTCCCTTCTTGCATGTTTCTGCTGGATCATAAAGGCTTGTTATCCCCATGTGGTTCCCTTGTACCCCTCCGCTTGGTTTCATAGAGCTACTGGTGTACAATGCCAGCTCCAGATACCTCCAGTTCGCTCTGAACTATGTTGGTGTTGATGGCAGACTCCAAGGGGACAATATCAGGATGACAGTGGGCTTAGTTGGGCATCCAAGACTGACTTTAGTTGCTCTGCAGTTCCCCACGCTCTGGCTGGAGAGGTAGTCGGTGGAGCAGGGTTTGCTGCAGCTGGGTCACAGCCTTCCTGCATGCACGCTCCTCCCGTGTGGGCAAAGCCTTGCAGGAGGATCGGGGCGAAACAGCCTGCCCTGCTGCAGCGAGGGGTGCAGTGCGTGGTTTGCAGCAAGTCCCGCCTGTGGGGTAGCTCAGAGCAGCCAACAGGAAGGGGAAATACTTTCGGTTCCAAAATCGCAGCTGCTCAGGATGGTTTATCTACCTCCTGCAAGAAACGGATCTTGCAGAAAGCAGCTGAAATCTTCTGGCGCCAGAGGACGAAGGAAATCCCAGCTGTTGGCTCGAAGGGGATGCCGTCTGGGAACGCATCTCCTGCTTTCCAGGAGGCTGTCTCTCTGTGGGTAGATTATTTTCAGGAAAATTTCCTGCACCTTGTTAGCTGTGACTTGTTTTGGGTGCTGCATCCCTGTGTTTGTATGAGCTGCACAGGTCTCTCTGCAAATATTCCTTCTTCCCCAGCTAGTCCTGTGCGCAGTGCCAAACCCGAGCCCCTCTCCTGGGTGTCCCCGTGCCAGTGCAGCGCAGAGCTGGGCTGGATGGCTGGAAGTGTAATTGGCTCTGGCTTTCCTCCGGAGATGCAGGAAGCTCTGGGATGGGAGATCGTGTGAACGATGAAACCTCTCAACCCTCTCCAAGCTGGATGGGAGAGGGGACCTTGCTGAAAGCCTGCCAGCCTGCAGCCGAACAGAGCCCTGACCTGTCTGACGCCCTCTGATGTCTTCCTCCTGGGCTGGCTTCCTGGTGTTTGGGGTTTTTGTTAATTTCTGAAGGAGTTTGATTGATTTCAGACTGGCTGGTTTTAGGGCCATTTTGTTGCAGGGCTAATCCAGGCCTTTCCAGGCTGGTGGCTTCATTCAGTTTTCCAGCAGCAGGAGCTTGAGCTCCCCAGGCTTTAGCCAGAAGCAACCGGGGTCCCTGTCTCTGCCCGGCATCCTTTCAGGTTTCTCATTCCTCCCATTCCATCCCATCCCATCCCACCCTGCCAGACAGGTCTGGAGCTTCTGCTGCCTGTCTGGAGATGGGAACCGACCCTTGGCGTGAGGTGACCGACCAAGAGCTGTGATGGGCTTTTTCCTCCTTTGAATGGGTGATGGAGCAGAGGTGACTTGTAGGAAGAGCCTGGTAATGGAGGTGGTTTGGCGAAGATCTTCCAAAATGGTGTTCTAGCACTTACTTTGTCTTGGGTTTGTGGATTTTTTTTGTGTCTAGCTCATACAGTACTAGTCTGAAACCCAGAGGCTGGCTTATGGAGGGCAGAGCACTTAGGAAGCTGGTGCAGAAACGATGTGCTGTTATTATCTTTTTAAATAATCCCATTTTACATATCTTTGGTGGCTTCCTGTAAATGCATTAATATGCTGAGCCAGCCTCAAAAGGAAGTATTTTTGGCCTCTGGGTCTTTGTGTTTAAAAAAAAGTGGTATGACCCAAATTGAAAATGGTTTGTAAGGAGAGAGGTTTTTCATTTTGAATCCGAGCTGGCTGCGGAGGCTGAGGTAGGCAGGCTGCCTGGGGTTGTGCTCGTCCCGGTGTCTCATGTCAGCCTGTCTCTGTCCTCAGATTGAACTGGCCATTCTTCGCTTCCCGTACGAGTCCTGGGGGACCCCCTTCCAACAGCTCAAGCAAGTGGTGGAAGAGCCCTCGCCCCAGCTGCCCACCGATCGCTTCTCCAAGGAGTTTGTGGACTTCACAGCACAGTGGTGAGTCTCCGGCAGGGACTGGTGGCTTTTCCCAGCCTGGCCGAAGAGGAGCCCTCATCTGTGGGGGCTGGAGCAAAGCGTGGGGCTGGTGTCCTTTCAGAGCCCGTTTCTCTCTGCTTTGCCATACCAAGGCCGGTACTCGGCCACGGCAGGAAGCGCTGCCCAGACTGGTTTTGCTCTCAGCCTGACTCACCCAGGCTGGTTGGAAGGCGCAGAGGTTTCTCTTCCCCTTTTGCCTTTGTTGCTGCTGAAATTTTGGTGGTTTCTGGCAAAGCGGCAATGAAACGAGAACGAACCCCTGGCAGCGTCTGGGTGCCTTTGGGTGAAAGCTGATTTGTGGTTTTGTGGGTACTTTGTACCGTAGCTGCTCCCCCTGGGGTGTTCCTCTGCTCCGTGTGTGCTGCGTGGAGCTGCCAGGCAGGGGTGAGCCCACCGAGGCAAGGCTTGAACAAGCCTTGAGATGGTCTACAGGTGGTTGGAAACCATCTCCTCTCCTTCTGTGATCTATTCTGGCCTGTGTGGACAAGTGAGGCAGTGCGAGCTGCTTGCCTTGTGCTCCTTGTGGCAAAACACCATGAGCTGGCCTTTCCCAGTTACCTGCCTGGCTGCTTCCCTAGGAGTTCAAACCTGCTTGGCCAAGGAGGGAGAGGAATGGGTGCTGCCCATGAGAAGGGTGTCGTGTTGGTTGGGAAGGGGAGATCCCTTGTGGTAGACCACGTGCAGCAAAAATAAAAAGAAAAAGATCCTACAGCCTTTCTCTTCCATGTTTTGTCTTCCAGCTTAAGGAAGAACCCCGCTGAGCGAATGAACTATTTAGAACTTATGGTAAGTGCGAAGCCATTTCTGCGGGTCTTTATTGCAACGCATTTCAGAAGTTGAACGAATGGTCCAGCAGGTCCTAGGAAAATGGGACAGCAGGATGTGTGGGTGATTTTTTTTTT
>VXBO01008417.1:184892-221866 GCA_013400135.1 Rhinoptilus africanus | reverse complement strand
ACCCACCGGCCCACCCGTGTGGGGAAGGGCTCGGGGGGGGCGACCTGCCGTGGGGCCGGGAGCGAGCCGGAGGGCTCTCTTCAATTACCAGCTTAATGGCTACATCCAGACCCATTAAAAATGCATCAGTGCCTCCGAGGAAAGAACTTCGGGAGAAGTGGAAAATTCATCACTTTGAGGCCCCTTATTAGGAGAAACGGTGGTTTTTTTCCCCCTTATTTATCCCAAATACAGGCCAAAAGAGGTTATTTCTGCCCAGTGACGTCCCGTGGGTCTGTCACGAGGTGTGAACCGGCAGCGCCCGAATCCGGGCGAGGAGGACACAGCCCTCGCCGCAGAGAAGCGAAAACTCATCACACCCAACACGGGGAGAAGACATCGGGACTGGCGGGGCGGCAGCAGCTGAATTTAGGGACCAGCAGCTCTCCCTGCCTTTTGCCGGGCCGCGTGCGTTGGGAGCAGTCTTCCTGAGACAGCAGCCCCCCGAATGTCCTCTCCCAGTACAGCGTGGGGGTGTTCGTACTGGTCATACTGGCCCTTTGCTGGGCTGGCGGGTCTCTGCGGGAGCTGCTGAGCTGGAGTTCACGCCGTTCCCGAGAGCCGTTTGTGGAGGAGGGCTGGCTAATAGCATTAGCAGGGGGTGGGATGATGCAGCCGGTTTTCTGGGGCTGCGGGTTATTTATTTTGCTTAATTTTTCTTCTTTTTGTGCAGGTGGCTGAGGCTGGATCTAGGGCAGGTTTGTTGGGGTTTTATTTTTTGTTGTGGTTGTTGCTTTGGTTCAGGTGGCCTGCGGGCACCTTCTAGATCCATAGCGTAAATTAGGGAGTTCACGCAGGTCGTTAGTTTGCGCGAGATGTGTTCAATCCTCCCCTAATAGCTGTCTCGCCCAGAAACTTCCAACGCTCCTGCTCTTGTAGCACCTAAGTGCTAATGAGCTGAAGCTGCAGAATACCAATGAGACTTCGGGAATACGGATCAGCCGTTCCCAGCCCAGCCAGCCCGGCCAGAGGCTTTAAAATCATTTCAGCTGGCACATGGAGGAGCCGGTGCAGCTCATCCCAGAGGGATGGGGTTAAGTGAGGTGTCCCTGGGTGGAGAAGGCCTTTACTTCACCCCTGGGGAACTGCATTAGGTGTTTTCCAGCTCTTCCCTCCAAGGAGAAGGGTAGGTGGCTTGTCCTGGGGTGAGGAGAGCTCAAGCTCCGGTTTAACCAGGGTGTCCTGGTGCTTTGGTGCCCTTCCTTTTTCCCCCTGATAACTGGTCATCCCTGGATATGAGTTTCTAAGCTTCACTCCTGGCTTGGGTAAAGCTTTTTCCTGGCTTGGATAAAGCATCTCCAAGGCTTTTCTGTCCATCCTAACAGCCTGGCTTGCAAATCCAGCCCTGGTGTCTGCGCATTCATGGAGTGAGCCATAAGGGACCAGTCCGTATGGAACTGCTTTGCAGCTCCCCCATTGATGGGGTGTTGGAAAACTGGGGTGACTTTTCTGCCTGCCTTAAGCAGGACCCCCCAGAGCAGGGCTGGCCAGTGAATGCGGACCACCCGACTTCCCTCTTGGCTCGGAATTTCTGCTGCTTTTTTGGAAGTGGGAATGCTGCTGGGGAAACGTGGGGGTGGGAGAAGGAAGACTTAGCAGCGCAAAGCGTGAAAATACCGAAGGTTGAAGCGAACGCTGAGGAGCGGGGGTGCTGAGGAGGTCACCTCCTGCGCCGGGAGCCCTGGTGTTTGCCTGGAGGCTTTCCAGCCCCCGTGAGCGGTGGCTCTGGCCCTTCACATGCTGCGTTAACCTTTCTTGAAATACCAAGCGGTGCTGGAACAGGCTGTTTATTTCCAGACGCCGGGAGCGGCGGCGGGTGCTGCAGGCACGTGGGCAGAGGGCTGCGGAGAAGCCTGGGGAGCCAGGGTGGCTTTTGCACTTGATTTACATCTCGGAGCAGCTTGGAGTGGAGGAGACGGGAACCTCGATGAACCAAAGCAGTTACCTTGATATCGGCTGTGTTTTCCTTGGTGTCATTGCCTGCTCAGGGCCGCTCATGTCTCTTCTAGACCAATGTGTTTGCTGCTGCTTACAGAAGCTGAGGTAGAATCACGGCATGGTTTGGGTTGGAAGGGACCTTAAAGACCACCTAGTTCCAACCCCTCTGCCATGGGCAGGGACACCTCCCAGTAATAAAATCCAAGGTTTCAGATAAAAGTTCCCCAGCTTGGGTCTGAAGCTGCCCCAAATGCCGTGAAGCGTGCATTTTGTGTGTGGCTTCTCCGAGCATCGCCGCTCGGGCTCAGTGAGGCAATTAATTAAGCATTTCCTAGGTCGTCTCGACCCTCTGCGAAGGCCCTGCAGAATATCACCGCCTGCAACTGGTTCCCATTCAGCATCGGCAACGAGAAGCTGCTGAATGAGCTTGGGGGTACCCCAGGAGGTGACCCTGCAATGGAAGCCGTGCCTGGTGAGCCCTTGCCGGTGGCAGGAGGTGTTTAGCTGGTGTGTGGCTGCCCCCAGCCCTGGGAAGGGGACCCCCAGCAATGCCCTTTGCCTCCCTCCTCCTTTGCAGGGCTCATAATCACTGTGTAAATACACAGCAGCTGCCGCGCGAATCCAGCGCTGCCTCACCTGGATCGATACAGGCTGGAGCTGCGCAGCTCCGGGGACGGGAGCGATCGGGCTGGAGCCATGGGCAATGTTGGGTGTGATTTTTGGGAGCCTGGGGTAAGCCAGGAGGATGCTGAAGTGATGGTGGCTCCTAGGGCTCTGCCAGCATGAGATGTCAGGGTGGCAGCAAGTGCTTCTCAGGGGGCAGTACCTCCAGGTTGTCTTCCCACTCCGTTATTTTTTGGGGTTTTATTTTTAGGGCTTTTTGGAGACTCATGCTGTGGCTATCATGCGCCAGGGTCTGTCGCTTTGCTCCGTGTCTCACCCAGGGGCTCTTCCCTTGTACAAGGGACCGTTGCAGCACCTTTAACTTCAAAACCTCATTTCCTGGCCCCTAACGTGACAGGGGACCCACAGCCGTGGGCACAGCCACGTCTGCTCTCACATCCAAGGATGCAACCTTGGTTCCTGCAGCTCTTCTGGGTCTGGGGTCCCAGCCTGGCTCCCATGGCCATCTCTTCATTGAACCATTATTTTCTTTAATATGGCAACACCGTATGGAACCCAGAAGTGCTCTGTGGGTCTTGGTGGCAGTGGCATTCACCTCCCAAAGGCCACGGTGGCCTCCCGGTCTCTGACCTGGCCCATTTTGGCTTGGAGATGGTGAACTAGGGCCAGGGTTGTGTGCCACGAGGGCATTCCTACCTCATCAGCCTGGCAAACACTCACCTTAACTTGGAGCTGAATCAATAGGAATTGGGGTTTGATGTATTTTTCACGAGGCTGGAGCCCCTGCTTGCTCTGCGTTCAGTGAATCTTGATGGAAGTCGGGAGCAGCTCCCCAAAGGGTCGTGTTTGTGGGTGCAGAGCAGTGCCCCTGACCCGGGGTGATGCCTCCCCTTGGGGAGGGGGCTCTGCCAGCACCACGGGGCCATGGTTGGGGTCCCCACTCCCCTCCCAAGCTGAGCCCCGTTGGCAGCAGGATGTGTCCTATCTTCTCCTCTTGCCTGGCCCTGAGTTTCTTTAATTACAGCTTTGGGAGGGATCTTCCCCTTTATTCCCCCAAATCTTCTCCTTAATTAAAATCCTTGATCTGGGCCAGCGGGAAGCAGCTGTTGCCTTTTTGCTGTGTGCTCAAGTGCATTGCAAGCTGCTAACTGATTGCTGGCCAGGCAGGGACAGGACAGGGAATGGGGATGGTGTGGAGATGGGGATCACACAGAGGCAGGGGGCACTGGCATCTTCCCCGGCTTCTCCAGGCATCCCGAGGTGACGCTGAGTGGAGCTGGCTGTTACAACCACCCTTGCCTTGCCCATGGGAGGGCTGAAATTATCCAAGGTGTGAGTGGGAACCGGGAACTCCATCCCTCCGCATCCTTTGCACCATGGAGTCCCTCCCCATGGGGACGCAGAGGGCTGGGATGACAGCACCCTGTGGAGAGGATACTGGGCTTAAACCCAGTCATTTTGGGTTTGCTCTGTCTCTGACCTGGAGAGGGGCTGAAAGATGCAGGTGGATGAAGGTGACTGGGAAAGCTGGGGCTGGGATTGTCCCTTGAGCTCAGTTTGCCCCCAGGACCCATGGCTGTGTCCGGCCAGGGTCAGCTATTTCTCATTCCTCCTTTCGTTCATGCCCTCACGTGTTGAGAGGAAGCACACCGGGAACTGGCTGCAGCACTGCAGGATCTGAATCCAGCACCGGCACCTTGCAGGGCTCCTGGGACACCCCTGCCACCCCCGTGTCCCCAGCTCGGGGCTCTTCCCTGGCACAGGCTCCGCAGCTTTGTTACGTTTTCTTCCAGAAATAGCCCAAAGAGGTGACTTTCTCCCTCCCTTCCTGACTGGGGCTGGTGTTTCTGCAGCAATCCATCATCAAAGCAACAGGGAAGTGTCAGGAACAATTAGTGAACCTGTGCTGTTAACTTCATCAGAGACGGTTTGTCTCTCCTTAATGAAACTCGTGGAAGAAGGGAAAAAGAAAAAAATAGAGTGCTGACAAGAGATGTATTATTTCACCTCTGATTTACTGGGGCATGCATTTTTCATTCATGGAAGCGGCTGATATGCAGATTTATTCGGAGTGGAGCAGGTACGGCCCTCATGGATCAATTATTAGAGCATGCTTAGGAGAAAGGGACCTGGCTGAGCACCTGGCTGTGTGAGGCTGTTCCCAAAGCCACCTCCACGTTTTGTCCCCAAGATGAGCTAAAAGGCCAGTCATCTTTCTTTCCCGAATCTGTGCTCTTCAGCCCCAACTCTGTTCCTGTTTTGGGCCAGGAGAGATTTCCACTGACCTTTGTGGCTTGTGTCTCCCGTGGACTTCATATGGGGTGGCCGGGGTTGGATTTTGGTCATCTTTCCGCTCCCCTTTGCCGGGGGAGGCAGTGCTCGGTGCAGCCCAGGGTGGCTTCACCTCCACGCTGGTTTGGAAGAACACATCCCGCCACAGACGGTGGAGTCTGGATTTGTACTATGGCCATATTGAGGTGGCTTCTTCAGGAGACCCATCTTCCCTCTGTCAGATGGGTTCTGGCTTCTTGGTCACCATTGTCATCCCTTGAACCTCAACACCAAAGCCCAGTGCCTCTCACCGGTGATCTGAGTTTGGCTTCCAGACGTGTCTGAAGCTCTTCTCCCTCCATATGCAGCGCGTAGTGGTTTCTCTTTGTGTTTTGGGGGAGTCAGCTCCCCTGCGGTGGTGGGGGAGGACACCCCCTAGAAGCCAAGGACAGTTTCAGCTCTTTGCACTGGTGAAACTGAATCCAAGAAAAACATTGGAGGTCTTTTTCCCCCTCATTAGGAATGGAAGACGGGAGTCTTCTTTCTTCTGGGTACTATACAACCAGCATGAATTATTTAGGAGAAAGCATCTCTCTGATAAATAATATTTTTATGTGCGGAGATTTAATCTGTTTTTTTTTTAATATAATAACAAAAGCAATTTCTCTCTCGTAGGTCCTCATATTTCACACAGTAAAGAGATCCCAGGCATCCATTTCTGTATTGATTAGCGAATAGGTCTTCGTATAGATTTAGTTCACCCAACCTTGTTTAATTTTGGATTCATTGATTCAACGCAAAGATCTAGATGAAAAGCAAGTGGGCTGCTTCCAGTGCTGGTGATGCTATTTTTAAATAAATCTAGTGCACGCTAAAATAAATATGCAAAGCATTTTGTAAGTCCGTATATGGGTGGGGAAGAGGAGACCAGATGTACTAAAATATTTAACAAACTTTTTCTTGATTTCTGGAAATGCATGTTTTATTTAGTAAACACTAGTGAAATGTAATCTGAGCCAATATTTGCTCCGAGGGGCTGTCCCGCGCCCGTTGCCTGATGCCAGCGGGTACGAGGGACCTTGAGGGAACAGTCTGCACGGTGACATTGGTGCCACATTTAAATGCAAAGCTCATTAACCGCGTCTGGGATTTTTTTTTTGTTTGTTTCTTTCTTTTTTTGCTTTCACGTTCGTTACAAGAGCAAGAGATGAAATACCCATCTAGAATTCCCTTTCATCTCCGGGCGTGTTGCTCAGATGACAAAGTTTCTCCTTTGGAATTTTATTTGATTTCAAAAGATGAGAAGGAATTAAAAGCATCTCCGGGAGGCTGGGTTCACCTTACTGTAGCCGGGATCCTCCAGACGGCGGATGCATGAACTGGCAAAGTCTCCTGGCCTCAAGGGATAGAGTTCATCCTGGGGCCGGAGCCTCATCCCAGCTTTTCCTTCACCTTGGGGTGACCATCCTGTAGATCTTAGCCCTCTTTCCTGGGGAAAAGCGTCCCACTCTGGGCATGCGTGCCTGTCTCCTCGAAACCCTCGGCTTTCAATCCAATCAAATTTAATTGAATTGTGGGTTTGATCACATCTGACGGCGGCAGAGATCTCGCTGATAATCAGATTCCCATGGGTGACACGGAGTCGGGGCTGGTGGAGGAGGGAGGCGAGATGGGGGCTTGTGTTCCCCTGCTGGTGCTGCTTGGTCCCTACGAGACACCAGAGAAGCTACATGGGGGCTGGGCTCCATCCATCCTGGGGTCAGATCACATTTTGGGGCTAGGTGAATTTACTGCCGTCCCAGTGGGGATTTAATCAGACAGGTTGTGTTGTTTCTGGTCAGAAAAAGAGCCAATTTTCTTGGCAAAGCCCCAAGGTGGCTCCACCTTGTTGCTGTTGGGGAGCTCCTCCAGCGTCCCCCTCTGCTGCTGCTCCATCCCACGTGGTACCCGGCTTGGCCTCATCCCAACCTGGCTGGTGTCTGTGCGGGGACGTGGGCTCAGCCCTCCGTCTGCTGTCGCTCACACCAGCACAACTGCAGCCGGGGACGGCAGCGATTAATTACAGGAATTCATGTGTCATTTACATGAATTCGACTGGAAGCGCAGCCCTTGGGATGGGGGGAATAGTCCTCATAGAGCTGTGCTGCCCCCTGCTCCAGATGCCTTTTTGTCAGCAAGTGTTTAATTAGGAGTTTACTGTGTGTGTGTAATTTTGGAGGTAGTGAAGCAGGTGGGGAAGAGCCGAGCCAGCAGCCTGCCCTCCATCCCTGGTCCTCAGCAGCGGCTTGGATGCATCAGTGAAGGCATCCAAGATCCTGAGTGGGGCTGGGGTCCCTTGCCTGGTGTTTATCCCCCAGTTTTGTGGGGGGAAAAAATAATCCTTCACCCTGACCTCAGCTCCTCCAGTGACCCACCAGCGGGACACATCTGTCCCGTCCCAAGGTGCCAGTGCTGCTCCCCCAGGGTATTTGGAGAAGATGGGGCTCCATAATTCAAGCCCTGGTACCCGCAGCCCTGTGATACGGCGCTGCCCTCGCAGGAGGCCATCGGCCCTGCGCTGAGTTTGCGAGGTCTCAGGACCGAGGCTTGGTGGACCAGCTCTGGCTGAACTTCTCTTGACCTCCCACAGCTCTGTTTTACCTGGTTGAGCCGTAACAGTGGTTTTTCTAATTGAGCAGCTAGCTATTGCTAATTTAATTCGCTTCTGTTTGTGCGGTACAGCCCTATTTTTATACAGATAACAGTAACAAGCAGATATTTCACGTAGAACAAGCTTTTTTTTGGACTAATACAATAATGAGGGATGGAGAGGTATAAACCTGGTACGAAAGCAGAGATGTGAGAAGTGGAGGTGTGGGATGCGGTGTAGAGGAGCACAGACACAGGGTGGTGAGACTGCGTCCCTGGGTTAGCAGTGGAGGCCCCAGGGCTATAAACAACTCGCCAATGGTCAGTGAAGGACAGGCAGAGCTAGAGCTAAACTTGGTTTTAGGGGTAACAAGGAGAACAAAGAAATAGTATCAAACATAGGGAAATGACACTATATAGTAAATTCAGATTTATTGTGGAGCTGCTGACCAGTGGGGAGAACACAAGGTGTAAAAATGCTAGCGAACATCCAACAATGACCCCAAACGGATCCTAAAGTGAGGGAGGAGAAACCATCAGGATATGAGCATCATATTCTTCCCGTTGAGGACCCCAGATGCTGACCACCCATGTAACAGGGGACACGAGTGCTGGGGGACCGGGACGTGTCCCCTGTTGGCTCCTGCTCCCCCTCCTGCTGCCACCTCTGCCCTGGTGGGTGGGAGGGAAGGGCTGTTCCTGCCACCCGCGCTGGGCTGGGGGACGCACCCCGGCAGCCTGGTGAGGAGGATGGGATGGAAGAAGGTTTCCTGTGTTTAGGAGCCTGCGGAGTAGAGGTTGTACCAGAAAATGTCACGAGCCGAGGGTGCAAAGGGTGGGCAGGTTTCCAGACGGTATCAGTGGTCTCTGCAGCAGATTCCCTCCCATCTGCTGATACTTAATCCACAAAAAATAGGGTAATTTTTCCTGCCTTTGATGAAACCAACACTCAGATCTCTTTTTTTCCACTGACTCATCCTTATCAACAATTTATATGAGGGGCTCAGGAGGAATGTTTGGTGCAGCCAATGCGATCAGGAGTCCCAGGAAAGGATTTTAACTGAAGCCGGCAAGTCCGGAGCATCCAGGTTGTCCCAAAGGACACCTACTTATATTATGCTTGGGAGCAGTTTGCTAATCATCACGCTGGAGGGCAAGGTGAGGGCATGGTGGCTTTCCATGATTCCCAGGAAGGGTTGGAGACACAGGTCTCTGGAGCGAGGAATACTCTGCTATCCTCTCTGAATAATCCAGACTCCCAGGAATGCTGTAATGGAAAAACCAAAGGGAACAGGAGAAGTAAACTTTGCATTTCTTCAGGACTTCGAGTCCCCGAGAAGCTTGCTCCCCTCCTGTAGCTCAGCATGGACCTGAGGTGTCCAGGAGTACGTCTGTCCATCCAAAAGGCTGGGAAAAAAGGGAGATTGGGAAAAATGAGGGGAGAAAAACTGTTCTACCTTGAATGCCCCTGACTTCTTCAGAGCTTTTTGTTCTCACCTTGTATTTAAGGCCCTAGCCTTGAACTCAGGACTGCTCGTTCCAAAGACCCTCAGTAGCTTGCCTTTCCCTGCTCATTAATTTTCCCCCCCTTTATATCTTATTCTCAGAACTTACTCCTTGAGAGGAGTAATATTCATAGGAAACAAAATATTCATAGGAAACAAAATATTCATAGGAAAAAAACCAAGACGACCTGGGCTGTGTGTCCCTGTGGCTGCAAGTCAGTGGATCGCTGGGGATTTACAGCGGATTTCAGGTTTCAGCAGATTTCTACCACAGTGAAGGAAATCAGACTTGATCTCTGTTTTCCGAAGTTTCTGACACTAATTGAAGGTAGCATCGCCTCTCTCTGGGCATGCAACTGTGGTTTAATGCATCTAATCTCCTTGGATGTACTTGTTTGTGTTAATTACACCAACACTTGTCAACAGCAATTCTGCCACTTCGTTCTTTTTTTTTTTTTAACATTTTTTTTTTTCCTGGTCAATTTTTAACACCTGATTGCTCTGTCATCAGCCGCCATCTGTGACATATGGCACCCCTGCACTTGTGCCATCCAGCCTGGCTCCCGCTGCCCAGCCTGAGCTCTGCCGAACAGGCAGTACGCGGGGTGTGGATGCGGGCAGCAGCCTCAGGGGAGGATCATGTTGTGTCCAGGATGTCTTGAAATCAAGAGAGGGTGATCCAACGCATCCTTCTAGCCCCGTGTCTGCAAAGCTACAGTCTGTCCTCGGCCATGGAGGTGACAACAGCATCCATTGCTACGTTAAACAAGGCAGTGGTGGGTCTCTTCAGACCTAAGTGATTGGGGTTGGTTTGGCCAAGTAGAGTTGAGCGGTGGCTTCCCCAGGACTCAGACTCATGGGATTAGGTGGGAGTGGCTGAACAATGCTCCAGCATGGCTTAGAGATGGAAGAGATCCATGACAGTAAAGGATGGATGAAGGGTTGTAGCTGTGGAGTGTAAATGAGAACAGAGAGACTCCTGCAAGGACCCTTGATGAAGTGTGTTAGCTCGGTGCAGAAGACAGCAACAAGCAAAGACCTGAATATCACGGCCAGAAGGATGAGAGAACTTTGCCAAGCTGTGCAGCTGTCAAACAGACCAGTGCTGAGCCTGGAGGGGACGTGGGGAGCCTGGAAAGGAAATGACGAGGTCAAGAAACTGAAGTATAAGGTGACAGCTAGAAATAGAAGGGACCAAGTGATATTTGTATCATAGGTGTCATGGGGAAGGCATGAAGAAATCCAGCCCTGAGATACCCAACTCCTCATGCTCAAGTCTTTCCCCTTAAAACCGGCATAAACTATTTTAATGGCTCTTCTCAGGTAACTGCGAGAGGGGACAGAGCCAGGCATAGCAGCCGGGCACTTCCACCCATCCACTGGTTTGGTTCAGATCACTAATGAGCTAATTAGTTGCTATGGAAATGCAATGTGGGAGAACTTTGGGGAGGAAAAATTATAGGTAATTTTTATTTGTTTGGGCCCTGTTCCTATAGCAACAGGAGAACTTGTCACTGAGTACCAGTTGGTTTCCATGGAGTTGGCTGCTAGTTCTGGGTTATTAATGCCTCCAAGCATAAAATAGTGCGACTTACCTAGTAGGACTTGTGGGTCATCCTCCGTCACGTGCCTGGGAACTTTGCTTTTAGCCAAACTCCTGGCCTTGCTTTCACAATGAAGCGAGCGTGCTCCCAGAAGTTGGGCAGCAGTGTTCGCCATCAACAGACACAGTGCTAGAAGGATCTATTAGATTTCCCCCTCCTTTGAATTCAAGACATCCTGGAATGAATAATCCATCACTTCATAGCTTGTTCAACTCGCAGCATTGCCTGATTTTTAATTGGATTTTCTCTGGGTTCAGCTTCCAGATGCTTGGCGTTGATCTGCCTTTCTTTGCTAAATTAAAAAGTCTTTTAGCACCTGGCAGTTTTGCTGTAAAAGGACTTATTGTAATTAAGTCACTTCTCATCTCACCACAACTAGTTCTCCTGAACGAAGCCATTTCTTTTCCTTCGACCTCTCACTGTGAAGCCTCATCCGTTTTTGTACACCTCTGAACAAAAGGGATGCGGGCTCTGCTTTGCAGCCGTGTCGGAGGTCTGTCGAGGGACCTCTCCAAATTCCTTCAGAAGCTGAGCCTTGGAACCAGACCAAATGCTCCTGAGCACTAAAGAGCCTGGATTTGGGAGAGATTGGTTTTATGCTAGGTTATAATTTCCCTCCCACCAGCTAACTCCTCAGCCTTCCGTAGGTGATAATTACCCAGTAGGAGCTAAAATGTCTCTCTCCACTCCCCACTTATCAACCCATACTTCACTTCGAAGGCATCAGCTACTTCTCTCCGAAGCCTCCTGACCAATTCCTGAAGCTTGGAGCGAGTCCGCGCAGCCTCCGTTGGCTTTGAAGGTGGTGCAACAGCTGCCACCTCTCCCCGGGGAGAGGGATCTCGCTCCGGCTTTGAAGGCAAATAAGGTGATCAGCGTGTGGGTAAACCTTTAATGATATTTGGCTGAGTGCACCGCGCGGTCGGAAGGGAGGCATGGAGCAAACCAGCTAGGAAAGGGCAGCTACTCATAACCAGTCCTTCTTCAAATTTCTTGGCAAGCTTTGCTGCTGGCCCCGCAGCTCCGCATGCTGTGCTCACAGCTGCTCCTTCACCGTCGGTGAGGCACAACCCAAATGCCTCAAAATGAGGGTGCAGAGGAGGACGGAGGATGAGTCTGAGATGAGGGATGGCTGCAGAGCCGGGAGGAGAGTCCTGAGCCACCGAGGTGGTGTCTGGCTGGAAAACCCGGGGAAGCCAAACCTTCATGGCGGAACAAAAGCTTCATGCAAGAATTTCTGTATCTCCTTAGTGCCTCTTGAATTACTGATAAATTATGTCAGGAATCCCCCTGCAAAACCTGTATTTGTTCTATCACACGTTTCTTTCCAACGGTGGTACACAGGGGGGGAGAACCTTGGGAAATGCTGTGTTTAGGCAACCTGTGACGTTGGCTTTAGCATCGAGACTGGCTGTCAGATGGAGAGCGTCACCTGGATGAAGGGAACAGATTCAGCACACCAGGAACCCATCTCCAGGTTGGGAATCCAGGATGGGGACACAGAAGATGAGAGCAGCAGGTGCCCAGGACGTGATGTGCTGGCAACACACTGTGTGGCCCCTGTCCCAGGGCAGCTGCCGGGGTCTTTCTGCCCATATCGGTGTCTCGCCTTTAAATAACAGTGATGTTCTTAGTGGTCATCTCCAAACCAGCTGCAGACCATGACTCACGGGCTTCCTGTCCACAGCAACGCTACAGGCTGACTCACGGCCATGGAGTGTTTCATCTTGACCCCACAGCCATTTGATTTCACCAAACACCATCCTGTACTTACGAACAGGAGGTCTCCGTTTCAGCGTTGTGAAATCTGGCTCGGCATCCTTCAAAGACGCACGGCAGATGGTGCTTCATCCCTAGCTTCACCTGGTTCTCTTCCTCTCTTCCCTTCACTCGTGGCTGGCAAGAAATGCTTCCTGGCTTGGTTTGATCTGCAGCTCTCCCAGGTAGGGTTTTGCTTCTCCTGAGCCCCTTGTGAAATCAGCATTTTCCCACTTAATGTCCCAACCTTCCTGAGCCTGAGGCAGCCACGGCTCTGCAACAGAACAGGCATGTGGCCTCATTGAGGTGTGGGAAGGCGGATGATATGGGCCTTATTCAGCCATCCAGGAACTGTTTGAAGCAACATCTGCAGAGAGGTCTGAGCACGGAAAGTACCTGACACCCGGGAGGAGTGAGACCAGCCTTTGGGAGACGGCTACGAGTCACGGCACCGATGGCAGTGGAGCTACGCTGCTTTGCTCTGAGCATCTGGCACCATCATGGCAGAGGAGGGGAAGGGGTGACATAGACCACATCACGAGGTAAGGCTGGATGCCAGCTGAGATGGACCCCTCCAGCATCTGAATGTTCCTGTCATGTCTGTGCAGGTCTCCTCCAGCCAACGTCCATGCTCTGGGGGGGATGTGGTGGAGCAACCTTGGAGGGGTGTGACGGGAAAGGTGCTCCTGGCCAACGAGGCCACTGGCCGTGTGGCTGGAGAGCTGAGGTGAGCACCGGAGATACTGCCCATCTCTGCGGTGAGGGTGGTGGGAGGAGGAAGCGGCGTCTGGTTTTATGACACACAAGCACATGCTTTTGATCTGAGTAACCTTCTCCCAACAGAGTGGGGAGCCTTCTGCTGCGCCCTGTGCTCCCGGGGAGGTCAGTGGGAGAGCCATGGGGCCATGGGCGCTGTGTCCCGAAGCACGACAGCCACATCTCGTACCCGTCTGTGGGAGCTGGCAGCGGGATGGTGGCCACAGAGGAGCTCTGTGCTGGGACAGGCCTGGGTGGCTTCTCCTTGCCACCCAGCAGCTCTGCCATGAGTGCAACAGGCAGGTTTGCTTTGTTCTCCACAAAGTAGGCGAGACCTCTTTGGGTACGATGTTGTGACAACCTCCTGCTCCAGGTTTCTGCTCTCTCCAGCCCTTTGGGATGCTTTCCGCCAGCCTTGTCAGAGGGATCGCTATTGCTGAGATGTCTCGGTGAGCTTGTGGTGAGCTCTGGGGTCCTCCCTGATACTTACCGCCGGGGTCAAAGAAGCTCTACAGCAACTGAAAGCCCGCAGCTTCGTGGTCCACCAATTTTCCACCCATGTTTCTGGTTTTAACCAGCCATAGCTTGGACTCGGAGCATGCTGTGCCCCCGCAGGGCTCTGGTTCTGCACCGCTTGGTCGTGGGGCAGCTCAGGAGTGGGCAGAGAGCAGCGTTTGTCCACAAGCCTTAAATGCAGCCTCACAGCTTCAGCCTGAAATAAAACTACAAAATGTAAAGATGTATTATAATGGCAAACACCGGCACTAAGAACAAGCCCAGGCTGGATTGGTCCTAGATGAGAAAGCCCTTTTCCCTCAAAGAATGCTACAGCAGACCCTAACGCTGCAAAGCAGAGAGCAAGAGCACCTTGAGAGCTGAAGGACTCGCTGGCAGCCTCTTTTCCTGTGCTGACTGTGGTGACTTGGCTGTATCTGCCAAGGGTTGTGCCTCCTGCAGCCTCCCGTCCACTCCCTGCCCACTGACGGCCGTGCCTCGCTGGGAACATGTCTTTCCAGGTGAGCACGGGAAGGTGTTTCCTGTGGAGCCACTAACCAGCGGTTGAGCAAGCATTGCTGGCTTGAATGCAGGTTCTCTTACTTCCCCAGCCCTTTCCCTGCTCTTGATCCATCCACAGGGAAACATCTCCGAGCTGCCGATGCTCCCCAGCTCCTCAGCCTCACCCACGGGAGGAGTGGACACATGGTAGTTGGCTTTGGGCTCTGGCGGCAGAAGAAGGTGGTGAGGGCTGGTTCTGAAGAGGTGAGATCTTTCTCTACCAGTGCTTCGGAGGTAGGAGGAAGAGGAGAGCTCCAGGAGCCATCTTCAGGATGTTGAGAAAGGAGCTGAGTGAGTGTGAGTCCATGTGGGTGAGTCGGGATGCGATGGGCGAGTGCCTGTGTGTGCTCCGGCCGCGCTTCACCTCCTGCCACAGTCCAGGAGGCTCCTTGGTTGCTAGGAAAGGGCATATGGAGGTTCAAAGGGGTGATCTCCAGTAGTCCATGACTGCTGGACTCGTCCTAGAGGCTCAGGGGACAAACCAGCCACCTCCCATGGGACCCAGCAGGGTTGGGAGGAAATCTGGGCATTTTTCTCCAGGGCTGGGCTACTCTCCTGCCCCCAATGGCAAAGGGAAGAATGGATGTGGTGGCCTGGGGATTATCTTGGTGCTTGAAGGGACTCGGGGTGGTTTCCTGGTCTACCTTGGGGTGCAGCAAGGTGCTCCAGCCCCTGAGCAGGGCTTTCCTTTCCCAGCTGGGCAACAAGGTGAGAGCAGGTACCTGCTTTTGGGGGAACCGTTTCTGCGAAGGGTTTCCCTTGCTCTGCCCACCCCCAGCTCACCAGCGGCTTTGCCGTGCCCATTCCTGGGGGCTGTTTGCAGCACGCAGGGTGATCCCTGATGGGACTCCCTGGACTTTTGGCCACCACCAGGGATTTTTTTACTCTGTGTATGGACAAGTCATTCTGCGTCTCCTATAACCTGCAGGGCAGGTTGTCCCAGGGCCAGTGGCTCTCTGTGGATCCCAGCCTCTGTGTCTGTGCCAATGAGGTGCTCACGGTGTCCAGGGCCAAGGGGTGCGTCCGCGAGGATCTGACCCCGGGAAGGACACACGGGGCCATGTCCCACCTTCTAGAACACCCTGCTCGGTTCTCCCTTCTCCAACCTGTTGAAACTTTCATCGCCAAATCTGCTGCTGCGACAGAGCAAACATCTTCCTGTAAATAATCTGCACAGATGGGGCTTTATTTGAACAAGGTGATGTGCACCGGCCGTGGAGGATTGTACAGCAGAGTGATGGGGTGGGGGCACCTCACCCAGCCCTGCCCTGGGCTTTTCCCGTGGCCAGGAGATGCCTGGGATCCCCAGATCTCTTGATGGGTGCTTGGAGCTGGGGAGGTCCAGGGAGTTTGATCCTGCCGTGGGAGAGAGGTGAGAAAATAGGTCTTGTGGTGGTGGAAACCCTGATGGAGCTGGGGAAGGAGGGAGGGAGAAGATTCCTGCTCCTCTCTAGGGTGCTTCTTGAGCCACTCTGTCCTCCGTTACTGGAGCTGATGAAAAAGGAAAATGTTAAAATGCCGTCAAAAGTCTCATCTGGAAAACCTCAAAGCAAATGGGTGTTTGGTTTCCCAGGCAAAACCACCCCTTTTGGAAGCCCTGAAGTGCTCTGAAACCCTTGAATTTTTTTTTGCTCCCCCCTGTAATTATTGACCGACTTTGTGCTGAATCAGCAAAGAGCTCCCCTTTCCCCAGTACCTTGTTTTCCAGGTGAATCTCCGTTAGCTGACGTTTTTTGCTGCTCTGACTTCATCAGTGGGCCGTGGGGCTCGCAGCAGCCATGGCCAAGGGAAGAGGAGGCAACTTCCCAACCTTGTTGGTGCTGGGTCAGATTCATTAAGAGGAAACACCTGGAGGAGGGGGAGGTGTGCTATCCTTGCGTGCCAGATGCTTTGCCATCAGCTGGACCAGTGAGCCGGGGCTGGTCTGGGGACTGGGGGGGGTCTCTTCGCCCCATTTCAGCTGCCCAAATGCAGCAGCCCTTTGCTCTGTGTGTTGCCAGCCCCTTCCTCATCCAGGGAGTGCATTTTGGGGAAAAAACTGGAAACATGGGGCTCTGTCCTGAGCCCGTTCCCAACCGAGCAGCAGAGCCGAGCCTGGCCAGGAGGGATGGAGGGAGGCATCTCCCCCCTGGCTGCATCTGCTGGCTCCGGGTGATGGATGTCACCGAGCCGGGCAGCTCTCTATATTTATAAATCCAAGCAGAGCAGCGCAGCACTTAGAGCCTCAGAGGTCTCCATCTACCTGGCAGGCAGACCCGAACCCGAGCTGTCCTTCGCCCTGGCCTCGATTCTGCTCCGCTGCCGGCAGCAGGGGCTGCTTTTATTTTTAATAGAGCATTTCTAGATTACAGCAAGTGACAGGAGAGTGATTTGCGATGTGTCAGGTTTCCTGCCCTTTCTCTTATAGCCCCGGCTTATGAAAATATGCTCCCGCTGGGATTGCTTTGGTTCCATCGTTGTTGTCCGGTTCAAATCCGTCTTTATTACTTGTTTTAATGATGTGCCTGAGGGCTCAGGAAAGCTTGTGGTACCAGTGCCCAGCAAAAGCCAGTCCCTGCTGCGGCTCTGGGATGAGGAGGCTGGTTTCCATCCCCGGGGAGATGAAGGGAGGTGTCTGGGGACATGCAGGCAGGGAAGGGTCACCCCGACACTGCTGGAGGTGAGACCCCGGCCATCACACAGCATGGTTTTGCAAAGACTCATCTCCCACATGCCCTGTGTGCGCTTTGCCTTGTGATTGAGGTCTTGATCTCACCTCCTTTATGACAATCCCCTCCTCAAGAGGGAATCTGTTGGCTTTGGTGCATGTTTTTTGGGGGGACTGCAGTCTCGGTGGGCTGGGACCCTTGCGTCCCAGCCTGAGGTGGCGACGGGGCCGGGGGAGCCAGGAGCCGCCGCAGCCCTGGCTGTGGAGCCAGGGCTGATCTGCAGTGCCAAGATCCCAATGACATCAAATGAGCAATTAGCTGAGGCTGACGAAAGCATCCGAGGGAAGAGCTGGCTTGCAGAGAGGAGCACATATCGTACCTGCTGCTCCCCACTGCCCTGGCGTGCCCCCCTCTGCCTCCCCGTGGCTTCTCCCCTCTCCGGGAGATCACAAAAGGCTTCACAGCCATCACCAAATTAAGCTTTTATGGGAGAATCAAGACTGTCTCTGTTTCCCAGACAGGGAAACGGGAGGATGGGATGAGATGAAGCAGTTCACACAAGCCCATGCAAAACCTCAGCAGCAGATCTGGGAACCAGCCTGCAGCGGGGCCACAAGCGCTCCTGCTAATCTCTGCTTTATTGAAGAGCATCGGGGGATTTTTAATGGTCCTCTTTAAATTACTCATTCATTTTCCTCGCCTTACTTGCTCTCCACCTTGGCAGAGCCGATTTCCTTTATTAGCTCTAGACTTTCACTGCGGTGACAAAGGTCCTAGAAGGCCCCTTCCCTCTGCAGGCCCCCTCTTAAAAACCGAGAGAAGCATCCTTAGCTTGTGCGAGTGGATGCAGCTATACTTCCTAGTGCTAAAGGTTCTTCCCTTGGAGAGCACTTCAAGCACTTACACTCCAGCTTTTGAGAGTTACGGCACGGATCTCACCGAGAGCTGAACATTTCCAGGACCTTCAGGAAGCCAGGAGCAAGGGAAGGGATGCAGGGGATGCCATCAACCCCCCGGGGCATGCCAGGGAAGGAGAAGGCGCCTTGCGGGATGGGAGAGCTGGGCTGAGCCGGTGCTAGTGACCATCCCAAACAAGTTGGATCTGTTGATTGCTGGCTGCAGCCCAGTGCGGCGCTGGGGGCTGGACTGCCGAGCTGGAAGGAGCTCAGAGAGAGAAAATTGGCTGGCATGGGAAGCAGTGAGGAGTAAAGCGCTTGTTGCTCGGGCAGGAAATTGCCATGTCTCCCAGAGCTTTCCTCTGCTAAAGAACCCCCTCGGCTGGGGATGGCATGGACATTGCTGCTTTACCCAGGCACGACCTGGGTAAAGTTGGGTGGCTGAGACCTTTCCGCAATGGCAGGACCTTGCTTTTGGGTCCGATCGTGGCCTGGCAAAGCTCCGCTGATGCAGCTCCCCTGGGTCGGAGCCAGCCAAGCCGGGGGGTGGAATTACAACTTTCTCCCCAGAGGGAGATGCTCTGAGACTTGGCTGGGCGCAGGAGACAGCTCTCTTCCACGCAGGCATTGAGGTGTGTCCCCAAGACAAGTGGCAACGGGAGCTGTTTGCCCGGCAAAAGCTGCAGGGTGGGACCAGCTTGTGACACAAACACAGCATTCAGCCTCCTGAAAAGCACCAGGGAACACAAACCCCTGCGTGCCACAGGCATGAGATGGACGAATGTGGTGGGTTGTTGGCTGGCATCGAGAAATACATATAAAAGCCATGGCAGGGGGGGTGGGCAGAGGAAAATCTACAGGGTCTCACTGGAGACCCACAGCCGTGAGCAGCCCATCCACCCGCTCCCCCCAAGCTGTTCCCAGCCCCCTGCGAGCACCCGCTGCTGCAGCTGAGAAAAACAGGCAGGTAGGGAAAAATCTCCACTGTGTTTAGTGGATTTTATAGAGAAACGGGGAAACTGAGGCATGGAGGTGTGCTGAATGTCATGCCAAGAGTTAATTGGAAGTGCTTGGCATGCCTTGGCTTACGTTCCCTGCTTTCTTCTCCCTCCGTCTCCAGACCAAAAGTGGGGCAGGGACAAGGCGCAGCCCCTTCTTTGGAAAGAAAATTGTTCACTTCATGTTCATAACCTGAGTATGCGGCAAAAATGTTCACAAGATGGAAAGGGTCTGGGGAGGCTGGTTTCCAGGAGAGGCTCTTGGATGCTGGAGGACCCAGAAATGCGAAAAAATCCAAAGGCTGTAGCAAATCCAGAGATCCAGCAGGTTCGAAGCCGCAGAGGTGGGTGCTTTTCCAAGGGGGTGGGGATTTGCGGGGGTGAATTCTCCCTGGCAGTTACACCATCCCTCTAAGAAACTGGGTGCCAGTCTGCAGGAAAGTGGGGCCCCAAAGCAGCTTTCACCCCCCTGATTAAGCAGGAGGAGAAAATAATAAAAGCACAGTGTCCCGCCAAATATAATTAACAGGATAAAAAAAAAAAAAAAAAAAAAAAGAAAGNAAAAAAAAGAAAAAGAGATTTTTCAAAGTTTGGGTCCTCAGAAAGGATGTTTTATTCATAGCTCGGCAGGGAAGTGTTGGCGGTGCCATTAATTATGGGAGCTACCGGGTGCTGCCGGCGAGCCCGGCTTGGCTTTTTCATCCTGACACCTGGCGCTGGGAATTGGGGTGCCGTGGGGAGCCCGTGGGGCCAAGACACCAGCTTGGGTTCACTCGCCGGCGTGAGCCCTTCTTCTCCCCCCTGCAGCCCTCCATGATGCTGGATGTCCTCGCCCATCCGGTGGGTCCTGCCTCCCCGTGCCGTGCTCCCGGGGGGGGCATGAGCATGGCCCTGCCAAAACAGCAGAGGCGGCGGCGAGGGTGGACGCCCGCCAGCAGAGCAGCCGCAGCGGATCATCACCGCCTTCCCCGCCGGCAGACGCTGAGCACATCTTGGCAGCCGGCGGTGAAGCAGCGCAAGTTCACGGCTTGGTCAGAGCCCCAGATGAAAAGGGATGATGAGATAGACATATATATATATTTTTTTTTTAAAAAAAAAGCACATTCAAAGCACACCTAATGCACTTCGACGGTGCAAGGACAAGGCAGCAAGGCTGGGGCTGGCCTCTGCCCAGCTCTTCCATGTGGGGTGAAGGGGGTTACAACCATCCCTGGGCTTGCTGCACCCCCAGGAGCAGCTCATGGCTCTGAATATTTCCTATTAAAGAAAATTCCCCCAGTAACTTTCCAGAAAGGTGATAAAATATTTGGTGTTAAGCAAAATAAAGCAGGTGCAAGAGCAACACAAGAGGGAAAATCAACCTGGGAAGGGTCCCTGTGGGAGGTGGCGGCAGCTTCCAGAGATGGGAAGGAAAGGGACCAGCCCAAACGGGACCAGCCTGGAAGACAAGGCTGACCCTACGGCAGGACAGTCCTGTGCCTGGGCAGCTCTGGGAAGGTGGCCTTCAAAACGCCGAAGCATTTATAACATTGCCATGAAAGAAACATCTCAAAAAATCTCTTTCAAAGACAAAAGTGGTGAAACAAAGGTGGGAAGTGGGACAAGGACCTGGGGACAGAAGAATAGGGAGACGGGCGGCATCGTTAGCTTGGTGGCAGGGTTACACCCTGGGGTGCTGGTGCAGACCCAGGCCAGGCACCCGGCTGGGTGGCATCGCACGAAAAGCAGCAGCTTTTTTGTCTGTGGCGCCTGAAAAGGCAGGCGACAAAGCAGGAGACGCTTTCAAAGGGCAGGAGCATCCTCAGAGGAGCAAATGCTGGATTAATGAGGGAAACAACCTCTGGCTGCCTGGCAAGGAGGGAGCGGGAGGCGGCGGGTGGCCCACGGAGCTGAGCAGTGTCCTGGGGACCCACAGGGCTCCCTGCAATTCGGGGAGCTGGACTCGGTGACGGAGGCTGCTGGGACCAAACTCTGCATTAACCCATCTCTTTTAATCAAGGTAATGCTGTCTTGCGCCCGGGCCCAGGCGGTGTCACGGGGGAGGATTAATCGCCGAGCCGCGGTCCTGGCACACCAAAACCCGACACCAGCGACAGCCTCGGCTCAGACAGCCCCACTCATCTGCACTTCCTAATGCGAACAGCAATTCATTTTTGGAGGAGATGCAGCGAGCAAAGGGAAGCCAAAGGGGCTGCCTGAGCATTCCGGTCCCCATTCCCAGCCCCAAAACCCTCCTGGCCCCACTGTCCCATGGACAGGGCTCCACCAAACCCCAACCTCCTGTGATGGGATGGGCTCCACTCCTGCACCTACCCAGAGGCTGCGGTCGCATTCAATGGAGATTTAAGAGCAAATAACGTGTCTAAAGAGTTTTATCTGGGGGATCCCATCCTGCACACAAGGGGCTCAGGACCCCAAAGTGCAGAGCTTTTGCCGTGGGGCAGCCTGGGCTGCACAATTAGGGAACGAGCATCAGGGGGATGCAATTAGCTTAATTGTTGTATTTGAGGGAAGATGGTGTACTTTGCCCAGCTGAGCCTAAGGAGAGGTGAGGCGTCCTCCTCCCCAGCCTGCCGGGTTATATATAGGAGGAAACAAGCAGCGTGAGTTGGATGCTGAAGGAGGAGGGCTGCCTGGTGTGGGGTTTGGTGGTGGGATGAGTTGTGCCAGTGCTCAGCCTCTTGGGTGCCTCACTCGACTCCTGCATGGGGGTCTCAGCGCGGCATCGTCGGGGGAGGCGGCGTGGGACAGTCTGTCGCCGCAGCAGGGCTGGGCTGGCTCCCAGGCACGTCTACTCCATCTGCTCCCGCAGAAGAGCCCTCCTGTTCAGCCTCCGCAGCCAGCCAAAGGTAACTTGTAACCCTTGCTCAGAGCTGGCTCTGTGCAAAGCCATATGCTCTATAAAAAGCCATGCGCCCTGGGAAGAATCGCCCCCCCCCCCATTAAGGTTTTTTAGAGACACCTGATGTTGAGCAAAACCTCCCCTGCAGTCTGGGGTGGATGCTCTTGGAAAGCAGATTTGGGAAGACAGGATTTGTGGGGAGGAAAGGGTTTGTCCGTGGGGCAGATGGGCAGGGACCTGCACCTCCCCGTCTGCTCTGCGCAGGGTTAATTAGCGGCAGCCCTGCTGTCTTGCTCTGAACGTGTCAGTCCCTGAAACTTTAATGCCTTTACACTGGTCCTTCAATTATTAAGTGTGGAGTCAATGGAGAAGCCTGGCTGGGAGAGGTGGCTCTGTGGCTGCTGTGTGTGGGTGCCATCCTGCATCCCGGGGGCTGCAGCGTGGCTCTGAGCATCCCAGGGCTGCTGTACTGCTCCAAACATTGCCTCTGCCCTCCCACAGCCGGCTTTGCCTCCATCCTTGTTGCTTTTGGGAATCTCCTCCAGCATATTCCTGCTCTGCAGGGACCACACAAGGTCCTGGTATCTCTTACTCTCTGCCTGTGGTGTGTTTTCCGTGTTAAATTTGCCAGAGGGAACTGATGCTCTCAAGGGGCTAGTGGAGGAGATGTCTGTGAACCCTCTGAATTGATGTCTGTGCCTTGGTTGCCTGTAATTTAGGGGAGACCTGTGAGCTGTGTGGCGGTTTGCAGGTCCTCTCCCTAAGGTACAAATGGTGTTGGATGGAGCCAGAGGAGAAGGATCTCCCTGAGCAAAAAGTGAGTGTGCTGGGTGCTGAGACGGGGCTTGTCTGCAGCCGCCACCGGAACCTGATGGTCCTGGGGAAGAGCCTCCCTCTAGCTATAAAACAGCACCGTGTTTGCCAAAAAATGTAAAACTCTTGTGCTAACAGGGTAATTAATTAATTACAGCTCATTAGCAGAATTACAATCTCATTAGTACCTATGGATCGGGGTTGGGAGGGGAAAACTGATCCTTGGAGGATGCGAGCGAGAGCACTGCAGGCTGCTGAGCGCCGCTGGTGGCACTGGGGAAACCGGGGGTGCCTTGGGGCTGAGCTATGGGGATGGGGTCATGCTCAGCCAGCCCCTGCCGGGATCCCTGAATGATGGCGTTTTGCTTCCAGGGAGTTGTACGCAGAAGTTACTCCTGTCTCCCCAAAACAGAAGCACCAGCGCTTGTGTCTTCCCAGCTCCCAGCAGCTCACGCTGGATGTCAAAGTGTGCTCTGTCCCGCTGTGCTCTGCCTACGTCCGCTTTTGGAGACAACCAGTGAAACTCTGAATTAGGTGGGGATGGATCAGGGGAGTGGGCTGAGCCCAGTGTGGGACAGGTTGTGGGGTCCCAGCATCCCGGCTCTCCGCTCTCTCTGGGATCGAAGCCTCCCTCCTGCCCGGCTTCTCCCCTCGAAATCCCATTAGCACTTCGTTTATTCTTTGCTTCTTCTTGCTGTCACTCGCTGGTCGCTTGTTTCTTTGATCCCTTTAATTTATTATTTTTATTTCAAAGATTTTTAATTTTTTTTTTTTTAAAAAAGGCTCCGTCAGCAAGGCGAGGTGAGCGTGGACCTCGCTGATTAAATATAGCGACAAGATGTGATGATCAAACTGTGCCAGTTTTGGGGTGTAGAGCTTG
The DNA here is from genome assembly GCA_013400135.1 of Rhinoptilus africanus. Classification (NCBI taxonomy): domain Eukaryota; kingdom Metazoa; phylum Chordata; class Aves; order Charadriiformes; family Glareolidae; genus Rhinoptilus; species Rhinoptilus africanus. Next base: position 198,610 of record VXBO01008417.1, on the reverse strand, counting down.
TCCTTGTGCGTTTGGGCTGTTTCCCACCTCCTCCTCCTCCTTCTCCCCGCTGGGATGTGGAGGAGTGCTAGGGCCTGCCACGAGTCCAGATAAATTGCTCCAGACCTTAAGCCCTGGCTGGAACAAACACCAAGTTTTTCCCAATTTCCGTTCCCTGAGCTTGATGCTCAGGATCTGGGCGTTTCTGTAATGCAGCAACACACCTCATGAATAAAGATTAAGTTGATTAAAAAGGAAAACCCAGAGCAAGGCAGAATAAAAGTGATTTGCAGAGATTAGATGCTCTGGCACATCAGGAGTTCCCTAAAGGGCTGAGCTAACATGTTCAAGCATAAGAGCTTTAAGCCCTCTTGCCTGTTTTGTAACTAATGGCTTTGGGTTGGGATGACTAACTCTCCCATTTCATAATTGTCCCTGTGGGACACGGGTGAGATTTCACACACAGAAGGACCTGCCCGGTCCAGAGGCCAGTATTCCCGGCCGTAACCCACTTTGTGCAGTTATACAAACTGCTCTGCCAGCAAGATGCTCCCTTGGCAGCTGCCAGACGTGGGGGAGATAGAGCAAAGCGGGGGTATGAGCCTTGTACCCCAGCAGGAACAGCCTCTTGCATCCCAAAGCTGGGGCATCCCTTGCTATTGGTTGCCCAAAGAACCTATTTTTGTGAAAGAGCATAAAGAGGAAAAATTAAAAAAAAACAAAAGAGAGAAAGTTTTCTTATTTGGAAAAGCAAGGCTGAAAACGAAGCACCTCCAAAGCATGTCCCAGCAGACAGCGTTGTGTCCTGGGGCTCTTGTGCAGCCAAGGCAAATTGTCCGACTCCTCTTGCCGTGCATCAAAAGCCTCACGGGCTGCCAGTGTCACAACCTGAGCTTTCCACCCACCACACAAAAGCAAAGGTACGTTCTCCCTGACAATTGGGAAGAGGAAAAAAAAAAACCCCAACCAACAAACCCGTCTCTTTGCTCTCCCCAGGGTATCTTCTTCCCTAGATAGCCCCAAGGTCCAAAGCACCGGCTGCCCCAGAGACCTGCCTGCCCGTTGCATGCATGGGGCAAGGGCTCCAGCATATGCTGGAAAACGGGCACCGTGTAGTATTTAATGAAGCGGCGGGGAAAGGAATGTGCAGACGTAATCTAGAAAATCTTTTGTCTGGGATTTACAGGGGTAGATATAAGGGCAGAATCCAGCCCGCTCCGTTTCAATGACGCAACCTCTCTCTTCATCAGAATTTATTATTTGCTCTCAGGTCTGCAGCAACGTCTCTATTCTGGGCCAGGACCTCGTCTTGTTAATCCCTGCTTGAACGAGCAAGACCGTTCCTGTACCCGAGAAATTAGGAAGTAATTGACCTTTTAATTCTGCCCTGAAAATGCAATGCTTTCTATGCCCCATTTTCCACCCCCCATTTTCTTTCGTGTCTAGAGGTGCTGTCACTGAGCTAACGCTGGCTGTGCCCAGCTGGGAAGCCAGCCCCGGTGAGATGTGTCCCTGTGCGGGACGTCCACGTGCCCTGACACAGGGGGAAGCCCACCCCGGGGTGGGAATGCCTGGAGGGAGCATCCTCAGTGCCGATGGAAGGAGGCAGCTGCAGAGCAGGATGGCAGCAGCAGCGAGGGGCAGAAAATTGAGCTAATTTTGAGATTTCCATGATAGATTTCCGAATTGGATTATGTGACACAGTTGCCGGTGGTGGCAGGGTCTGGAGTTGATGATTCAGGGTCCCCTTTCCTCCTGCCTATCCCTGCGTGACCTGGGAGCTGTGACTCCTGCGGTAGTATTTCCTTGTGCGAGCCAAATTCCATCATGGGTAATTACACTCCATCTCTTTCAATTCCTTGGGGAGCATCGATGCAATTTGCTGGTCCTCTCCCTGCCGAAGGAGTCTCGGGTTGCAGCCAGTGCCACAGCCCGGAGGTGGCCGCACTGCAGGCGTGCGAGCCCCGGCGAGGGCCTGGGCTTGCAAGATGCTCGCAGGAGCTAGCGCTGGTGGGGCTCGTTTGCCATCTGGTTGCTTATCAAAATAAAAATGACTGTTTTGCTCTGAGATTCTGGATGGTGGTAGGTGAGGAGAGGCTCAAAGGGTGTATTTGGGCTGGGTGTGCTGCCCGCATAGGTTGGGATGGTTGTGCTCGGACACCAGAGGATGCAGCCGGTGTTTTGGGAAGGTGGCAAAAGCTTTGAGTCTGACCAGAAATGGGAGCAGCAATTTCCCCCTGCTCTGCTCGCTTCTCCCAGCAGTCACAACCATTCATCCTGAGGAGTTGTATCCAGCGCTGTATTTTGGCAGAAATTACTAGCCCATCAATTCAGGCAGCTATTTCTTTTCCCCCGCGGCTTCAGAAGGCAATAAGTCCACAGCAATACAAATATTGAAATGCGGTGCTTGGGAGATTAGTGACTTGGCAATTAAAATATTTGACCTATATTGCGTTGAGTACCAACAAGGTCAGATGGAACTGTGCTTCTTCCCAAAGATTCTGCCCAAAGGAATTTTATTAATGTGGCTCTTCCTGTTTGAACAGGCTGTTTGTTCCCTACTGAATGGGAAGGGCAAGGCTCGGGGATGGGGGCTGTGTGAGGGCTGTACCCCTCAGCTGTGATTTTTGGGGGGTGCCGGGAGTGGTTTCTGGCAGCAGGTAGGCGATCTCCTCTATAGCACAAACACCCCTGAATATTTACAGGACTCTTCCCGCAAACATGGCAGAGAACAAGCATCTCCTTTTGTTCCTGAGATTGTACGTGCTGAGAATCCTCATCCAAACAAACGAGCGGGTTTTTCTTCCAGCAAACATCACAGATCTCTTTCTTTTTTTTTTTTCCTTCTCCTTTTCACATGTTGTTCACTCAGTTCTGCAAACAATGTTCTTTTTAAGCCCAGGCAGAAAACTCTATCTGTCTTCAGAGCATGGCGTGATGGCAGAAACCAGCGATGTCCGCTTGGCAATGAGATTAAGCGGAAGTCATTTATAAAGGTCCTCTCATCCCAAAGCCAGGGGAGGGGGGAAGAAAAACAATACCTCCCCCCAGCACTGCTTGATCTGGATGTCCGGGCACACAGCTGGGGTTCCAGGGATAGCAGTTGGAGGGTTCATGGATCCCCCCCAGCCCAAGATCTGGCACAAACCCTCTTTGGTTTTGAATGGCAGCGAGTGGCTGGAGGATGTCTGTGAATTTGCTCCCATGGGCCATGGGCTGTTGGCTGTTCCCCAAAAAACTGCTCGTCTAGCTTGCAGCCCCCCGTGGTTTTGGTGTGATGTGGGCTGAGGTTTGTGCTGAAGCCGGGGTCCCGTATTGTGACTGTGTCCAGCAGCTCTGCCTGCGGTTCCTGCCTTTGGACAAGCACCTTCTCTGATCCTACCTGCTCCGGGCAGGGCTGCTGAAACACCAACCTGCAGCAGCCTGATGGGGAATGTGATTTCAGGGGTGATTTTTGGAGTCTCTGCCTCCTGGAGCTGAGCACCAGGGGCTGTTGGCATCTGCTAAATAAGCACAGGGGTGTCTGCAGCCCTCCGTGGGATGTGATCCCAGGGAAAGACTGTGCAAAACCCATGTGGCTGGTCCTGTGGGTGGCTGCTGGCTCCAGCACCATGAAATCCCAGTGTTCCTTCTCCTGTCTGGTGAGCAGGAAGGTGCTCAAGGGAGCTGTCTTGGAGGAGAAGCAGCCCAGTCCATCATCGCTCCCCACCGCCGCTCAAACTGGAGCCCAGGAACCCAGCACAAGTCTGACTCGAGTGGAGATCCCCACATTCTGATAAAAACCTTACCCTGACCTTTTACGTGTCCACAAGCATTTGCCAAGAGACTCAAGTAAGGGATTTGCCCAACAGGAGCAATGTTGGATTTTGGCAGAGGAACCGTTTGGAAATGGAAACCGAGAGCCTTGCAGAAACCTCAGGCTCCATCATCCAGGATGGAAGGCAAGTCACTTGCCCATCTTCTCCACGCTTCGGGGTTCCCCCATCCCTTCTGCTGCTTTCCAGTGGGATGATGCTCTCCAAAAGGTGTGGGGCTGGGGTGAGAAATTCCCGATTGCTGCTGTGGGCTCACCTTAGCGAAGGTCATCGTTGCTCTATTTGCAATTGTGCTGCCTGCTCAGGTCCTGCTGGACTTTCCTCGCCTCCCCAGGCTCACTCCAGGTGGGTTTTGATAGTGTTTTTATCGAGTCTTGCCGGGCTTGGAGTCCAATGGCAAGCATCTCTTGCAGAGCCATAAATGTCTTCAGGGCTACCAGCTTGTGAGCCAGCAGGGAGTGGGGAATTGCTGAGTTTGGGTAAATTTGTCATTAGAGAGAAAACAGTTCTTCAGGTTCCTCCCTGAGTAATGCACAACTTTAAAAAAAAAGAAAAAAAAGAAACAATAAAACTCCCCAACAACATACACACCAGCACGGCTCAAAAGAAAAAGCCTATTTTTTTCATTCAACATATTTTCCTGTACCTGCTGACTGATTTTTTTTTTTTCTTTAGAAAATGAACTTCTGGCTCAACCTATTCAATCTCACAAAGCATTTCAATTTTGACAGGAGTGCATATTCTGGAGGAACGTGGTTCCATCAGAGTTTCTCCATCCAACTCTAATCCCAAATGCCTTGCTGCGACTAAACCTCATTTCTATGTTAAGTACCTTAGCTTGCCTGTAAGGGCCAGGTAAAATCTCAATCAGTCAAGTAGCCTCCCTGCAGCTGTCCTGTTAAACATCGGGGTTTTAAAAATATTCTTTCTTTTTTTTTTTTTTCTTTAATGGACCAGAGATGGAAGATCCCCTGGGGAAAGGCACAGTTTGGTCCCTGATAAACCCATCCTAAAATTTACACTGGGAAGCTCTCTTACATCAAGGGAGATGAGGGGGCTTGGGGATCCTGATGCTTTGGGGCTGGGCTCTAGGAAGCCCTTTGATGCTTTGTCTTTTGTTATCCAGCATCCAGAATGGAGGGAAAAGTCAAGAAATTTGAAAGAAGCATCTTTGATGGGAAGCGCAGAGTGCCTGGCGTGGTGGGCAGCCCCAGCGCGGTGGCTGCGGTCCTTAGGGAAGAATATATATACGTTTCTCCTCTCTGATGTGCATATATACCTGGTGACAGCCAAATCACCAGCCCAGCGGGGCTGAATTTAAGGCACAGGCTGCTGTAGCAGAGGGAAGACTTTCCTCTTCTCCCAGGGACTTGTGTCACACCTTCTCTGGGTGCTGCATCTCATCTGTGTGATGCTCTTCGCTTCGCACGCTTGTTGTCCCCATGCAAGGTGCAATCCGTGCGTGGCAGGAGGGTGAGGTCTCCTCTGAAATTGAGGGATGCAGGAAGATCCCCAACAGCTCCGTGTGGGAATTACCCCTCCCTGGCCTTTGCGTGTCACTACGTCAGAGTATCCAGGAGCAGCAGGTACCACCTGATGTCATCCATCACGCAAAACCCACATCCCAGATGGGATTCCCTGATTCACTCCCAAGGGATGAATACCCCAGGAAAAGGGAAAGAGCCTTTTCCTACCCCTTTATGAGCTCCCAGCCCTTGGCTTTGCTGGGGTGCTCTGCCCCTAGGGCTGAGCTGCAGCTTTGATCCGGCGTGTGCCGGCAGCTGTGTGTGCTCCGCACCGGCGCTGCAGAGGCTGGCGCCGATCCCAAACTCACGCAGCCTTTGGAAAAATATGTGTGATTGCACAAAATGGGGGAGTGAAACATCTCAGAAAATCATGGTGTTTTACCTCAGCTTTCATAAATGTAGAGTTTTTGTTTCAAGAATAGTCAGAATACCCCTTTTGGAGAGTAATTTATTTTTTTTTTTAAATGGGACTTTGCCTTTTCTGATGTGGAAAACGCCTTTTAACTGATTTAGTGGAGAACTGTGATTTTGCAAATCAGTGCAATAGCCTGGTGAGAAGCTGGTTCATTATGGATTGAGCAAGCTGTTTTGATCCTCAAGGAAAAAAAATCCTTTATAATGTTGCTTTCACTTTAAAAATAATAATTTGTTACCATCAGAACATATACTTTTCTTTTTCTTTCGCTCCACAAGCCAAAGAATAGCTCAACCCTTCATCTGCCCAGCTCTGAGCACCACTGAAGTCCTGTTTTCCAAGGCCCTACCCTCTGAATACCCATCACAGGCAGCAGATCCCCGTTATCTTCCTAAAACACAGTGTTTTCTTCCAGACCGTCCTCTTGCCATCCTGGCTTCCCTGACCCAGCTCAGGTGCCTGGTGTGGGTCTTGCTTGTGGCTTTGAGCTGGGAATGAAAAAAAAGGTTTGTGCTTGTTTTGGCCCATTTCTTCAACTCTGTTTTGCAAAGTTTGAGCTCTTGCTTCTGGAGCCTGCAGCCGGCTGGTGTCACCTAACACTGTGTGGTTGGGGACAGGACTTGAGTAATTTGTTAAGGTTTTATATTTATTGCCGTGCCCTGGGTCCTGTTTGGCCTTTCCCAACCCCTGAGAGCTGCCTGTGGGTGAGCAGCGATGGGACGGAGAGGCTTTACCAATAACAGGAGAGCACAAATATTTGCTGACGCTTTCCTCTCTGCCAGCTGCAGCGGAGGAAACCCAAATTCTCCATCCAACTCTATTTTCTGCCTCGGGCTGGTGGTGGCACAGCCAGCTCAGCTCGGGGCGGCAGCGCTGATGGAGAAGGTGCTGATCCTCTTTCTGCAGGAAGGAGTTTAACCTTGTTCCTTGCCCGGGACCAGCCCGGGTGGTGCAAGCAACGCTCAGGCTGCTTTATTTAGCAGCGAGGGCTGGTGTGAAATGCCTCTTGTGAAAGACGGGGATGGGTTGTGGGTGGCTTCAGTGCTTAAGTGACCTGTCAAAGAGGAGCAGGGGGGTCATGTCCTGTCTGCTCCCTTGGCTACTTGCTGCCCGCACCTCCGAGCATCCTCCTGCTGATGTCTGAACCTGCTGTGCTCGTCTGTGATCTCGTTTGGCAGAAAGCTGATGTCCTATGGATGGGCAAGTCCCCCAAGCCTGGTGCTGGCAGTTAAAGGTGCTGGCAATAGTGGAGCTGAAGACCACTTTTGTTTCTTTTTTTAACCAAAACCACTGTACAGACATGTGGGTAAATCCCCTGGAGATGTGAGCCCAGAGGGACGATGTTGAAGGAGGAGTTAGAATCTGCCATGCCAGCACAGCCCCTGCCTCAGTCTCTGCCTCATTGAGCAGCCTGGAGGGAAAGCCAGCGCTGACAGTTTAAGTGCTATAGATGCTCACAGGTTGTCCTCTGCAGCCTGCTAATGCGCCAGCCCTGGCTTTTACCCCTGGCTGTGTCTGTCCACGAGCTCTCTCCGGCCTCTCGACCCCAGCAGGCTCCTGGATGCCGCTCAGGGTGAAGAGGAAGGACCTCTGTTGTGCCTCTGGTCATGCTGAAAAATTTGAGGGGTAACTTGCAACAGAGGAGTTTGGGATGTGAAACTTCCCAAGGGGTGAGAGCTGAGCACCAGCAGAGATGTCCTGGCTCAGTGCTTAAGGCTGGGCCAGTTATAGTTGGGTTGGAAGGACTGGCCGTGCTATGGAGGGGTGCTGGGCTCTCCCCAGCTGCCTACCCAACTATTAAGTCCTAGAGGACAAATAATTTAGGGGCAGAAGTGATTTGTCATTTTGACCCCTTGTTCTGTCCTTTTTCTCTACTGGGGGTGGGTGATTCTTCTCCATACACCAGGGTTTCTCCTGGAGCCTCCTCTGGCAAAGCTGTGGAGATGGGTCACCAAGGGATCCTATAACCGTATCACTGGTCTGTGTTGGGGAAAGCCCCTTCTGGCCTTTCGAGCCAGCCCTTTTGCCTCTACCTAGGAGGACATGGCTGTAGGACAAGGCTGAACTGGATCCGACCCCTGGCCAGAGGTGCTTATGTAAGATATTTACCCCAAGACCGCCTTGGGAAGGAGCCAACGTGCTGATTAGGTGACGTCTGCTCAGGATGGGGTGGATTTCGCCTGGGAGCATCTGCTGCCTGGTCTGGTGGTCTCGGAGGCGCTGCCCTGAGGTCATTTATGTAAGAAGCCGGCTGGGCTCTTTGGCTGCAGCGAGCCCTCTGGCTTATCCGAGGTGCCTGTCTGACCCCCAGGATGTCCAGCCCACCCAGGCTCTCCAGCTGTCGGTCGGCTGGTCGCTGCTGCTTTTTCCTCCTCCCTGTCCTAAAATAATTCACCTTGTGGGTGAGGGAGAGGGGAGCTGAGCACCAGTGGTGGAGTGAGGAGAGCAGAAAGGGGATGGGCGGTTTCTCATGGGTGCCGTGAGCACCATGGGGCAGCCCAGGGGAGCTGCCCTCCGCCTTTCCTTCTGGAGCATCCCGTGGTAAAAAGGCAAAGCCGTGCTCGTCCCAGCTGGCCCAGGACATGGAGCTAGCACCGGGCTTACGCACGAGGTCTAGGAAATCCCATCTGCTGCCCAAATCCTCCCCCCCAAACACTGCAGGTCACGACAGCGGCAGATAAGCTTCTTGCCTCCTGCTTTGTCCTATATTTTCCAGGCGGGATCCCAGTGTGACATAGTCTCTGGCCTGATCTTGGGGTGGTGGCACGCTGAGGGCACACGGTTTTCCCAACCTGGCTCTTTTTCTGCTCTTCGGCTGAGGATAAGGAGCAGGGTCCCACCTCTGACCATGGTGCAATGCCCTGGACAAGGTCTCCTGAGGTTTTTATCCCACAGACGCAGCCTCGGCCCCTCTGCAGGCAGTCAGGCAGGGTCAGCGCCTTTGAAGTCCTAAAAAGAGTATCGTGACTATGTGGAAAATGTACATGCCGTAACTGGAGTGGTGTAGGGTCATGTTTTACGTAGGATATGATTGCTTGGAACAGAGCTGCTCATGATGGAGCAAGGATCAGCCTCCCCGAGGTGAGCAGCGTGCGCTTGGAGGAGAGAAGAGGAGGAAGATTCAGAGTGGGGTGCTGGGGAGTGATATCCCCTGGGGACCCTGCTGAAACAAGCTCTTAATGGGTGAAATTAAGCTGAATAGAAAGGGAAAATTTCCTGAGATGTGTTAGAGTCTCCCAAGGGAGACATGGTGCAATCCCAGCAGCTCGGTTCCTACGGCAAACACAGGGATGCAAAGGGTGGGAGTGAACCTCAGCACGGGAGCTGTGTCCCTGCCGTGGGGCAGCGCTTGAGTTTGCAGCGAGCCTGAACCCATGGCATGGCACGGGGCCGGCCCGCTTAGGGACATCGGCACTGGGATGCGATGGCTGCTGCTGGCAGTGTCTGTGTCGTGGCTGGGGCTGGAATCCAGCTGGAAGCTGGACGGAGCAATCCTTCATTAGCAAAATCTGCAGAGTTTCACTGGCTACAAGTGGCGTCTCATTTTGTTGGCTGGCAGAAGCACAAATGTCTCTTTTCCCTGTGCTAGCCATTTTGGGAGAGAAATGGCTCATCTGCTCCATGGCTTTTGCTGGGACAAGCTGCTGCTGCTGCTGCTCCTGCCTGATGGTTCCTCGGGCCCAGCCCTGCCTTTGCTTTTCTCTCCCAGGCGAGTGGATGCAAAGCTGCTGAGCCTGGGGAGCCAGACCTGCTGGGCACGGTGCTGCTCGCACCCAGCCTGTGGAGAGCCGCTCCGCACCCCTGCACGGCGGTGGCTGATTCTTGCCCCCATCAGCAATTTCTGGTCCTCAGGACCTTGTGCGTGGTCTCATAAAAGCACCATGAGCGCTGACCTCAGCTGCTGTGCTCCTCCTGCCGGCAGTCCGGCTCCTTCCCTGCCCTCCCTCCCTCCTGGCCACAACAGAAGCACAGCCAGGAACCAGAGGTGTGCTCCCCTTTTTCTGGATAAATCTACGGCAGTGCCACAGTTCATCACTCCTGGTGCCCTGAGTTTGGCTTTCCTGAGCTATTTCGGTAATGCTCCCTGCTAATCAGCTGCTGGTGTAGCCTTCGAGATGCTCTGGATGTGGAGAGTGAGTCTGAGCATCCATCTCTCCATCATCCAAGTGCTCCTTGATGCCCTCAGCTGCTCTCCCAGGCTGAGATCCCCCTGATAACCCCCCATCCCTATCGCACAAGTATCTTTTCTTCTGCGCTGGGCCAGCACCCCTCTTTTCTCCGTTTTTGCATGACCGTGCAGCCTCCATGAGCGCTCTGGGGGTGAGAGCGATGCCCACAAACCCACGCCATCCTCCCATCCGTCCGCCGCATCCCCTGGCCCATTGTCTTCCCGAAACCCGCCAGGACTTGGCCCTCCACACCGCCGCGCCGGCCAACAGCGCGGCCTGGCAGAGCCGGCATCCCGCGCCGATGGTGATGCCAGCGCCTGGAGCAGATGGCGGCAGCCGTCCGGTCCCTTCCCCGCAGCCCATTTTTCGGCCGGGAGCGTGATGGCCTCGGTGCACGGGTGGGCGGCAAAGCGGGAGCCAGCTCGGCCGGAGAGTCAGGGGCAAGGCGCGTTAATGGCACAGATAATGGCTATTTTTATCTTTGATAGATGAGAGCTTATTTCCTGACTCAGCTTGTGCAGCGCAGCGGCACGCGTGTCTCCTGCTGCCCGCGCCCAGCGATGGGGACGGGGGGACGCGGCTGGTTTGGGTCATCAGATGGCAACCTGAGTCCCGAAAATGGCCTTTCTAGCAGCAGAGGTGGGAAGGGAGTGGGGGGCTGGGAGAGCCAGAGCGGCACCCCACGAGGGATGTCCTGCAGTGCCACGGGGGGCTGGCATGACTTGAGTTTGGGGTGTCTCAGCTGGGCTCCGGGGTGGATGCTGCATCCGTCAGCCTCGGGTCTTTCTCTGCTTGTACTTTGCAGTCCCAGTTATTGCCCTGTCATCTCCTGTGGGGCTTCACGCTTGTTTTCCCCAGCACCTCATCTCCCTCCTGCTGCAAAACCCTTTGGAGCGAGCCGGGGAGATTCCCATGGGAGCAAACCCCTGCCTTGGCATGGGGGATTTGTGAACAACCCTGCACCTTTTGGGGCTCAGCAAAGCCAGGCTGCTCGAAATCCCACCCTCTCCAGCTGCTGGGCTTTGGGAGAAGCCGGAGGATGGTGGGCCATGTCCCCACAGCCAGGTTGCTCACCACGGGATGGGGATCTGGGTGGTGGCACCTGGTCCGAGCGGGAGGAAAGGTGACTTAGCACCTTTCCCCATCCCCACTCCCCCCTTCCCTCCACCTCGCCCTCCTCCTCCAGGAGCCCTGACACTAATGCAGCGCGAGCACGGGATTTATGGGCGGCAGCCCTCCAATTGGGCCATCCGTCTTGATTAAATTAGCCCTAATGGCTCTGTGCTGACTTGCTCACGGCCCCGCGCAGCTGCGGCTGCCTGCGTCGGGAAGGGGCCTGCCGGAGACCCCGCCGAGTGCACCCCTCGCTTCGCCCTCTCGCCCTCCTTCCCTCGCTTCCATGGCTACTCAGCAAACGGTAAAAGCTGGCCAGACTGCAGGCTTCCGACCCAAACTGTTCCCCAGCTGAGAGCCCAGTGGGGCCACAGGGAGCCACCGCACTCCTATACCCCCAGACGGGCATGCTGGGGGCCATGGGCTTCCCCATGGCTCTCCCCAGCCCCAGGGCAGTGGTGCCCAGAGCCCATGGCAAAAACACGGGGATCCAGCAGGTTGGGTGAATCCCAGGGCTTGCCGGGATGGAAATCCCAGCCTATTTCTTTGCATTCCCCGTAGCAAACCAGGGAGGGAGGGGAAAGCCAGCAGCATGGCAGGGTGATGGGAACACCGGCCTCACCAGTTCTAGCTGCCCAGCTCCCTTCTGCCATCCCAGCCGGCCCCGAGAGCTGCAGCCCCCCAGGGTGGCCATCTCTCCCCTTGCATACAAGCCCCAAACATCTCCCGCTTTCGGCTTTGCTGGAGCAACACCCGACTCGTGCAGCTCGGAATGGCCGGTGGCAGCCCCGACGGAGCATCATGCCGGGGAGCAGCAGCCGAGGGGGGACCAGGGCTGAGCACCCCGCAGCATCTCTCCTCCTCCTCCTCCCCGGGTGGTGCCTCCCTGCCCGGCCCTGGCCCGCGGCCAGCCACCCACCCCAGCCCTGCAGCCAATTTCCGGGCTGCCCGGCCCGTTAATTATATTTATTGCTGGAGGGAGTGGAGGGAGGCAGGGGGCCGGCATGGGGAGCCTGGGGCTGGCACCACTGGCTGGGCGCTGGGAGGGTATTCGGAAAGCTTTCCACGAGCGATGAACATGGTGGGAGGCAGGAGAGGAGGGAGCCAGGGCGTGAGGGGCTGCCTGACGGGCAGGAGGGATGTTTTGGGGTCAGGATGCCCCTCGGTTCCCTGGGTGGTCGTGCTCGTGGCCACTGTGCCCAGCGTGGGGGCTGGTGTCCCCACTGCTCGGTCTTCAAAACCTGAATCCCCGTTGGGGGATCCGTGGGGGTTTAGGTGTACCGCTGCCAGAACAAGGCCCTGCAAGCACTTTCCATCCAGGGATTTGAAAGTGTTGGTTAAAATGTCGTATTTGTGGGGTTGACACAATGGGGTGAGATGGGGCAAGTCAGTGTGGAGAGGGGAGAGGAGGCAGCGCTGCAAGCATTGCCCTGAGATGCTCCAGGGTTTGGGAGTGTTCGGAGATGGGGAGGGGAAGAACGGTGCTCCATCACTGTGCCGGGGAGAAGATGGGAGCTGGGGATGAGGAGAGTCATTGCTCTGGGCTGTTGCTGAAGGGAAGAGAGAGGGGTCGTTGGTCCCAAACCCATGCTGGGAGATGAATAGGAGGGAAGAGAAGGCTGGGAAGGGGTGGGAGGCCATGCAAAAAGGAGATGGGACAGGTGGGGAGCCAACTTCTACAAGTGCTGGGGGAAATATGGTTTTTCTGTGACCTGCCAGCTGTGTGACAGCCAAGCTGAGCGGTGTCGAGCATCGCTGTCGAGGCTGGAGGTCTCCTGGCTGTGATTTGTTTTGAGCAAAGCTGGTGAATCCCCAAAAAGGAGCAGGCAGCCGCCTTGGGATCTCGCGGGCGACCGAGTGTGGAGGAAGTCTAGCAAAAATTACAGCTGGTGGCTGGTTTGCGTCTCCCTCTGGCTGGGAGCCAGCCGGGGTTGTGAGCCCACCGCAGCATCCCTCTGCCGCCCGCTCCCCTCTGCCGGGGCAGAAAGGATGCGGGAGCAGTGGTTTCGCTTTGACCCGCTCCAAAAAGGCCTCACTGTTATAAGGACAGGGTGACCTGGAGACACCGAAAACCTCCCAAACGGCTTAAAATAATGCTCACCACTGAGAAATAAACTTGGACTTCAATCCATCTTAAAAAAAAATAATCCCTGCCCGAAATAAAAAGAAGTGTCTTCTATTCCCAGCCTTCCCTCTGCCCCCGGCTCCTCTCCGCACCTGCAGACCCTTCCCCTTAAACCAGCCAAAAGCGTAGCGAAGCCTCCGGGGACGCGGTGCCCGCCATCGATTTTTCATGGAAGGCGCCCAGAAAGGACGGTGATGGACTGCGGGGCCGCAATCCCCCGACCGCAGCAGCCGGCACGGGGGAGCTGAGATGGATCCGTCGGGAAAGGGTTGTTGCTTCCCCGCCGTTGTGGCTGTTGGAGCTGGGGCAGGGCTAGAAAAGCAAGCGGAAGCCATCAAGGTAGAGGAGAGGAAGCGAGGAAGAAGAAGGAGAAGAAGGGCCGAAGGACTCGGGCGAAGCAGCCATTAGGAAAGTGCTGATGCAGAGGTTCACTTGTGTCTACGGGCAGAGTTGGAGTAGTTGCTGTTCACGGACAAAGGCGGTAGGAGGGAGTGGAGCTTTGTAGAAGCCGGAGCCTGTCTCACTGGGTGTCTGCGTTTCATTCCCTGTCAAAAGGCTGGGAGCTGGTGGGGGGGC
>VXBO01008417.1:140038-153345 GCA_013400135.1 Rhinoptilus africanus | reverse complement strand
TAAGACCTTCTTCCTTCCTCCTGTGTGGTTTTTGGGAACAGCCGAGCCATAGGAAGGCGAGTAAAGGCAGATGGGGGGCCCTCACTCAACATGCAGCCACCCACCCCATCAGACCCATGGCTGAGCATCTTCTTGGATCCCTTTGCTGCGAGAGGTAACAGCTATGTCTTTATTTTCTCATTGCAGAGCCTCTCACAGGATCCGCCTGGTGACGTGGCAGCCAAGACGTGGAAGCTTGGGACTTCTCTTCCACCGCAACAGAATTTGGGGGGTGGGCAGGGGTGGGCCAGGGGGACGCTGGGAGTCGCAAGACCCTTCACCTTCACTGTGGGCTTGGCTCAGGGATGACTGCAGGCAGAGTCAACCCTTACAGCATCGTGTCCTCTGAGGAAGACGGGCTGAGGTTGACCACCATGCCAGGTATCAACGGCTTTGGCAATGGGAAAATCCACACCAGGAGGAAATGCAGGAACAGATTTGTAAAGAAGAACGGTCAGTGCAATGTGGAGTTCACCAACATGGATGACAAGCCGCAGAGGTACATTGCAGACATGTTTACCACTTGCGTTGACATCCGCTGGAGGTATATGCTCTTGCTCTTTTCCCTGGCATTTCTGGTGTCCTGGTTATTGTTTGGACTGATTTTCTGGCTAATTGCACTCATTCATGGAGATCTAGAAAACCCGGGTGGAGACGATACCTTCAAGCCTTGTGTTCTGCAGGTCAATGGCTTTGTGGCTGCTTTTCTGTTCTCCATCGAGACCCAAACGACTATTGGTTACGGCTTCCGCTGCGTGACGGAGGAGTGCCCGCTCGCAGTCTTCATGGTGGTGGTTCAATCCATCGTGGGGTGTATAATTGACTCTTTCATGATTGGTGCAATAATGGCAAAGATGGCCAGGCCCAAAAAACGGGCCCAGACATTACTTTTCAGCCATAACGCAGTAGTGGCAATGAGAGACGGAAAACTCTGCCTGATGTGGAGAGTTGGGAACCTCCGGAAAAGCCACATAGTAGAAGCCCACGTACGAGCTCAGCTAATTAAGCCCAGGATCACAGAAGAAGGGGAGTACATACCGCTCGACCAAATAGACATTGACGTGGGGTTTGATAAAGGCTTGGACCGTATCTTCTTGGTGTCTCCCATCACCATTCTCCACGAGATCAACGAAGACAGCCCCTTGTTTGGGATCAGCCGCCAGGATTTGGAGACAGATGACTTTGAGATCGTGGTCATCCTGGAAGGCATGGTAGAAGCCACTGCTATGACGACGCAAGCTCGGAGCTCCTACCTGGCCAGCGAGATCCTCTGGGGTCACCGCTTCGAGCCTGTCTTGTTTGAGGAGAAAAACCAGTACAAAGTAGACTATTCCCACTTCCACAAAACCTACGAGGTCCCGTCCACCCCTCGTTGCAGCGCCAAGGACTTGGTGGAGAACAAATTCCTGCTGCCCAGCACCAACTCCTTCTGCTACGAGAACGAGCTGGCCTTCATGAGCCGCGACGAGGAAGAGGAAGATGACGACAGCCGGGGTTTGGAGGACCTGAGCCCGGATAACAGGCACGAGTTCGATAGGCTTCAAGCCACAATAGCGTTGGATCAGCGGTCGTACAGGAGGGAGTCGGAAATATGACTCTTGGTCCTTCCATTGACTTTTCCGAGGGTATTTTTTTTCCTCCTCTAATCTCTTCCCCTACAACCCGCTCAAATTATGCAGAACAATGCAAGTGCCATAGGAATGCTTGAGAAATTAGTATCGTTCATAGTTTTCAGTTTCATCGCAATAACCACTGAGCGGTCTGCAGGANCGTACCGTTTGGGAGACTGTTTACCAAAATAATAATAATAATAATAACAATAATAATAATAATAATAATAATTATAATAATATTAAATCTGAAAGAAGTGATTCAGTATTTTTTAAAAATGAACAAGGGAATGAATAAGCCACCGGGGTTCTTTGAGGAGGCGACTTGCTGGGCAGATGTAAGAGCTAGAAGTCAAGACTGCATCCAGTTTGGGGGTGGTTTTTTCCCACTGGCATGGCTTCCTAGGCAGAAAACAGACGTAAGTGGCGGGAGGTCCGTGGCAGCGGAAGTGAGTAGCATAATTACTGGCAAAGTAGCTAATAAGGAAAAGGCAGACTGTGATGGAAAGAAACATTGTAAACACATTAATTAGCCAGTTTCTGGAAATATTGATCTNTCTGGGGTCACCGCTTCGAGCCTGTCTTGTTTGAGGAGAAAAACCAGTACAAAGTAGACTATTCCCACTTCCACAAAACCTACGAGGTCCCGTCCACCCCTCGTTGCAGCGCCAAGGACTTGGTGGAGAACAAATTCCTGCTGCCCAGCACCAACTCCTTCTGCTACGAGAACGAGCTGGCCTTCATGAGCCGCGACGAGGAAGAGGAAGATGACGACAGCCGGGGTTTGGAGGACCTGAGCCCGGATAACAGGCACGAGTTCGATAGGCTTCAAGCCACAATAGCGTTGGATCAGCGGTCGTACAGGAGGGAGTCGGAAATATGACTCTTGGTCCTTCCATTGACTTTTCCGAGGGTATTTTTTTTCCTCCTCTAATCTCTTCCCCTACAACCCGCTCAAATTATGCAGAACAATGCAAGTGCCATAGGAATGCTTGAGAAATTAGTATCGTTCATAGTTTTCAGTTTCATCGCAATAACCACTGAGCGGTCTGCAGGAGGGGACGGCGGCAGGCCACGGCGCGTCTCCCGCGCCCGGCGCCCGCAGCAGGGCCGACGGCCCTGGGGGGATGGACGGACGGAAGGACGGACGGACGAAGAGAGGAGGGTCCGTGGGGCGCGGGCAGGCGCTCGCCCCGTGCGGCCCCGTGGGGCTTTGCTCTCCCTGCGGGGAAAACGCCAGCGTTTTCTTGGAGCCGAGCACTGCGAGATCCAAAAAGAGGAAATATCAGGAAACAAATCTTTCTCTCTCTCTTTCTTATTTTTTTTTTTCCTTTTGTTTTTTAACTGAGCAACAACAACAACAACAAAAATTGCTCCTTCCGGCAGGTGGTCTGATTCAGTTGCACAAGAACAACACTTGAAATAACATGCAACATTAACGTACTTCTTTTTAATTTGGGGGGAAAAGNTAGCCAGTTTCTGGAAATATTGATCTTCAGGGTGAAAAGTGGGTCTGGGGCATCAGCTGCTGAAGTGTTGGGTCTACCCCGACATCTCCGACGGGGAACTCATAAGTTTCAATGCAAATAGGATTCAATAGTGAAAAGCACAAAAAGGAGAGTGGAAAGCTCTCAAATGTGGGTATTTTCCCACTTTTCCAAGCAATTTGGCATTTTCTCCCTTAAAAAAATCATTTCAAAGGCAGAAATCAATGTGAAAGTCATCTTGTTGAGTTACACTTCTTCTAGCACAGGAGACGCCTGCGTGCCAGGCTGGGATTATGAATTCCCCGTTCCCTGGAGAGTCCTGCTTCAGAGGCAGATGCTTTCCCGAAAACAACAGATGCCAGTGGAGAAAAAACGCCCCGTCTTGCGCTTCAACCCGTCCCCGCGTCCTGGCCTCAAGGTGGATTGTGCCTTAGAGATGCAAACTCATCCCGCGCCCCAGCCCTCCTCCCCAGCGCCCCGCTCGCATCCACCCCTTGGGACGATGTCCCCACTGCTCTGCCCCCGCCGCAGGGCCGGCATCCCACCCTCCGCTGCGTTTTGGGCTGGCCTTGGCGGCACGATGGTTCAGCTCGTGCTACGGCACAGGGCAAAGCACCCCGTGCGTGGGAAGGCTTTGCTCCTGCCCTGCTCCCCGCCTTTGCACAGAGGGAAGGAGCTGGTAGGATGCAGGTTGCGGGTCCCTTCACCCCGGCCGTGCTGCTCTTTGGTGCTCTGGGAGCCAAAATCTGGGCTCCCTGCTCCCCGTGGCCATGGGAAAGGCTTTGGTACCCGTGGGCATCCTGCCCCTGGTTGCGGAGCCCTGGCAGCACCCAGCCTTGGGGAGAAGGGGGTCGAGCGCGGGGTCCCCGGCAGCGTTTTGGCTGTGATGGGCTCTGGGTGCTTTTCTCCTCCCCTGGCCCCCATCAGGGAAGCCGTGTCCCTGGGTGACAACTTGCTGTGGCATGTCTGAACATCGGTGGCAGAGGCAGGATTTGTCCTGGGTCCCCCATCCCCATCTCCTTCTTGCAAAGGGCTCTGGGGAGCGGCTGCCCTGGTGTGTCCCCCCCCTCCTCGCTGCCCTGTGCCCCCGAGCATCACGTCTCGCCGGCCAGATGCAGGATGGGGACCAGGACTTTGCCCCGCAGAGTTTCTTCCCACCAGCGTCCATCACCGCCATCCCGTGCTGCCCACCAAGGGGCTGCTCCTTTTTTGGCATCCCCTAAAAACCAGCCACAGGGAAAAAAACACCCCAAACAACAGCGCTGAGAGGGACCCGGCCGTTTTGGCACTGAGTGCCCCCCCAGAATGGGCTGTCCCCAAAAGCAGGGATACGTAGGGACATGCCATCAGGCCCTGGCCACAACATTTGTGTTGTTATAAGGCAGCAAACACAGATGCCATTCCATCGCCGGTCCTTTTGATCCCTGGGGAGATGGTTTTGCCACCCATCGCATCTGGGGGGGGAGTGGGAAGGATGGAGGTCGTGGGGGAGGCGGGCAGGGAGATTTTGTGTGCGCACTACTTATTATTTATTTTTTTAAAGAAATGCTTTTAAGTGGTTTTAGGTTCTTTTGAATAAATAATAATTATTAAAAAAAAAAAAAAAGGTGCACATCTTGCTGCTGTAGGGTTCTCAGAGGGTTACTTTCTTTATATATATGTATCACAGTAAATATTTGTATAAAACCGAAAGAGAAATAGAGATGTCTTTAAGTAAATTATTGCTTTTAAAGAAACTTCTATGGTTGTACAGTGTTACCTGGGAGAATAGAATAATATATGCAGATGTTATTTTTAAACTGCCTCGTAGGAGGATGTGAACTGGGCTGGGGAGCGCCCGTGGCCGGCACAGTGAGGGGGGGGGTCGGACCCTCCCTGGCCCCCGTTCATGCACCCCCTTCCCCGAACCCCGCTAGTGAGGATCCAGCTCTGGCGAGTCGTCGTATATATACTGTACAGTCCTCGTCCTGGCCGTGGACCACGCCGGTACCTAGTGTAGAGATATTATTTTTGCCTACCTGTGAGTGCTCTGAGCTACTGGTCTTTTTCCCTACCATCAGGGAGCGTTGGGAAGGCTGCCCAACCGTAGTTTTAATCACATGGATTGTGAAAGAAAGGGGGGAAAAACAGAAAGAAAAGGAGAAAAAAGCCAACAAGTGATGTTTGTTTGGCGCTCGGGTTCCCTGTAGCAGGTGGAAAGGCACAGGGATGCTCTTGGGGTGCTGGTTTTGGTGTCGGTCATGGCAGGGATGGAGCGGGATCCCAGCGGGATGGTGTTTGGAGCCGAGCGAGGGGACACATCCTCCCCAAAAACAGCCGCCGGCCATTTCCTCCGAGTGGAGGCTGCTCCATCCATGGAGTTAACTCCGGAGTTACTCTTGATCCTTAGAGGATGGCAGAAGTCCGAGAAAGGAAAGAGCCGCTAATCCTCTTGGCCAGCATCCCGTAGGGATTGCCCTCGGCCGGGGCTCCGGGCAGCCTCCCGCAGCAGCGGCCGCCCTGGCTGGGGACTGGGGACTGGGGACTGGGGACGGGGGACTGGGGGCTGGACCCTCTGCTGCTCCCGCTTGGCTTCACCCCAAAGAGATGCACCGCTGAGAGCAGAAAGCGGCCGCATCCCTGCGCCCCGAAACCACCGGCTGGAAAGAGCATCCCCTGCCCCCGGCAGCCACGGTGTCCCCTCGGCCGGGCGGTGGGTCCCCGGGGCCGGGAGCCGCCGGGACGAGCCTTAGCTTCTCATAACCGAATTTAGTGCACTTAGTCTTTTAGGGCTGGGACAATCACTTAGCGCTTAACCTTTCGCGATTCGGTGCCTGCTTGACCTTCAAACCTTTTGTAGGAGATGAATTCAGAGCCACCTTTTCTATCTTTAATAAGGCAGAACAAATACGTTTATTTTTAAACCCTCCTGCTCTTTCCTTTCCTCTCATGCTGACAACCAAAAGAGTCCCCTGTGTGTCCCCCCCCCTCACCCCGACCATTTCTTGCACGCCAGTGTGTGGCAGCCAGGTCTGCTGCTCTGGCCGGACCCTGCTCTCCCCGCCCCCCCAATTCAGGGATGCTGCCACGGGGGGAAGTTGGCACAGGGCAGGATCCGGCCACTTTACGAGCCGGGAGGGGACATGGGACGGTGCTCGACCTGATGCCACCCATCACCTTGCTGAGCCCCGGTGCCTGCCAGCTGTGCACATCTGTCCTGCTGCCCCCTCCCGGGGGCACCATCTTTCCTCCATTTCCCACCACCCCTCCCAAAACACACCCCGGTGCTCCCCCCGGCTTGGCCTCACGTGGTTTGGGGACCGAGACCCGGCACCAGTTCACGCGGGCAGGTTGGCAACTGGGAGCACTGGTTTCCCAGGGGTAAAGCGCGGAGTCCGTTCGCTGGGGCGATGGTGACGTGCAGCGCTGGAGAAGCTGATGGATGCAATGGAAGTGTCTGTACCTTTTCCACCTCCGGTGTTTCTCTGTCTCATTGCACATATATTTGAGATATATGTGACAATGTATATATATATATATTTGTAAAATGTATTTCAGATGACAAAAACTGGCCAATTTTATGTTATTTTAAATATATTATATATATTATATATAAGAGTCTCCAAAAGATATAAATAGACTAGAGAAAATAATATAAATATGTAATAAATGTATTTTGATCTATTTAAAATACCTTGCGTCACGCTGTATATTTTGAAGATCACAGGGAAGTGTCTGCCTGTAGCAAACCTCAGACGTGGCTTCGAGTCTGTCAGGTGTCTCATACAAAATATAGATGTGCAGCAAACTTTGAGCAAGACGGGGGGGCCGGCAGGACCAGCACGGAAGGTTTTTAGGAGCCTTTCAGTAAATGTCCATCCTGCTGACTCCAGATGGGAGCAGAAACCCCACATATGGATTTTCCTTGTTATCCTGCGAGAGGATCATTTTTCCTCTCTGCCAGGGAAGGGGCTGGGGGATGCTCAGTGGGATTGGGGTGCTCTGCACCCCCCTGCTGCGCTGCCCCGATGGNCAATTCAGGGATGCTGCCACGGGGGGAAGTTGGCACAGGGCAGGATCCGGCCACTTTACGAGCCGGGAGGGGACATGGGACGGTGCTCGACCTGATGCCACCCATCACCTTGCTGAGCCCCGGTGCCTGCCAGCTGTGCACATCTGTCCTGCTGCCCCCTCCCGGGGGCACCATCTTTCCTCCATTTCCCACCACCCCTCCCAAAACACACCCCGGTGCTCCCCCCGGCTTGGCCTCACGTGGTTTGGGGACCGAGACCCGGCACCAGTTCACGCGGGCAGGTTGGCAACTGGGAGCACTGGTTTCCCAGGGGTAAAGCGCGGAGTCCGTTTGCTGGGGCGATGGTGACGTGCAGCGCTGGAGAAGCTGATGGATGCAATGGAAGTGTCTGTACCTTTTCCACCTCCGGTGTTTCTCTGTCTCATTGCACATATATTTGAGATATATGTGACAATGTATATATATATATATTTGTAAAATGTATTTCAGATGACAAAAACTGGCCAATTTTATGTTATTTTAAATATATTATATATATTATATATAAGAGTCTCCAAAAGATATAAATAGACTAGAGAAAATAATATAAATATGTAATAAATGTATTTTGATCTATTTAAAATACCTTGCGTCACGCTGTATATTTTGAAGATCACAGGGAAGTGTCTGCCTGTAGCAAACCTCAGACGTGGCTTCGAGTCTGTCAGGTGTCTCATACAAAATATAGATGTGCAGCAAACTTTGAGCAAGACGGGGGGGCTGGCAGGACCAGCACGGAAGGTTTTTAGGAGCCTTTCAGTAAATGTCCATCCTGCTGACTCCAGATGGGAGCAGAAACCCCACATATGGATTTTCCTTGTTATCCTGCGAGAGGATCATTTTTCCTCTCTGCCAGGGAAGGGGCTGGGGGATGCTCAGTGGGATTGGGGTGCTCTGCACCCCCCTGCTGCGCTGCCCCGATGGGCTTTGGCCAGGGGAGCGGATCGCAGCGGCTCAGCCGTGCGGGGAGCCCGGAGATGGGAAAGTGTGTCTGGAGCCCAGGAGGAAAGAGCCCATTCATCCAAGACTGACCCAACAAATCTTCCCAGCGTGACCTTGGTCGCCCTTGGACTCCACAAGGATCTATTTCCTACGGGCATCGCCTCCTCCGGGGACCTCAGGGGACACTGTGCCACAGCCAAGTGACAGTTTAAATGTCTTTAATGGTACGTCACGGCCGAAGGAAAGCAGAGCGAGTGTGTGGGACGCTATTTATGGAGAGGTTAATGGGCTGGTGGACACGGAGCTCCTGGATGCACCATCCTGGATTTTCCTCCTGGTTTTTGCACCTGGCTGCTGCAGGGAACGGTGCTCGTGTACCAAGATAACCTGGAGAAGTTATTCATCACCATTTCTCCGGGTGGTCTGAACCCGGGTCGGGCAACTGGTGACCGATTGCCTCCACCCACTGACGATGGTCAGTTGGGTCCCATCAGCTCCATCCCTTCCCCCTAAGGGAGTTTTGTACTCATTAAAAAAAATCACTGCCAGCCACTCACTCTAATCACCAAAGACAGGGCCGGGGCTAAGCATGATTTAAGAGCACGGCCCGTTTAATTTATCAAAGGGGGAGACTGAGAGGTGACTTGATTACGGCATTTGTCATGGGGAGAATACACTGGTACTAAGAGGTAACTTAATCTACCAGGGAAAGGCATAATAACCACCTCTTCCTGGAAGCTGAAGCCAGACAAATCTATCTTGGAAATAAGGAGCGATCTTTTAATAATGATTAGCTATTAGAGACAGCTACCAATCTCTGTCTCTTAATGCCTTTAAATCTGGACCAGATGCTTTTCTGGAAGCTTTTCTCTTGCTGAGGAGCGGAGCGGGGGGTTATTGGGGAAGGTAATGGGCAGACGGGAGGTGAGATGGGAAAATCCTCCCTGCTTTCCTCCAAAACATGGGCTGGATCTCGGGAAGGAAAATGCCCAGGAGGCCACGGGGGATGCTCGCGTGGGGCCCTGCCAGCATCTCTCCCGGGGACAGGCACCGGCCCGTGCAGCGGCTTCCCACGGCTCTTGTGCGCTCAAGGTTTGCTTCGCCGTGCAGCAGTGACTCCTCGCGCAGCAGTTTGCACTACAAAACCCATCGCTTCATTTGTGGAAGCATTTAATGATTCAGGAGCAGGCAGCTCCCCCGGGGACGGTTTCCTCTGCCTCCAGAATTCCTCTCTCGGTGGCTGCTTGTAGCAGAAATCCCCCGGGGAGCTGAGCTGACGCTGGCACCTCGGGAAATGTGCTACCAGGACGTTCGGTCCTTGCTTTATTTCCACTCCGACCACCCTCGTCTTCGGGGGTTAGAGCTGAATTAAAGGTTGGTGGTGGCAGGGGGGAGCGGAGGGGATGGGAAGGCAGTGGCTGTCTCTGTGGGGAAGGACCGTCCTTACGTCTCGCAGGCATGGCCAGGGAGTTTTCGGCAGGGATGCTACCGATGGGCTGAGTTTGGGGCTGTTTCTTAGCTGGCAACCTCCACTATCGATACTCAAGATGCCTTTAAATGCTAAACCCCTCTCTAAACTCAGCATTATTCCGGCCCTCCCTGACTGTCCTCCTGCCTCTTTCCCTTTGCCTTCAGGGAACCAGGGCACCTCTCCCTGCCCTGCAGAGCCTTCGGGCCTCCCCAAAAGCAGGGTGTCTTTTCATCGGCTTGGATGGGTTTGGCTCAAACACACCACCCCCAAAACCTGAGTGTGCCAACCCCTCTTGACCAGGCAGAGAGTGGGCAGAGGGAGTGCGAGCTCTGGATTCCCACCAGGATGGAGCCGGCAGGGATTTGTGCGCTGTGCTGCCTGTCCCAGCTGCATGTCCTGGGGCAGGGCTCGCTGGCCAAAAACCCAGTGCCACGCAGGGAAAGCAACACACTGGTCTCCTAACAAATCCTCCCCAGCCATGGGGAAGTGATGTACCACATTTCGGAGGGCTGGAGGCAGGAACTTTGTCCTGGCCCTGCTGGAGATGTTGCTCCTTCACCCAGCCTGGATAAACCCTCTCTCCTGGCTGCTTCAAGAAGCTCAGGCCCTACAAACCCCTCCGAATTTGTTCCCTTGCCCATCCGAATTGCCCCAGCACCATTCTGGGTGGCCGGGAGCAGCTCGGGTACCACAGGATACCCAGGGATGCTGGGTTGTCTCTGGGGGTAACCATAGTAACGGAGCAGCATCTCCGCTCTCCTGCCAGCAATTTGCTTTTTCATCCGGCATTAAGGTGGACCCTCCGCGGCTCCTCTCTCCCATTCCACCTGCCCTAAATGGCAACGCCGAGAGGTCTCCCAAATAGGGGCTGGATCCCTGGCTCCTCGTGCCACATCCCACCCCATCCCACGCCTGGTTTCATCCTGCTGTATAATGGGATGCTGCCGGGGAACCGTCTCCCAGCATCCTGCGGGGAGACGAGGAAGGCAGGGGCTGGAGCTTCTCCTTAACAGAGATTTGTAAGTGTGAGTGGGACAAAATTAGGGGTTTCCTTACACTTGTTGTTAAAAGGTCACTGCCAAGGTTAAAAACCTTAAATACTAATTTTTTAAAAAATTGTAAAAGGCCTCTATTACTAATAGCATGCCAGCTTATTAATATGGATTGGATTTTTCAGCACTGAATGTAATTATCACCCGTTAAATACTTTGCTCACCTTTCACATTTCTCCCGGCTTGGGGAAGGCAAACACATGAGTCAGCGTCCCTTTTTCTGTCGGTTTTAGGCAGTTTTGGTGACAAGCCGTCGTGAATCAGCACAACACTGCAAAGTTCAGGTCGCAAACGCTCACCACGACGCTGCTCCCGCAGAAAAACGGTGATTTNTGGGGAAAAAAACCCAAACCCAAATGAACAAATTTAGAGTCAAACTGGGCACAGTGGTGCTGCTCTAAGGGAAGAGGCGCTGAAGGGTTTCCCATGGGATACCAGATGTGTGGATGGAGAGGGAAAAGGAGCCATGCCGGAGCTGGCAGATCAACACCCCTTCCCCAGCCCCTCTTCCTTTCCCCCTCCAACTGGCACATTGATTTTGGCAATACCTCATTAGGGTGTAATTAAGCCTTCCCCCTGCCTTTGCCAGCGCTGCCCGATGACCCCGAGCATCACTCCTGTCCCCTTGCAGGCTCCCTGCTCCCTGGGCAGCTGAGGGGCGGGGGGTGTCGGGCACTTGGGGACGGTGCTGGGGGGGAGGTGACCCCAAAAGCCTGTTATCCAGGGGCTGGCATCCCCGCCTGGTGGGCTTGCTGGCCGTTTGGGTTGGCGGCTGACTCAGCCCCAGATGGTTGCTGCGAGGGTTTACATAACGGCGTGTTTTGGTGGGGGCCGGGGACGCGGTGCGGCGAGGAGGTGGGCGCGGGGGCGAGGGAGGGAACAGAGCTAAAGATAAGCCTGGCAGCTCCGGTAGTGCTTTGCCAGGGCCCGCGGGAGCCGGCAGGGAAAAGGCTGCTGGGGATCGGGCACCGAGATCGCAGCCACGGCAGCCGCTGGGGCACGGCCCCACTTACCTTCCTGGTGGCCCGGGGAGAAAACCAGCTTTGCATCCCGAGGAGAGACAGCTTCGCATCCCGCTGCCAGCAGCCACGTTCTCCTCCCCGGTACCCAGTGGGTGCTCGGTCACCTCTCGCCCTTTCCAGGTTCCAGGTTCACCTTCCTGCAGCCGCTTGCAAACAGACCCAAACCCACCCCCCCCTCCCAGTTCCTTAAAAGGGTTTTTTTCCCCTGGTGTTTCATGAGAGCAGCAGGGAAATGATTTTGCCTGGTTGCAGGACTGAACCGAGCAGCCTAGAGCATCCTTCAACCCCCATCGCTCCCTCCCGTACCCTCTGCTTCACTGGTGACTGCCGGCCAGCACTGAAGCTCACGATCAGGATCAGAAAACTGATGTTTATTTCTCTTAAAGGGATGTTTTGGGTGACTTTTGACCTCTGTAGAAGCCTTCCTCTTTTGTCCGGTTTACAAATCCAATGTAAAGACAAAGATGACCCTTGTTTTATGGGAGTTTTATTTTAATGCTCTGGAGATTCACTAAATAAACCCAATTCTAATACAAATGATGCGCTGGGTGTGAGGGCTTTTCTCAGGCTGGGCAGCCGGGGAGCTTGGCAATAAACAACTTGAGACCCTGCTCCATGCCGAGGTGGGGGCTGCATGTCCCTCAGTGCCGGGGTTAACCACAGAATCACAGAATCTCAGGGTGGGAAGGGCCCTCTGGAGATCCCCCAGTCCCACCCCCTGCCAGAGCAGGGTCACCCAGAGCAGGGGTCACAGGAACGCCTCCAGGCGGGTTTGGGATGTCTCCAGAGACGGAGACTCCACCACCTCCCTGGGCAGCCTGGGCCAGGGCTCTGCCACCCTCCAGGGAAAGAAGTTCCTCCTCAGGTTTAGGTGGAACTTCCCATGGTCAAGTTTGTGCCCGTTACCTCTTGTCCTGTCCCTGGGCACCGCTGAAAAGAGCCTGGCCCCATCCTCCTGACACCCCCCCTGTCAGTGTTTATAGGCATTGATAAGGTCCCCCCTCAACTGTTTTTTTTTTCCAGACTAGAGACCCAAATCCCTCAGCCTTTCTCCATAAGAGAGGTGTTCCAGTCCCCTCATCATCTTGGTAGCCCTTTGCTGTCCCCTCCCCAGCAGTTCCCTGGGGAGCCCAGAACTGGACCCAGTGACCCTCCCAGGATGATTTGTATTTGGCAGGAGCTGCCCACCGGAGGAGCCTTCCCCAACCCCAACGGGGCTGAACCTGGGCTTCATCCCCAACCCCTTCTTTGCCTTGTGTCATGCCAAACCCATGGGTACAGGAGCAGCCCCAAGAAGCTCGTTCAAGCCCTGCAGCAAGGCAGATCCTGGTGCTCCAGGGGGACTCCTGCATGGCTGAGCATTCCTACTGCAGGAAGGATGGAGAAGGTCCCCGGCCGTGTCTCGGAGAGTGAGACGTTGTCCGCTGAGCGCTCCATACGGCAGCACCATAATGACGCCGGGTGTGGGGGCGACGGCAAGAACAGGCGCTCGGTGTCGGCAGGAGGAGCGCGGCGGGCTGGTAACAGCGCTCAGATGGCAGGGGGAAGTCCGCAGCTCCTGATAATTAGGAGAAAGACTAAATAAATCCTTTTGAAAAAGACAATGGTGGGGGGGGGGGGGGGGCTCAGACCT
>VXBO01008417.1:83566-139928 GCA_013400135.1 Rhinoptilus africanus | reverse complement strand
CCCCCCAGGGTAGGTCTCTATCCTGCAGCCCCCAGTACAGAAAGGACCGGATTTATAGGGAGCAGGAATCTGGGGATTACGCCGCCGGAGTCTGACCAGCCAAAAATTGTTAAAAATCAGAATATCCGTAGCTCAAATCCAGCTTAAAAGTCAAACCAATCATCCAAACCATCTGCCTCAGCATTGAAGATAATACTACTTTTATTGTTTCCGTAAGCTGCTAAGCAGCTTTTCAGCAAGAAAAGCCCTCTCTGCTGGGACATTTGCTGCGGTGGGACAGCACGGTGGCCTGCCCGGCGGCCGCCAGGTCCTGCTGGGACGGGGAAGCAGGGCAGGATGCGGTGACACGGAGGACGCAGAGCAGGGATGGGAGAGCAGGGACTGGTGGTGGGGTTGCTCCAAGCCACGGAGGGGATAACAACTGATGGCCGGCTGCCATCGCCTCCGCTGGAGACCCGCTGACGGAGGAGGGGTTGCAGCACCAGCTCCCCTCTGAGACATCCTAAAACTTTTCCGGAGGCTCTGGCAGCTGAGGGTGATGTGTGACAGCCTGTAATGAGAGCTGCCCTTGCTGGTGCCCACCTGACCTTCTCCCAGAGGTATCATTATCCTGCTGAGAGCCGTCAGCCCGAGCCATGAGCTTTTCATCTGCAAGCCCTGCCTGGCTGTGGGCCAGGGAGAGGGGCTGTGCATGATCCTCCCCATTTCCCCGGGCAGAGGCACCACCCTGAAGGCTTCGAGCCACTCTCCAAAGCCTGCTCACCCACAACTGGAAGATATCCATGTCCAACAGAGAGACCAGCCTGTCCTGCCTCTCCTAGACCCTCCCTGTACTGTCCCACTGAAGTAGCTGCCGTGCAGTTCACCCTCTCCCAAACCATCGTCCCTCCCCCAGGACCTGGCTCTGGCAGCCTCTAAGGCTGTATAAGCTGATGTCTCTATTCTCATCTCCAGCTTCTCCAGGTGACAAAAGCATCATCTATGAGGTTTTTAGCTGGCATCCTTCCTGCCATATAATTAACCTGCCCTTGGCCCATGGATTTCAAAACGGGACATGTATGGGTATGAAAAGGTCTAAGTCGTGTTATTTGCTCCAGCCTGAGAGAGCTGGACACGTGCTCGGGTTGAAGATGTGTCCGGCTGAAAATTCACTGTTATCTGTGAGTTTGTATTGATGCAGTAAGAGCACAAGCATTTCTTAATGAAATCACCCCAGAGTCACTTCCATTATACATCCATGCTGGCATCCGGCTGCTCCTCCTGGCTTTGCTCAGGATGAGTTTGCTTGGAGAGATTATTATCCCATGGGAAGACATACCTGCACCAAAACGGAGCTGTCGTCACACGGAAATAAGGAAGGAGAAAAGCTGTTAGATCAGCAACCAACAAGCCAAGAGGAAACTGCGCTACTGAAGATCACTGAGCTTTTACTTCGTCTTATTTGAAGTGCCTGGCAGCGAGCTGGCCCTTCTTTTCCCCTGGGAGAGGCAGAGCCTTGCCAGCTCACACGAGTCTCTCGTGGGATTTGCGACCTCCGCTGCAGAGCCCCAGCGCCCGGAGCCACGTGTCGGTGTAACGGAGTCACCGTTGCCACCTGGAAAGAAACTTTGCAGCTGGCAGGGAGCATTTCACTCCAGCTCAGGGCAATAATTTGGGTGCCGGGGCTCCCCCCCCCCACCCCGGCTGCCCCATGTCCCTGGCAAGGGTGGCTCTGAT
The DNA here is from genome assembly GCA_013400135.1 of Rhinoptilus africanus. NCBI lineage: Eukaryota > Metazoa > Chordata > Aves > Charadriiformes > Glareolidae > Rhinoptilus > Rhinoptilus africanus. Next base: position 138,212 of record VXBO01008417.1, on the reverse strand, counting down.
TTCATTCCTCCTGTTGAGGACTCGCCTGGATGTTTGGCTCCTCTGTGGCTCCGGACTGTGGCTCAGCAGGGAGCGTGCTGGGCTCCAGGGACAATCCCATCCTTTCCCATCAGCCATCCTCTGCCCCAGGCTCGCCTGGGGGACCCGGCTTGTAGCTGCCAAAGCCACATCAGTGATTTTTAATTAGGGAGAGCTGCAGTTAGCGGAACACCAGCAGAGTGAAGGGAGAAGCCCTGGCCCGTCAGACTTGGCTGCTTTACAGCGTTAGGCTGCAAGGTCTGGGACAGTCCGGCATCTGGGATGTGTGTTGGACCCCTGGTACAAATCCTACCTGGACGCTCCTTGCACGCGATGCAGCCAGCTCCCATGGGCTGGTTGAGCATGAAATTCATCCCCGCTCCGCCAGCCTTCCCCACGGGAAGACTGACAAGCGATACCCACAATTTTACTTTTCTGTGTGTGTTTGTGTCCTTTCCCCACACAGCGACGTAAGGGTTATGCTGAGAGCACAGAGGAGGACAGTACTTTGTGCCTGCATCCCTTCCGCTGCGTGTTTCCAGTCCTGTGGATGAACACAGGCTCTTTGATCTCCACATCAGAGATATCCAAACACCGGGCTCCAAGGAAGCACAGCTGGGAGGCACCGGCAGGGTCAGTCCCTTGGAGATGTGTTAGACTCAACACAACTGTTGCCAGAGGGGTCCGTAGATTTCCACGTGCCACAAGCCATTCCGCATCCCCTGGAGGCCCAGCACCAACATAAATAATGTGTTGTACACACGACAACAAGCCGCAGAAGCCACAGGGAGCAGCAGGCGAGGCCGGGATTGTCACCGTGTCCCGGCTGCACGTGAGAACTCGGTCATGAGTTCCCGAGGTGGGAGCGGGTACCGCTGACTCCCGCTCAGCCAGGGCAGCGCCGGGCTGGCAGAGGGAGCTGCTCCCACGCCGTCCATCCTCATCCTCCCGCTGCAAGAGGGATTCGCTGCTCCGAGCTGCAGAGAGCTGGTCCTCGACGGACAGTGCTGTGCCTGGGCTGCAGATCACACTGGTGCCATTTCCGAGATGCTGGCAAGCCTCCCCTTGAGAGGAAAGCAGCTCAGCCAAGCCTGAAATGACCTGCTGGGGCAGGGTAGGCTCCTTCCACTCTGGCATCATGTGCTGGGATTTATATAAAAGGGGATTCTTCGCAGGATGGGCTGACCCACGGAGGGTGACGTTCGCAGTGTGCTGCTCGCAGACCGCAGCTTGGACACCCCCGGGGCCAGGGTGAGCCCCAGCCTCTGCCGTGGAGCGCTTGGCTCCCTTTGAGGTCGCGCTGGGCCCGTGAGTGGAGTCACAGGACAGGATTCCAGGCCCCTTGTGCCTACCAAGTGATGCTACGCATGCTGCTAGCCTGGGCCCCCAGCTGCGGCACAGCACCCTGGTCCCTCTCCTCATGCCTCACCTGAAAAATTAAGGTCTTGTTCCTCGTGTTCCCCTGGTGCCACTTGCTGAAGAAACCCCCATCCCTCTGCATGTCCCATCTGCCCAGACCCCACCATAGGTCTGCCCCCGCTCCAGTGCGGAAGCCTGTGAGCTTCCTCCAGCCACGGCTGCTCCTGTGCTCTCCCCAGATCTTGATTAACTCCAGGCTCCTCTCAATTCACAGCCCCCTGGGAAATAAAGACCTCCAGTGATGCAGATTGTTTCCAGCTGATGGAGAAAGCCGGGGGTGAACCTGCCAGCAATGACCCTCCAGGAAGGGGCTCTGCTGAGGCGGGGGATGGAGCTGGGATGGTTTCCTGTGCACAAGGTGTCCCTGCGTGGCCAAGGATGGTGGCAGCCAGCGGGTTGTCCCTGAGCCCCCACGGGTACCTTCACGTCACTTCTGGAGAGCCAAGCCCAAGCCAAATTGCTGGGGGATGTTTTCACTTAGAGCTTCGCTGCTGCCACAGCCTGAGGTTGGCTCCTCGCTGGGGCAGCTTCACTGGGTCCTTTTGGAAGAGGATATCTGGGGGTGAGGGGGGAGCAGGCTCTAAAAACCCCTGCTCAGGATCACATCAAGTCTGGGTTTGGTTCTTCCTCGTAGATGGCTCTGATTGAGGCTTTGGACACGTCACAGGGCGGGGATGGTGTGGTCTAGATTTTGGGCTGATTTGTAGCCAAGGTTTGGAGGTTCAGCTCTGAAGGCTGGCTGCCAGCCTGGTCTGTGTGGCACAGCTGACCACTGCGTACTGGGAATGCACCACGTCCTCGTGGCACCGAGAGCGAGCAGGGGGGACATATCCCATTCCAGCATCTCTTAGAGTGGGCAGGACTGTGAACCCAGCATTTTCTGTCCCAAGCCCCTGTGTCCCAGTGCTTGCTGGAGTCACCGTGAAGCTCAAGTTTCCTTGATGTGCCCCAGGGACCCTCAGTATTTATTGTCGTGTCCAAGACTGCCGAGGGGAGAAGTTCAGAGACGGAGACGTTGCAGCGGTCCTTGGGAAGCTGGGCTTCCCTGGCTCTGCCACAGTCCTTTCCATGTCACCTTGGTCACCTCCCTTAATGCCTGTGACTCAATTCACTCAGAAACTGGTTTCCAGGTCCTAATCCCAGTGCCAAAGCACAGCTACTACTTTTTATTCCCCAGACTGCACTGCAAAGCTATAATAAGCCAGGTCAAGTGAGAGCATCAAGGGTGCCTGCACTATGAGAGGGCATTTTTCTCCCACGAGCTGGTCACCAGGGTGGGCTCAGCCAAGAGAAAAGCATCCAGCAACGAGAGTGCCGCCGCCCTGCGTGCCCAGCCCTGCTCCATCCTCCCTGCCTGCTCCCTGCTCCCGTGGACATGTGCACACACGGCAGCAGGACAGGCGATGCCAAGCGCTCCTTGGGCACCGTCACCTGATCTCCGCATCCCGCTCCAAGCCCAGACAAAAATAAATCCGGGCGCGAGCGCTGCAGCGAAGCCGCTCTGGCAAGGCGGGCCTGGGCTGAGCCCATTGTTCCGGCGATAATGCTGGTTCCAGTGACTGATCGGGGAGAAATGCAGATATTCCCCTCGTGCCTCTCCAGCCTCCTGCTGCAGAGAAGCCACGGCTCAGCGTGCAGGAGCGGGTGGAAGCATTTGCTGCTGAGCAGAAAAGGACATGATTTTTCCCCCCCACCATGTAAATTTTCTTGTTGATAGAATGTTCCTTCCTTGCAGGCGAGGCTAAAGTTTCCACAGGGATTATTTTTTTCCCCTTGGAAGATTTTATTTGTTTAAGTAGAAGAGCAAAAAAACCCCTCACCTTGTATCCTGAAAATTAAGTCTGAAGCTCCGGCTCCCCCTGTTCTGGCAGAGCACATTGTCCCTGCTGGGCAGCATCCTTGTGCTGCGTAAAATTGGCATCTCCTTGCAGCCACCGTGGTGTTTCCAAGCATGGAAAGAAATACCCATGGAAGGACATGCTGAGGCCTGCCAAATTCGTTTCAGTTGTGTCCTAAGTTGGTGCTTGGATGGGAGGGTACAAAGCCAAAGCTGTGGCTTTTACAGGAGAACTAGAGCTGTGCGGTGACCAAGGGGACACTCCGGAGTCCCATTGCAACACGGGCCAAGGAGGACCAGCAATGTGTGGTCCTCAGCACTCAGCCAAGGCACACCAGACACAGCCACCCCTGCGGGGGAGACTCACCATTTCTTTCACATGCCCTTGGGGGGCTGTAAAGTTGTCCTCGCACCCCTGTTTTCTCCTGTGGTGCAGAAATATTGCAGAGACTCTGCCCCAGAGGATCTCAGAGCCTGGCCGAGCTCAGGACGTGCCCCATCCCTGCACGAAAAGCCCCATGAAGGCTTTGCCACAGGAGCCTCCCGCCAGCAGGACTGAGAAATGTGGGGCAGCATCCGCACCTCCTGGTGCTCCAGGTGGCCAAGTGGCTTCCAAGGCCCCTGCCCTGAGCAGCAGACACGAAAGTCCCACACATGCACGCTCCTTCCAAACAGCCCAGCGTGCTCACAGCCTGGCACGGCGGAAAAACAGGAGAAAAAGCCAGATCTGAGCAGAAACCTAAGAGTAGAGGCTGCAGCAATATGGTCCTGGGGAAAGCAAGGGCACAACCCCTCTGCTTCCCTTCCCTGCCCTCGCTTTCCGGGGCGCCCCAAGCTCCGAATGTCTCGGCTTCGCAGAGAGCCGATCTCCTGGTGTTTGCTGGGCTGCAGCCCCATCCCCCTCACGTGAACGAAAGCTTGAACTCGGGAGCATCCAGCAAAGAGCCTCCTGCCTCTCCCAGCAACATGCCGGGGAAATCACAAGGCAGGGGGGTAAGCAGCTCTCCTTGTCCTGGCGTGGTCCTGGGACAAACCCCCTGCCTGTCCCCATCTCACTGGCTTTTTGTCCCTCTCCCCCAGGCCTGACTTGACTCACCCCTCCTCTCCCCAGGCCATACCTGGTTCTTCTTCTGAAGGCGTCATGACTTCACGCTCTATTTTTATCCAGCCCACTGCTAAGTAAAAGCAGAGTTGACACTGGCTTTTGTAAAAAAAAAAAGAAAAAAAAAAGGCATTTTTCTTATTGTGTGGGAAAAGATCCATGGGTTGGGTTTTCTTTTTCTTCCCCCTTAACTTGGAGATCTCCCAAAGCAAACAAGTGCGGTTAACTGGAAAATAGGATGATTCACCAGTCCCCTGGGCAGATGGTACCCGGGTCCTCTATTCTCCGCTCCTGGCAAGGGAAAATGCCCCCTATAAAACTTAAAATAAATAGACGATCCTGTATCCATCACGGGATCTGTTTTACAAAGCCGGCTTGTCTTCATTGACCTCCTGCATGTGCCCAGACCACTTGGTACACTCCATCTTGGTGTCCTGCACCAGAGGGGCGGTTTGGGGTGTGCGGGGACAGATCAGGGGTGCGGGAGTCTCCCAAAGGGCTCACTGGCTTTTGTAAAAAAAGGAGCCGAGCAATGCGCTGGGTTACATCCCCGAGAAAGGGACGGAGCTGCCCCAGGAGCTGGAGCAGAGCTGTTGCTGCCTGACGAGGTGTCTCTTCCTCCACAGAGCATCTGCATCCCGATGCCCTTGCTCTGGGGTGGCGAGAAGATGCTGACGTACGGAAAAGCTGGACAGGAGATCCCTGTGGGTGAACAAAGGGTGGGGCCAGAGCAATGAAGCAGTATTTATCTTCCCTGCAGCCTCCGACATGTGCCACGGAGAGACCATTTTCTTCATGGTGAGATTCAAATCCCATCTGGATAGTGCAGGAATCTGCTCTCCTTTCCAGAGACAGGGGAAGGCCTGTTTTTAACTGTCCCTCCCGTGGGCAATGGGATCGCTCAAGCTTAGTCGTCCTTATTACATTCCTCTTCGGGATACCCAAATTCCGGCCTCACCAGAAGCAGGGCTGTCACTGCAAGGTGGCCTCACCTCAGGGGCATCCTGAGCCAGCCGTGCAGCAAAGGGCTCGTGAGGGATATTGGGGCATCAGAGCCCCTGAAACACATATCACAGGGGAAGGAAGTGCTGCCCATCACCAGTGTCCTTTCAAGGCAGGAGCTGGGACGGTGATGGTGATGCTGGAAAAGACTGGGGCGAAAGCAGGAGCTGAGCGGGTGTTGGGGTGACCCAGTTCCCTGTTGAGATGCTGGACATTGGGAGCAGCGCTGTGTCCAGGATCTGCCTTTCCTTGCCTGGGACATTACAACAGCAGAGGAGCCCCAAGCACAGGCTGAGAGGCCAAATTCCCAGCACTTTAAAATTCCCCCTTGGAAGCTTTTTGGCTGCTGGAGGCCTGGGTTATTTCTGGCTGCGCTCGGCAGGAGCGTTTTTCTCTTGCTTCGTAGCAGGGCCGGGATGAACAAAGAGCCCAGCTCTGCCTCCGCGGGGACAGCCCCGCTGCCCTGGCAGCACCGACATGAGCTGCGTGCCCTCTCCCCGCTCTCCAGGCCAGGGATGAGCTCCCCGGGGTGGGCATCAGCTCATGAACCGCTCACTGCGTGAGCCAGAAACCCTGGAAAGTCTCTTCTTTCCTCTCACCTTTAAATCAGACCTTTTCAGCCCAAAGAGGCCAGCAGCCCCCACTTCCCACAACGGGTCCTCTCCTGCTCCTTGGTCTTGCTCCTGTGTCGCTGCTGGAGCCAGATCAGAGCTATTTGGGTTGCAGAAATGCTTCGACTCCTACGAGGGCTCTTGGGACAGAAAAAACAAGGTTTCCTAAGCCAGCTAGAGACGATAAGCCTCAAAATAAGTGACAGCCAATTGCGGCGTCACCTCATTGCCCACATTGCCACAGCCGCTTTGGGCATTTTTATCAGCTTTGTCCTCCTCCCGTTGCTTAGTATTTTATTCAGATGCACCCACTCACTCCCCCCTCACGCCTTGGGGTGGGCAGCAACCTGCTGCCTCGGTACCCACTCCTCCGCCTCTGCCCAAAGACGAGGCTGTGACAGCCGCCAGGTCACCTCTGGGCATGCCTGGAGAGGGATTAAGAGGAGGAATCCCATTTTTGATGCCAAATATCTTGAATAAATTGTGCTGTTACCAGTTTAGAAAGAAAATACAACCAGCACCCAGGAGTTCTGGTTTGGCAGCGATGCGGGCACCCCTTGGGGCAGGAGGTATTTGGGTCTGTGGGTTGAGGAATGGTTTTAGGGCTACAATTGCTCCTTTGAATGCCCCCCACCCCACTCCCAGTAAGGGGGCTGGGAAGTGCTGGCTCTGCAGAAGGCTCTGATTTTGCACAGAGATGTTCAACAGAGCCAGGCTTGTCCTGGAAGGGTTAAACCCAGCCAGTCCACCCACTCGGCTGGTCCTGGTGTGGTGTTCAGCTGCAGAAGCAGGAAGGGGGTTGTAGCCCCCGCTCTCCACCATCCACCCAGCTGCCCTGCCTGCTCCTCCCGGCCAGCTGAACAAGCACCCAGCGCCGGGGGACCCTGTGCTTAGTGGTCCCGGGGCGAGGGAGGCAGGGGCGAGAGATGCAGTAGTGACCTTAGCTCTGGCATCTGGAGCGGGGTGAGTGCCTGGGACAAGGTGGGTGGTCTCTGGGCCACACCAAATCCCTGGAAAGGGCAGAGATGTCCACTACGAACCTCCCTGCACTGGCAGAGGTACAAATGTCCCAGCTCTGGGATATGGGACTGCCAAAATTCACTCTGGTCACAAACTCTTTCTGGCCTTGCTGCAGCTCAGAGCACAGTGATCTGGCACCCAGGATCCCAAACTGCCCCACAGCTCACCTCAAACCCAGCCCCAGGGACTCCTCGCTTGGGTCCAGTCCTCAGCTGAGCCACAGCAAGCTGGAAGACACCAGTTAACATCTTTCCAGAGGGCTCAAGGGCTGGAAGGTCACTGTGTGGTGGCAGTTCCCATGGACAGTGGGGACAGGGAACCTCTGTGAAGGTGGCTGCCGGGGTGGGAAGGATGTGTCTCCTGTGTAGAAGGGTCAGTATGGCATCAGGCAGCCCTGGGCACCTGCATGCCACCGTGATAACCTGATGGGAGCTGCTTCTTTGACACGTCTTCTACCAGACCTTGTACAGAGGGAAGGGGAATTGGGGGAGAGGAGAGCCCATTTTAGCCCCAGGTCCCAGTGCAGACACACCTGGAGGAGATCGTTGCTGCCACAGGCTTCTCACAGACAAGGACCTTCTCCCTTTAACAGCCCTGCTAATATAAAATGGGGTCCAGCTCCAAGACCCAAGGGGTGCCAAGAGACATGGGCACTCTCCCCGTGTCCCCACCCCACCACACGTCCTGCCTCTGCCATCGGCTGCCGCCCTCCATGGAAATTTGCTGTTTTCCCCCTGATAACAAACCTTGCCCAGCACTGGGTCTAACTGGAGCTCCCCTGGAGCGATTCAGCCTCTCAGCATCAATCCATCTCCCGGACTTAGCGTTACAAACGCATCATGGAAAACACTATTGATCCAGCAAGGTGGTGGCTTCATTTGAGGGCTCTAATGAGGCAGTGATTTAACCTTATCACACAAAGGTAAGTCCCCCCTTATTACACCAGGGGGACACCTGCTCCTACTATTGCCCAACGCCTCATGTGGGAAGGTGCCTCCAAGGAGATGCCAGTGGTAGGGAAGGGCTGGTGTTGTGGTGTCCACAGCTGAGTCACCACCTCTTGCTGGAGTGTCCAGGCTCTTGATCATGCCCACAGTCTCAGAGGACTTTGGGTCCAGCATGATCCTCTGAGCCGCATCTCTCAGCATTGCTCTCTCTAGTGCTGCCCTCCATCGCCTGCCTCCTTCCTGCCCGTCCACCCCTAGGAAGCCTCCTAGCATCAAGTTAATGTACTGTCTGAAAACAGCATGTCCTGGCTTCACAAGAGGGTAGAAAACACAGGGGAGAGCACCCATTAGGAGAATTTCAGCCTTCTACCAGCTCACTTTACATCCCTGATGAAGTTCTTTAAATCATTTTCCCCATTAATGCATCCTACTGACATGAACACCCCTTAACTTAAGTGTATTTGCCCTCCCTTCTCTCAGGCTATGTAGATTAACAGTCTGGGCATCTCCTTTGGGTCTCCAGGCATTTTGGGACACAATTAGGACAGACCTGGGGGTCCCTAGGACTAAAGCACTGCTGTGGGATGGAACAAAGAGCCCCAAAAGCAGCCGGGAGGGCAATGGGGGCAGCTGGGGTGCTCCTCTCTTGTGAGCAGCCAGGCAGCGGGCAGTGCAGGGAGGGGAGCTACAGCCTTTACTTACCACGGGCTGGGGAATGTTCTCTGTGGCCTGGGGCAGCTCAAAATTACACCAGCAGCTCAGTTCTACAAATCGTCAGGGTGATGACTTCAATTCTGAGTCCTCTCCTGCTGACGGCAATGATTTTTCCAGCCACCCTGGCCACAAGCTTGCAACATCCCTCTCTACCGTGCTGAGTCCGACAGAGCCCTGATCTTTCCTGGACTCCTGAGACACCACCACCATCCTCTGCCCCCTCCAGAAGCATTTCCTCTCCTCAGCTGGAAGCAGGTGCAGGCTCCTGATAACTCTCCTTTCTGTCCACAAAGGAAATGGGGCGTGAGAACAATCCTGTACACACGCAGGGCAACAGCCCTGCTCCCACCCATCTGAACTCAGACGGGCAGATGACTCTTCCCTGCTCTCTGCCAGGCCTGGGAAAGTGAGATACTGTGAATAGAAAACAAACACTTAAATCTCCCTAAGCCAATGATCCCATGGATGTCTCAGCACAACCTAACAACAAGGATCTCCTCCTCCTCACAGCTGGCGGAGGCAGGACACAAGCACATGTTGGTATGACTGTCCCTGCCTCCGGAGCTGTCGCTGCCGGCTACGAGAGGTCTCAGCACACGGCGAGCGGGTTATTGCTCTCACCAGTCATGGCAGGTGCTGGTATCTCTGGGACGCTCCAGAGCTATATTGTCCTAGGAGTTCTTGGTGTGACCAACCTCCGCAACGTGTGAAGATACTGTCTTAATGGTCTCAGGAGCAGGTGGATGGATGCGACATCCTAAGGTTCATACGCTCTTCCCAGCAGTGTACGAGCATTTCCCTGGCTCTCCTGCTCCAGGAGATCCGGGCAGTGAATGTGGATCCCCAAAGAGAAGCGTAGCATAGACCTGGCAGCTACATGTGGAAAAAAGAAACCCAAAAAACTAACCCAAACCAAAAACCTCCAACAACAAAACAGAAGAACTCCTGGAAACTGGGAAAGAATAACAGAGTGAAGGGAAGGAGAGAAAAAGCTCTCTGCCTTCTAGTCGTTCAGGCAGGTATCGCCTCTAATGGACACAGATCTCCTGCAAAACCTGGGCAACTTCATCCCTTCTCACATGTGTATGCAGGAAGAGCGGACCACCAAGGAGAGGGTGAGGGAAGGATCACCTCCTCCACCCTTCCATCCCACCCCTCACCAGCCACGGCTGGCAGGGACGAGGAGCAAGGTTAGTGGGCTTTCTCTAAAAGCAGGGACTGGAGAGACCGCGCTCTCGCCTGGTTAACCACCAAACCCAATCCACTTGCCTCTGCACATTCACCAAACAGTCACTGCTTCAGAGGCATGTTCTCCCAAACAGCCTCCCCTCCCCGCCTCCTGCCTGCAGAGACTCGTACGTCACCGCCTGTGGAGGAGAACCGGTGGGCTGGGGACCGAACTTTGGTCTGCGTGGGAAGCTCCCCGCACGCAGCAGTAAGGGCGAAGTTTAACAAGGATGTTCAACAGGATCCAACGGTTTAAGAAACCCCAAGATTTCTCCCATGATGACTGGGCGCTTTAATGCGGCGATAACTCATTAGCGGCATAGGAATGCCAGAAGGAAAGCTGGGGGGGATGTGCAGGGGGGGAGAGAGCCTAGAGGAGGATAAAGAGGCTGGAGAACTGCCGACCCCTGTCCTTTCTCACCCTTTGACATGCAAATCACATTCCCCTTTCAAGGAGTAATGAAAAACCTCTACATCTTGGCAGGGCTTGGAGAGACCAAGCTAAGTCAGATCCATGGAATAACTGCCCCCTGCAGCCAGCCTGAAATTGTACCCTACAGCGTAGCGCGTACTCCTGCCTCCGTCCCCAGCAACCCCCATTTTAAACCCAGTCAGCACTGGGATTTCTTTGCAACTATAGGCGTTGCGAATAGGTTGCCAGCAGAGACAGATGCCAAGGGAGAAAGGTTGAACAGACATTGCACTCTGAGGGGAAAAAAGAAGGATCCAATTCAGCTTTGCAGTTTCTAAAAGAGTCTCGTTAGATCCTGAGTGAAGTGTGCGCAAGCAGTTCTGGCAAGGAGAAACGAAAGACCCGAGACGAGTGAGAGAAAGGATGAATGAACAAAAGGCAGGAAAGCTGCACACGTTTTCAGTCCCTGAAGTTCACTTGTCTCTCTTTTAATGTCCAAGCACCTTTCTTCGTGAGGCACCTTTGGGAAAGGTAGGAATTAGGGGGTGGGAGATTTACCGCTACTGGTTTTCTCACTAGATCCTATTAAATAAAAAGAATGGGAGAAGGGAGAAATTCCCAAGGCGAGAAAAAATCCATCATTAATTGACGGGCCTCTGGGGGGCTGGAGCAGAGATGCTGAGCTGAATTCAATTAGAGACCTGGTCAGAATCAGGCAGGAAGATGTGGCTTCTTTCACTGTGTCAATTAAAGAAGTGACTGGGAATGATAGACTTCTCTGCACAGCCTCTGACCCGTGAGTCAAAACGTGCTTCCATCCGGCACTGCCTGATGGCTCTGTGGCTCCCACTGGGAACATATGGGCTCACGGGCAGCGCAGGGATGCCAGAAGGCATCTTTACAGGCTGGGCACTCGAAAATCCAAGCCTTGTGCCCTCTGCAGAAATCGCTGTGCTCTGCAGGAAGGTGGCATTGTTAACAGTAATTAATTTGCAGCCGCCGTCCTTCTCCTTCGTGTTACCTGAGCAGAAGCGAGCGCACCGCCTAGCTGCCTTCCCGAGCTTGGTGCAGCGGAGCGCCTGCAGCTTACTCAGGGGACTTGGGCATGTAATTTCTTGTGTCTCTGTTTAGCATTTCCCTCAGGGAACTAGGAAAGAGCTGGACACACTCCCTGATGGCTCCATGAAAAGAGATACGGTGGAGGAGCTTTCAAAAGGTATCTTTTGCCTTTAAAAAGTGCCTTTCAAAAGGCACTAAAAGCGTAGCATCAAATCGCACGCACCCCTTTCTGTCTGGTGGAAGCAGGTGAAGCTCCACTCATGCCGGCTGGGTGCTGCCCTGCTTGCATCAGGAATTAAAAGCTGGAGGGTGCAAGAGCAAAAAGCAGATGCCAGGGAATATCACATCCTTTCCTTTTTTCTGCTCTCCACCTTAGGCTAGGTTTGGATACCCCCAATTTTCAGTCTTCCATCATTTCCCTTGACAGAGCATCACATGGTTTAAGAGCTTCTAGACATGCAGAGCTGCCCTGGTTAATCCACTTACCTTCTCTCTTCCTCCTATGCCTTGATCTTGTCCCTGCGGCTCACCTGTAGCTTTAATAAAAGATAACAAACAAAAGATATCACCTGGCATTGATAAAAGATAACAAACCAGCAGCAATCCACCCCTCAAACAACGCGAAACCAAAGCACATAGGATCATAGATTCTATGGATTCATTCATGGATGTGCCCAGGAAGGGGCTGAAAGAATTTGCCAGGCGATGTCTTAAATGCCAAGCAGTGTACATGTGCTGGGGGCACTAAGCAGGGACAAACCATGGAAGAGGGAGAAAAGGAGGATGGAAATTCCAGTCTCAGCCAGGCAGGGCTGTGAGAGCAGGGGCCAGAGCCGTCTGTGCTGAGCACAGACAAAGCAGGGCAGAGCCGCAAGCGTGGCTGGCCCCTGCTTCCGACTCCTGCTGGGCACAGGCGAGCAGGAATCTCCTCGCTTTGTAGGACCAGAGCACTTCAAAGGAACCTCCGCGCCCTTGCCACTTTCTCCTCCTACCTGGGAGAACCTGCAAGTCCTCCCGTTTTCAGCCAACTGCTCTCATCAAAGGAGTAACACCACTGTGTTCCTACTGACACCATTTGACACTTTAAAAAGGATCTCTCTTCCTCCAGATTCCCCTTCAAGGGCTGAAAACATCCTTTCTTCTACTAGCTCCTGCTACCTTCCTTCTCCTTTGAAAACATTTGTTTTACTGAACAGCTTCCACTCTCATTTTTCTTTCACTTATTTCTTACCTTACTGGATCCATCACGCCTGACTAGGTGACAGGATATTATGGGCTGTTTCAAAGCCTTCCTGGCATCCTCACTCACTCCTTCCAACAAAAAGCAAGAAAACTGATGCCAGAAAGGTCTGATTCTCCTCTGCCAGCACAGCCCAGAGTACAGAACTCCTAGCAATAAGAAGGATATGGGCTGATCCTGAGCTCTCTGTGGACCAGCTGAAACCAGGAGCACCATAAAGGTAAAGTCAGCAAAAACAAAGAGGTCCTATACAAGCACGTGTATATATACATATCTTGAGTGCTCCTTTCTTGTTGGTGCTCAAGTGGCATTGCTAGCACCTGGGGAAGGAGAGCCTCAAGAGATGGGCTAATTGATGGAATTATTGATGGCGAGTAAATGGATAACTGCTAATTGGTGGAAGAGGGTGGTGTGTTGTCGGAAGAACTTCTCTGAGGCCTTGGGAGGGAGAAAGACGCCAAGAACAAAGGATCTGTGCAGTGTCAGGCAGGGCCTGGGACGGGAGGAATTTCTGTTTCTCATGTTCTTGGCTTATTTACAAAGATTCCCAAAACTCCTGTAGTGAACGGATGAGCAGGATGAGCAATGCTTCATTCCCGGCCCCAGAGCACAGCCCCAGCAGCCAGGGGAGAGGTTTGTTACAGGCAACAGAACCCAGCAGCAGGCGGGAAAAGGAGCTTTTCTGCTGCAGCTCCAACGGTTGCTTCCAGCTCTACCTTTGGAGTGACCCAAGCCAGACCCCCAGCCTGGGGGAGGCGGATGCTGTGGGGACTACAGCTTGAGGTCTGGGAATTCCTCTGACACACACACCCCACACCCTGTTGAAGTGGAAAGGACAGCCTGTGGTTGCAAATCAGAATTCTGGGAAAGAGCAGGGAGGGAAAATGCTCTGCCTCTTCTACCTGGAAGCTTTTGGGCTCAGGCCTGAATCATTTCTCCATCCAATAGAACACCTCCATGCTTTAAGACGCTTGCAGATGCTTCCTTCCCTGCCTTTCTCAGCTTCCTTAGAGCTCAGAGGGTATTAAAATGTCCTGTAGTGAAAGAGAAGGTGGCCCCCACTTAAGATGGTAAGAAATGCTCTCCTGCCCCAATCAATAGGCTCATTCCTGAGGAGAGGCTCCGGAGCCGAGCAGACACCATGTGTTCGGGAAAGCTGTCAGCAGGAATGAAAGGAGGGGAGAAAAGGAAAAGGCACGTGCTGTACCCTCTGGCGCTGATTAAACCCTGAGGCTTTGTTTGCTTGGTCTCTCCAGCCTTTATAAAAGTCAAATGAGCTTTTAGCTCGGAGCCTGCGGGGGAACGGAGAGGGCTGGGATAAGCGTGGCAGTGTGGGCCATCACCTCCCGCATCTCCCCATCCGGGGGGCCCAAGGGAGCCATTTCAAGTCCTTTGGTCTTACAGCAATACTCTGACCCGCAGCTCCTTCTCCTGCCAGTTTCTTCCTCTAGAAGCAATTCAGTAAGGCCATAAAAAACATGGACGAAACCTAAATGTCGCAAGAGACTGCAGAGAGTGCTGAACTTCTTGAAGCTGAGCAGGGACAGAGGACTGACAGGGAGGGGAAGGCAGGTCCGCTGACTCCTTCGTCTCACTCTTCCCTCCCCGCTGAGATGTCAGGTGGGACCAAAGGGCTGCCCAAGACGAGGACTGGTTTGGGGCGACGAGGTAGAGAGCACAAACTCTCCCAAACCCATTCCTCCAGCCTGGAAACTACCACGGCAGCAGCCGCAGCAGCAATTTCCCCTGTCAGGAAGAAGGGAAGGAGCGAGGAGCGCTTAGCAGGGAGGTGTAAAGGGAAATCCCATTTTACAAGGGCCCAACCAGTCCTGCTTGTACCAAATGACAGGCCTGACAGCAGCATTCTGTGACAAAACACAAACAGTGTCTGGCGGGTACAAAACAACAGCGGGGACTCAGCGATCTCTGCCCCAGCGGGTATTTAGATGCTGAGAGACAGTTCCCAGGTAACACATGGGGCTTTTTATTTGAAAACTGCTCTTTTTATTATTATCTTTCCTCCCACTTTGCAAAAGGCAAAGACAGGGAGAGGGAGAGTCGTTTGACAAGCTGAAAACTTTTATGGGGGAAAAAAAGTGAGTAAGTGGGAAAAAAAAGAATAAGGGGGGGGAGAATTAAAAGTACAAGTCACTTTGCAAAGAAGGAAAAACAAAGTCAAAAGGCTCAGGGCTGATTCAGTGTGTTGCAGGGCTCGTGAGGGAGACTCTCTCTTTTGGAAATCAGTAATCCGAAGGGCTCTGCGTGTGTGCGTAGTTATTGACTGACTGCATTACATCCACTTATCCCCCATTAAGCAGCAGGCTTCAGCTTGATCCCAAACAGCAAGGAATTAGAGTAACTCTACCCTGCGTTTCTAGAAAGGTTTCCATCTCCGAGGAATCCAAAGTGCTTCAGCAGCCCTCCGGGGAATGCAGGACTGACATCCAGACGCTTCTGGGGTGGAGGCTGGCAGCGGGACAGGCTGCTGCGTACAGCGGTGGTGGGAGGGAAACCCTTATACTTCTGTGAAAAGCTATAGGATCTCTATTATGCAAGCGGAGTAGAAAAGGGTTGGCATCCAAGGACACAGAATATAATTAGCCCATCTCAGAACAAGTAGCAATTCCTCCCCTGCTAAGCTTCTCCCAGTTCAGCTTCAAACAAATCATCTCTCCTCTCCGCTCTGCTGCCTGTGTCTCCGCACTGAAGAACCAGACAGCTCTTAAAGCCTGGAAGGGACAAGCAGCTATAGGTCTCCATACAGTTACAGAAAAAATTCAGTGGTAGAGCTGACTTAGAAAGTTTTTGTTCCTTTCTTCCCCCACTTCGGTTTTCCACCCCCTCAGCTGTACTGATGCAACTGCTTGTGGATCTGTGGGGAAATCAGACCACAGAAATGATCTTTTTTTTTTTTTTTAAATCCTTCTTTGTTTTTTTAAGACACGTTCACTTGCATCACTTCAGCAGAACAGGTTCCTTGCAGCCCCCAGTCTCAGCGCGGCACCAAGTTTGGTGAAGAGGCGGGAAGGAGCTCCCAGGGGTGAGAAGGAAAGCGAAGGGCACCTCAGGGTCTCCAGCTCCTGCTGCCTTGAGGCTCTCTGCTACAGAGCCACCGCGATGGATTGTCCTGGTGATCCCTGCAGCTCTGCCGAGCCAGCTCCATCCAGATGTCCCCGCAGCTGGCACGGGGAGACACTTACACTCTCTTGTTTCAAAGATGCTTTGCTTTGTGTCTCTGGCTTCGCTGCCATGCCCCAGCTGACTTCCAGTACGGCAAGGCTGCTTTGTAATAGAGGCTGCTGAAACTGCTGCTTCTCACAGAGCTAAAGAACTGGGCAGCGCTAAAGGAATGAGAAACTGCAGCTGCCTCCAGGGGAAACTGAGTCAACTGAAAGCACGGGGTTGGCAGGTCATCCCAGACCTCTAGGGCAGAAATGGGGAAAGATCTTGAAGGAATGGATGAAATTAGAGCATTTAGCCCCTGCCGTGACAGCAGCCGTGGAGGTCCCAGCACCTGCATACTTTACACCTTAGCTGCCTCCTCTCCCAACGCAGCTGGGAGGCTTCACTTCTGCTACAACATAGGGCAGTGGTCCTCAACTGCTTTGCTTCCGTGCCCAAATCCTCCACATGGGCACTGGGGATGATTATGTTTGTTGCCTTGAAAATAGCTGGTGTCCCTACACCAACTAGTCAGAGGGAGCTGTCAAAGTTCCCTGTACACCCCTCTGCGCCTTCCGGGCAGTGAGTGCATCTGAGAGGCACCTTGTTTATGGGCTTGACACGGGATATGACTTAACCAGCTTTGACAGGGGTGATCCTATTTATAGGAGGAACTCCTAATGCCTCTCATTCAGTGTCATATTTGGGAAAAAGTAAAAAAATGAAACAGAAATGACCCCCCAAGTTTCTGCCTTCAGTAATGGAAATGTCAGCTGCTGACCTGGCCAGCACGGGCAGCATTGAGACAGTTTCCTCAAGGTCACCCAGAAGTTCACATCACAGCCCAACCTCCCCTCTTTGAATGTCTTTCCCTTCTTGCCTTGGCATTCCTGATGCGTTTCAAGTCTGAACCCCCTGCATTTTGGAGCCTCCCAGAAATTCATCCCCGGCTCAGCTCAGTCCTGAAGGACGGGCATGTGAGGAGCTGAAGGAGAGTTGCTACTGTCATAAATTACCACTCACTGCACAAATGCTTTGCTAAACACCCCTGAACACAGGTCAAGCAGAGGAACATCCAACCAATTACCTTTATTCCGCCATACACACCAAAGACTTCAGCAGAGATGTGCAAACGAGTGGGTGTTTTTTGTTCCTGTGGGTTTTTCTAGCATCTGAAAGGATGCTGGCCACCCAGTCGGCCACCACCCTTTCAAAGGCCTACGGTCAACTCCAGGACACACCAAAGGTGCATCGCTCTGTGATAAGCCGTGCCAGGAGACAGCACGCGTGCAAGGCATCTTCAGCTCCAGGCGGCTAGGATGAGTCAGAGCCAGTCGCCTTTTTCCCTGCGGTGCAATTGTACCGGGCCCTGACAGCATCAGCTGGCTTTTATCACTGCTCCACATCAGAGCTGTCAGTCCTGAAGACAATGGAAGGTGTGTGGAGGGGGAGGAATTGAGCATCTCTGCGCTCCGTTGGCTTCCCAGAATGATGCCAAAGTGGCAAGCAAAGAGTTTTTGATTAGCAGCCTGCTGCCGCAAGAGGATTAGCGAGGACGTCAGTGACTGTGGCAGCACTGAAATTAAAAAGCAGTACTTCTTGAGCTTCTTCCGCTACTGTTTTTGTGGGGAAGAGCTTGACTGACGCTGATGAGAGTTCTGGAGGGCACATAGCCACTGGAAGGTTCGCCCATGCTCATGGCCCCATGGATGGGGAGCACTTGTCTTTAGATCTATTGGCTCCAGTGGGGTCTGCAAAGGATTCAAGTCACCTCCTCAGTGCAAATTCATCTTCCCCTGCACGTAACTTCTCAAACTCACGTGTTGCTGTGGCAGTGGCAATGAAAGAGAGAGGAAAGAACCTTGAAAAGCAAGGTCCAGTGATCCAGTTAGTGAACAAAGAGAAAAACCTCAAGTGAATGAAAAGATCAAATCTTGCCAGCTGAGTTCTCTGCCGAGGAGGGGGTTATTTGTGCCTCCTTCAGGCATATCACGGAGTCTCCTGTCCCCCAGGCTTGCTGGGAAGATCACCCACGTGGATTCTCAAGCCGCCCCTCGCGTGCGTTGTCCCGTGCCTCTCCCTCGCGCTCGGGGGTAGCTTCCTGTGAACACCCACGGAGTGATTCGTTCTCTCCCTGCACATCCCTGACGAGATGCCAATGGAAAGGCTGACAGCCGCTAGGCAGCTGGTGGGCAATGCCCAGGGTCTATTTGCCCGTCAGCTCTGCCTTGTTTCATCGCTTCTCAGCAGACTTGCACCTGCCTGTCGTCCCCATCTTGCACTTACGCACCGAAGTCCCTCCAGCACAGAAATCAGCATTTTATTCTATTTGTAAAGCACAGAACACAAGGACTTTGATGCCATCTAGATACTACGTTTATCCTCCTAAAACCAGAGGCAGGGAAAGTGTTGTGGTGTTGATTATTTTCCAGATACTGAAGTTATGTTCAAGGCAGGGCAAGTGATTTGAAACAGGTCTCAGGAAATCTGTGAACACTGTCAAAAGAGGGTCCATTTCTCCTGGATCTCAAACTAATACCTGAAGCACGAGTCCACCTTCCCCTTCAGAAAGGATTTAGAACAAGTCTGTTTCCCTAACGTGCTGAGGCATTATGTAAAATAAATTGTCTGGGTCTGTGCGAGGCCAGGTACAATGGATTTCTAAATTAAATCCTTCTAAATGGAAATGGTAAGACAGGTGTGAGAGAAGATACCTACAGGCTGGAAAGCTTAATCAGAAATGAAAGGTGCTGAATGGGCCAGACACAGTCATTTTAGCAAGAATCGTGCGGTGTTGCTGCAAAGCAGCAACAAAATGGCTGTAGTTTTAACGAGCCCATGCAACCCGCTCTGCCCACGTACAGAAGTACAGAGGCGCTGTGTCACTGTGTACCTGTGGGGTGCTGCAGGGACAGAAGTGGCCAGCTGTCCTAGGACCTTGTGTGGTCCCAGCCTACGGCTTCCCATCCAGCTCCCACGGGTAAAATGCCCTCTGATGGTTGAGCGGCATTTCAGCTCCACAGCATTCCTCTGGAAGTGACACACGGGGGAAACAACACATGCAGCATCAGGACAAAAGCTACAAAATAAGCAGAAAAAGAGGAAGTTTAAAAATTAATCAGAGCTCGAAGTGCTGTCAAGTTTCTCCTCCTCCCTCCCTATGCGGACACACAGCCATCATCAAAGATTAGAACTGATCGACTGACCAGGTCAGGGCAGAGAAGATGTGATATTAACGCATTTTTCCACTAATTGGCACAGAGTAAGAAAAATTGTAATTCCCAGCATCCTGCGCAATGAACAGGTACCACAGACTCCTCATCAGCCCTGCTGGGACCAGGCTAGCTAGAGGTCAAGGACAGGACAGTCAGAATACAGGTTTGACTCCCTTTGATAGCACCATGCAAAGCCAAACCTGACCAGCTTTCGAAGCATGGTGTTAGACTCTCCTAGAAGGCAATTTACAGATCTCTTCCTCCACCCCCCCCTCCTCCATAGCTAGTTCCTGTTCCCTTGCTATGAAAAGTTTGGTTGTCTTCTCCTTTTTCTGGCTGAATCTTTCCACGGCAGTTAGCTGCCATGGTGATAGAAGTTACAGAAATTAGTAAGAAGAAGAGTCATAATTAACAATTGACTGACAGTCCCATCTGACCTGAGACAGTAGCTGAAAACTGCCTCCCACTTCAATCTGCTTGCCACAAAACAGCCAGGAACATGTAGATTTGCTAGCCAAGGTGGTTTGGCTATTTGGCTATGTCCTCAGCTGATTTGGTGCTCAGAGCATCAGTGAGGATGTGTCACCATTGCCCTCTTCTGGATTGTCAACCAGGTCTGCTCCAAAGCTTGGAGATGTCACTGTCTAGCGATGGCAGCACATGGTGACTCCAAGGGGGTTCTTTTGTAGGTGACCACCAGTACCTCACACAGGTGCTTGGCACTATTTGATTCGAAGACCTTCAAGTTCTTCTGCATTTCTCCTTCCAGCATGGTGGCTACACTGCAGTGCAGATTTACAGCGGATAGTGGATTCAAATGGAGGGAGAAAGTAGACAGACTTCACAGCTAAATATATGGCTGACTCAAGATGTTTGTGAATGTGTACCACTGCTAGCTAAAGGGTTGGTGGTGCCAAACCTCATGTGGATAAGGGGATTTCAGGTTCAAATGAAAGGAGATGTGTCGTTAAGCTGAGGAACTCCTTGCCACAGGATGTTCAAAGGCTAAAATTTTATATGAACTTAAGTGGAGTCTGGAAAAGTTTGTGGGAGAGAAATCCGCTGAGGGTTACTAATTACATAGAACTTCTAACCATTTATATAAGTTACATTTCCAAATGAAATACATATTTATGGAAGAAAAGTCTTCCTTTTTCTACCTAGCCACCCTCTTTGGGGCTATATATGAGACAGCCCTTTGCTGACCCTGTATAAGCACACTTCTGTTGTTATGAATATGGAAAAGCACATAGATCTAATCAGAGGTCAGGTCCTCAGCTTCTCCCTCAAGGTTTTATTCAGCTTGAGGCAGGCCGGGACTCAGTAATTGCTTAGCGACACACGTGGGGCCTGGCCCACCATCAAGCTCTTGAGATATGGTGGTTTTTTAATGCGCAAAATTATGCAGAAACTGCACTGTTTTATATGGGGAAGAAAATTAGCTAGACGCAACGAAGCACATTACTTATGGACTGAGCAAGGCAATTTTTCACACTCAGCTGGAAAGTATTTCTCCACTTGTCGTTTGCTGGAGTACGTGCAATATGGTAACACAGAGCGCCAAACCTAACTGACACTGGAAATTATGGGGCTGTTGTTAGCATCCAAGGACTGAAAACAGGCAGAAAATAGGAAACTGGTGATGAGTTTCAGCAGCTTGACCCAGCTTTGTAATGGACTTTAGAGTCAAGAGCAGCTGTTAATCCTTTCCAGCACCACCCAGCCTTCTTTTCAGCTCTGCCTGTGTTCCCTACTGTTTGAATAATGTGTCTCCCAGACAGGGAAAAAAATGGGAGTGGGCATCTCCCCTTTCAGCCAGCATTGGGGAAAGATGGGGAGAACAATGAGCCCCTGCCAGCAGGGGAGAAGTAGAGAGAACGATGGGTGAGAGAGGCTGGGAATGCATGGAGTGTCTGGCACATGGAAGGAGAATGGTGGATCCCGGAGGAACAGGGACTAGTGGGGACATAGTAGGAGGGCACATATATACCTGAACCAAGAATACAGGGGAAAGGATGGCACACAGACCTCTTGGTTCAAGGGATGGATCGGAGGGATGTAGGGTGTCTCTGATATTGATCTGGGAGGCTGGGACTATCCAGAAAAGAAAGAAGGGAAAGCAAAGTGCCCCTAGTCCAGTGCAGTCAGTCCTAGCATGAAGCCCTAAGTCTGAACAGTGGGACAGAAGGGGCAAACACACAACTGGGGAATTTTAACATCATCTCCAATGGGTCTCTGCTAAAGGAAGACGCAGACACTGTACTGCAGAGGTCTAGAGAAGAGCCTGTGAGATGGAGATGTTCTTCGTTGTTTTTCAAGGGTGATAAATGGGATAGAGTACGAGCACCACGCAACACACATAAAAGATCCCCTTTAGAATCTGGATGATAGACTTCCTGGCTGATAGATCAGGGACTAAAAGTCAGGATTCCTGACCCCTATTTAAACTTTGGCACTTGAAAATTTACATTGGACAAAAGACACACTCTGTTCCAGTTCCCTGTTTTCCAGGTGAATGTAACAGTCACTGCCTGCCTTAGCAAAACAGTGTTCTCCATTCATGTTTGCAGAGCTCCTGGATAGCAGAAACTGCAAGTGCAAAGCACTATCTCTTCAGCATCCTGCAAGAGCATACCAGCAACATTTAACCTCCCCTCAAATCCGGTGGCAGGTCACAGCGATTGGCGGGTCTTACATGTGTGTGACTGTGAGTCACCCAGTATTACTGATCTTCATATTAATCTATTGTTGTAAATGACTTGGAGCTGCCTACAGACAATCCTTCAGAATACGGAACAATGGAGAACCTGCACATCTGAAGAAAGCCTCCTCTGCATGGCAACTTATTGCCATCGTAACCAGCATAAACAAGAACAATTAAGACAATTTCAGAGCATCACCTCCTCCCTCTGGGGTCTTAATGAGAGCACGCTCAGAAGGGGGTTGAAGCAGAAGCAAGCAAGGGCTGGGAATTAACTTGCGTGGGAAAAGAAGGGTAGGAGAGTTTAAGATTCAGAGGATTGCTTCCTCTCCACCCCATAGCATAATGCAAAGGGCAAGTAGGGGGAGAGATTCAATCGAACCTGTGGTAGATAGGAAAGGCTCAGAGAAGCAGAGCTTTTCTGCTGCCTCACCCTCACTCCAGGTGTCAGGACGCTGCAGAAGTCTTTGCTGACATACCCGGGTAACGAGAAGTCGCTGGATTGGGTGAGTGCCAAGGGCATCACTCAGAAGTGCAACAGGGTTTAGAGCCGTAGCTCTTGGTAGAAAAGCAGGGTTGGACTGGATTGATGACCTTTTAGAAGCAAGGCGTTAAGGAAGAAGCTCTTCTAAAACTGATGATTATCTATCCCAGAAAATAAAGACAAGCCTCAACACGGTGCTATTGGATTAGTATATAGGTTGTTTGCACGTGCTCCTCAGAGCTTTGCTATATGCTAGTGATCTACGAGCATTCAGATGACTGAAAAGCTGTTAGTGGGTGGCTATGCAGTGAGGAGAGAAGGAAAATTGGGAAACTCTCCTATGAGGAAACTGACAGGAGATGAGAGCTTACGTATTAGAGGGACTGACCTGTATAAATGCTCCAGGGAAGGAAAGGAGACAGCTCCTATTAGCTTGGTGATAACACCTCTTCTTTTGGCAATCTGTCCCCTCGCAATGAAGAAGAAATGGATGGGGCTACAGAGCTTTTGTTAAGGTTTTCATATGACCTAATACTGCAGGAACGATAAGATTTTCAATCGACTCTTCTCAGATTTAAGGCAGAAGTCAGAAACTAGGTTCCTGCATTGTCACAGTGTATAAATAGCCCTGATGGAAGCCTAACAGGAGCTCAGTTAGGTTTTACCCAGTTCAGCAAATGATGTATCATGGACTCAAATATTTTTATTAAAAAGCCATAGGATTTTATCCAGCTATTCCTACCACAAGCTCACTAGCTTTTGTTTAAGGAGTGTGTAATGACAGCTACCCATGCTTTAGGTGGGTCACAAAATTTACTCTAGAGCCAAAATGGTTCTTTCCATTCTCTGCAGTCAGTCTTTTCCTTTTAAGTTGAAATTTGCTATCAAGGATTTGATTGTTTTAAAAAAAAAAAAAAAAAAGAAAAGTGGCACATTAACTTGCAGAGAGAAGAGAGGAGCTAAATCTGAGACCTCTTATCTGAATCTTCTCAAAGCCTAAGTGCTGGATAATTGGAATTGCTGTCTGAGCCATAAATGCTGTTTTGCTCAGATGTTGGTAACCTCATATAGTCTTCTACTTTCTGCTTTTCTAGCACAGCAGAACCCTGGTTCTAGGATCTCAGAAGATACATGAAACCTGACCTTCAATGGAGAGAGATCCTACGGAAACTTCCTATAAGCCAGCAGGAGATAAGTGCTCTGCAAAATGAGAAACCCACTCTCTCTGGAGTCAGTAGCTGTTCAGAAGAAAAGCATCACTCAGCCAAGTGACATGGACCAACTTAGCTAAGACTTTTGACAACCATGGTTTGAACTCTCACAGCCAAAGGACTTCCCATCATCAGGCGGGTCTTTAGAAGGGATGCGTGAAATAGTCACGTTGTTGTTAATAGCGATTCAGGAAGCTTGTGCTATCTGCTGTGGTCCTCCTTGTCTTGTGCTGGTTCTGCATGCAGCAGATTGGATGGGTGTGCAGAACTGGAGTCCACCAGGAATAACCATTAGCGGTTGCTGATATTCGAAATAAGACAGCTTTCCCCACGGATTATCTTGTTTAGGTACAGCCTGGAGGGGAACTAGTGAGGACTCAGCAATTCTGAACATCAGCTTACATATTTAGGAACCTCATGTCAAATCCTTCTAAAAAACAGCAAAAAGGTCATTTGACAGAGAAAAGTGGGGAGACGTGAACAGATGAATCTGTTCTCTACCACTGACTCACCAAGAGACACGGAGCGAGTCACCTTGTTTCTCCATGATTCAAATGAGGCCAACAGAAAAGCAGGGACAGCATTTTCTATAGCGCCCTGGTTTGTACCTACTGATGTGTGTGTCTGGGTGAGACGGGTTGCATGGAGTTTTCAGTTGGGAAGAAAGGCCTGTAGAGAGACATCAGTGTTTGTTAACCCCTGCTTTATAACGTTCTGACATCTGGGAGGGCAGAGCAGAATCATTATTGTTAGGATGATGACCGCTGTTTTCCTTATTAAGAGGAAATTAAAAATAGGAAGTGGTTATAATTATCATTTTGGTCGCCATTCCAGTGGCACCATTCTCAACACACTATCAGGATTATAACGTAATAGCAAAGTGAATGTCATCTTACAATTCCTGTATTCACTGCAGCGCAAGTGTGAACCAGTAAGATCCCCACTATCTCCTTCCCCGACATCCAGCCGTGCATTTCCCAATATGGCGAGATCCCTCTTTCTGAGGTCCATTGTCACGTTAACAAAGGCAGACGAGTGGTATTGTTAAGATCCAAATGGTGGGAAGGGACACAGGAAAAAAACCTCCGGCATCTCTAGAGACAAAAACAATCATCTTGCACCATTCCAGAGGGGAAGAGAAAAACTCCCCAGATAAAGATTTATCACCATCCCCGTCTCCTGCTCTGAAGTGAAGTGCTGTTGCCCGTTCCAAGCTCACTGGTTTTGCTCACTGCTCCATGCAAGGAAGAGAAAACCCGCCTTTGGAAACTACTAACCTTTTCCTGCATGGAAAACCAAACGAATGCACTTTGTTTGGGAAAGGCTTGTGCTGGGATTCATAACAAGCCATCATCAACGTGACAGACCTTGTTATTGACTTGGAGCCAAATCTTGAGGTCCTTGCCTGAAGGATCAGAAGGATTTGACCTCAGGACTGTTATTAGCCTTGACATCACCAGCTCCTGACATAGGATAGTTTTCCAGTGAACTTGCTTGAGAATGTTTAGAAATGTCAAGTGGCCGAGCCACGAGGACACAAGAACGAGAAGGTGTCAAATTCGCCCAATTGAAGGGGAGAATTTCAGTCCTCCCCCTTCCTCTCGTTGGCGATGGCAGCACTGCTGACAACGTATGTCAGGGTTACACTGCGTTATCAGACCTCCTCTCAGCCCAGGCATCCTTTGTCAGCACAGTCCATGTGCGAGATCCCTGCGAAGCGAGAGCAATGGGATCCCTACACAGGCTCAGGGACCTACAAGAGCAGTTTTTCAGCACTAATTGTGTTGTGGTTGGATGGAGCTGGTACCAAACCTGTTTAAGCAGAGGATGGACACGGTGTAAGACAGACAGAAGCCTACAAGTTCTGGTTGTGGAGATGTGGTAGCATTTTGCCAAAAGAAACCTGATGTCACATCACACTAACTGACAGCTTTGAGGGTGGGGAAGGAGAAGGGCAGAGGAGACTAAAGAAGCCAGATAGCTGTAGGCACCGATGTACCACTCCTGAGATGCAGCAATCTCCATACATTTACTCTTACTTCACTGTATTCTCTAATGCTTGCAGAACAATTTAGCTCACCATGAACCAAAGTTCTCAACAATCTTTTCCATTCTCCATTTTCTTCTCTGTTTTCAGTGCTGCCAACTTTCCTTGGGTACATCCACAGCCTGAGTTATACAGTAAATCTTACTCTGTGCCACCATTCTGGCTGTTGACATTGGTCAAGATATAACAACATCTGATTGTCCTCCTGTAATTGGCATTGGTGAGGCCCCACCTCGAGTACTGTGTTCAGTTTGGGGATCCTCACTACAAGAAAGGCATTGAGATCCTGGAGCGGGTCCAGAGAAGGGCAACGAAGATGGTGAGGGGTCTGGAGAACAAGTCTTAGGAGGAGCGTATGAGGGAACTAGGCTTGTTTAGTATGGAGAAAAAAGGTTGAGGGAAGACATCACTCTCTACAACTACCTGAAAGAAGGTCATAGCGAGGTGGGGGTTGATCTCTTCTCCCAAGGAACAAGTAATAGGACCAGAAGAAATGGCCTCAAGTTGCATCAAGGGATGTTTAGATTGGATATTAGGAAAAATTTCTTCACCAAAAAGGTTATCAAACACTGGAACAGACTGCCCAGGGAAGTGGTAGAATCACTATCCCTGGAGATATTTAAAAGACAAGCAGACGTGGTGCCGAGAGACGTGGTTTAGTGGTGGTTTTGGCAGTGTTAAGTTGATAGTTGGACTCAATGATCTTAAAGGTCCCTTTTGATGATTCTATGATTCTAAGATCTACCATTCATGCCTTCAAAAAACTTATATCAAGATGCCATTATTGAGTCATACTCACATTGTTCCATGCAGCTAAAATCAGTTCCACTAACAAAAATTATAATGGGTCAGAATCCATATTGATCATATACCCACCCATCTATCTTGCCATCTCTCCACAACTTCCGTAATCCTTGAGGGCACCACTTGTTAGTGTGCTGCAGGAACTCATCCAAAATGCTTTAAGATCCCTAAATTAATCATGGACGATTCACCTTCCTTTCCATCAGGGAAAACAAAAGCTTGAAATTCAAGGGGAGGGCTGAAATCTACTCGGCTGATTGGCTGGAGGATGCCTTCTCGCCCACACGTCCTGCTCGGTAACATTTCCAAATATTTTTCAGCAAGCTGAAAACAATTGTGTTGGAGGGGCAGAGAGAGCCTGCTAATACCCTATCGGTTTCACATTCTTAGGAGAGCTCCCAGCCCACCGATCTGCCGTCCTATATCAGGCAATGAGCCTTCAGCTGGAAACTTTACCCTGGCTCTACCTATTGTCCAATGTTTTCCTTCCTGCCAGATGATTGGAATCGCACCAGTTGTTAATTTTACACCTGCTGTTTGAGAATATCCCTGGGTGACCTTTCCAACAACAGCAAGCAGAGGGGATTTCTTGATGGAGAGATGCACATACATGCATGCGGGAGCAGATAGAAAGGCAACAGGAAGGGGCCTCCCGATGAATGATGAGGGATTAAAATAGCTCTTGCTGGGGCCATAGTGAGATATTGGACAGCAGGAATGATGAAGCGGATGTTTAAAACAGAGTGAAGTGTTGAGCTAAGCACAGAGGGCAAAACAGTGTTACCAGATCCCTTCCTCTTTCCAGCTCTCTCCTTGTGTCCAGTTGGCTGAGCAATGTCACCCCAAGCTTCTTACAAAAGAAGAATGTCTCCCTGAGATGCTGAAGCCAAGGTCTGGAAAGTCTGAAAACTTTTTCATTTGGGAATCTGAAAGGAATATCTGCCCATGGGCTTTATTAATCTCTTCCTTGGTGTACCTGACCTTAATGCCATCTCGGGAAGGTATTAGTCACCCCAAGAGGGATGTGCCAGTACAGCATGAACAGGAAAAGCCATTGGCTTCGCAGTCCTGAATTCTAGCTGGTCCGAGGAAGTCACAGGTGCTCAGATATCACTGTGACCAGCTTTAATACTGAGATTAGGTTAAACAGATCTATCCCACATTACAACTGCTGCATTAAGAGCACTCTGGTTATTAAAAATGATTTATGAGGCTAGAGATGGATCAGTGGAGAAAGTGGCCATGGGCTGTAGCCAGGTCACCTCGACATTTCCTATGGCAAGCTGGTACTTGGCTGTAGCAAGTGGAGCTAGTATACATGTAGGAGCAGGAGATGGCACATTTCCCTCTGAAGGAATACTGAATATTGGATAAATATCTCAACACAGTGGTGGATGTCTGCTGAGTGGTAGCAGATGTTCGGGGACAGGCAAGCCTGACCCTTGTGGAGGAGAAATCACTGATGTGGGTATCAACACGATTCTGTGTGGACGCTGCTCAGTCACAGGCCTCCATCCTTCCTGGTACAGCAGCGATCAGTGTGCCAAGCAATCCTTCTCCCAGCAATCTCAACTCGGCATAATACACCCTTTCACTGGAGAACGGCTCTGGCTCAAGAACGGACTCTGTTCAGAGATGATGGGACAAATCTTGCAGTTTGCATAGCCCCTCTGCCCTCTAACCTGCCTAGGCACAACTCAAAAGGAAAAAGCCTTCCCCGATCTGATTCCCCGGTCCAAACCAAGCTGGAAGAGCCTGGTGGCAGCAGCCTCCAACTCCCACAACTTGCTACTACAGGATGAGGGGACCCCATGCTGTTCTAGATGCCATCTTGCAAGTGAGGCTCTCAGCTCATCTAAGCTAATGATCGGCCCCAACATACCTTGTGCAAAACAGGAACTCTGAGAACTGGCCACTTCCCAAACTGAAGAACAACGTTCTGACAACCTAAAAACCCACTGAAGTTTTTACCCCAGAAGACACTACTGGCATCTTCTCCTGATCAAGTGTGGAAGACAGGACCATTCTGCAGAAAGCCCGTCTACAGGCACCAGGCATCTCAACAGGCATGTGATATGCCTCGTGGAATAAAGGATGCCTCTGACTAATCATTTTGCTATGGTGTTCTTGCAATTTCTTCTTCCAAGACTTGCAGGCCAGCAAGCCATCACTTTCTAAATACTCTTGGCCAGAAACTCACTCAAATGCAGGGACAGCTGCAAAAAATATGATGCATCATGGGCAGCACTGGAAGAGGTCCATGTGTCATGTATCTCCAAACCCCTGGAAACAAGGAGAACAATAGTTGTTATCCCAAAAAAACAATCCCTCAGCTAAGTGAAAGCCATCTTTGAAGATCAGGGATGGCAGATGAGCTTCTCTCTGCAGCCTCATCAACAGACATCTGCATCTCTGGACTCAGATCTGTCCTTGGCCAACTCAGTTTAGAAAAGGTTTTGTTTTTCTTGGGCTGGTTTTGTTTACAGCCGCTTGACCGAGGCAGAGAGTTCACCAGCAGCTGAATGCAACCCAGGCTCTCCCAAGTGTAAGTTCTCCAGTGAAACATCTGGTTACAAGGCAAGGTCAAATGGGCCTGAAATGGGAGAGGGCCACAGACTCTCTCCACAGAGGTGCAGCCAGCTGGGAAAAGAACAGGCTTTTCTGGGTATGTTTGAGTATTTGGCTGGGAAAAGACAGAGAGAAACACATACTGCAAAAAAGCCAGAGATGAAGAGGCTGGTTCTTTTATTGGTTAAAAATCAAGACCACCCTAGTTGCCACATGAATTGCTCAGTCTTATTTATCAGGAGTTCTAGTTGCTCCCAAATAGAAAGACTCTTAAAGTCCTTCATTGATGCATATTTAACAGTGTATATATATGAATTTCTCTATTCCCCACTATCCTGGAATTACTTCAGATACACATCTCAGTCCGAAGACCTTCTTTCCACTTTTTTCTTTCCATTATTTACCTCTCACAATTGCACTAGAGCTGGAAGGATGAAGACAGACCTGACCTGCAGCACACTACCATTGCTCTGTGTTTGTACAGCACCTGGCACCGCTGGTGCCCAACTCAGTGTTGACACAAATAACAACATTCTTTGTGAAGGGCACGAGAGCTGCTGAGAACCAAAAAAACCATTCAGGAAGAATGAACCCTTCCACGCAGCCCCAGGGAATGTTAGCAGCAATCCAACATTTAGGATTTCCTTGTTTTTAAAAAACAGCCCCATTCCTCAGAACAAGAACCAGGAAAACCTCCATGTGAAGCAAGTGGTCAACCAAGCACACATGCAGACCACCTATCAAGAGAGAAAGCTTATCATGGAGACACAGCGGGAACTGTTTGGTGAACTGGGATTGATTCATGGACTACAAAAAAATAGCATAGAAGATTAAATTCACATTATGGTGTGTCTATGGCATAAGCTGACCAGCTGTAGTAACGCTAATTCTTGCTACATGATTTTCAGACAGAAACAAGTGAAGAGCAATTGTCTGAGCATTGTTTCAGAGCTCTGATGCTTCCTCCTCTAGGGACCTTCACTAAATCTCTCAACGCTTTTGTGCTTGAGCATCCTTCTCTAAAAGGATAAGGACAATAGCAGACACTCACCTACTTCACCAGGTAATGAATGATTCAGATAGCTCTCATCGACCTCTTCAAGTCCTATACACAATATCCGATGTGTCATGCAGCAGTTCACATCAGCCAGAAAGCTATCGTCTCTTAATGGGACTGAGTTTCAAAGGTGATGGACAGGGCACAGCCTGTGGAAGGACCTGGCCTCTGAAACTTTTTCCTCTGGCATCTCTGTCCAAGCTGGGACTGGTTTGCAGAAGGATCCAGTTTCCTGTGAAGGGAAGTACGGAGGGCGGGGGGACAGCTTGCACTGTGTGACTGCCATTGCACTGGGTCACGCTGGAATCCGGACGTCAGGGGCAGAAGCATCTTTTGAGACATGGCATATCAGCTGCTGCCTTCATGCACCAGAAATAAAGGGCTCCAAATCCGAACCTGGAAGCCAACCAAAATACCAAAAGACCGTCATGGTTCGCATGTGCATAATCTGATGCCTAATTTGCATGCACTGCTTGTGTATCTTAATCCCAGCTTTCCAGAGGATACTGTCCCATCCCTGATCCCATCAGCAGATGGACTACATCTGCCCAAATAAAAGCCACAGTTTCACCCTACTCAGATTTTTTCCACCAAACTGCTGGATGCAGCTGTTAATCAGGCCCCTGCCTCATGCAGTCTTTGGTCTGAAGGCAGGGATTTTCTTTCACAAGCTCGTTACCATTTCAGTCACCCTTCAGGCTGCCTGGACATGAGCAAGCTCTGATCTGGAGTCACTGTGCTCCAACAAACACAATTAGCACTTCCGAGCACATAGTACTGGCTAGCGTTTGCCTGGCTTGGAGCATAGATCCTGTGCAAGAACCCACACAGACTAACCAGTTATTCATAACAGTCTATAAAGGGCACATCTGGATTGGGACTTTACTCAGACATTTGGGAGTGCAAATGCAGGCCATCGCTTACTTGAACACAAAACTCACATTCAAAAACTTCTTTGCAAAAAGCCACCACGTGACTTTGCAATTTTCCACACCCCTCATCCTGTAGGTAGGATCCAATGAAAAGAGATGTTTGCTCTGAGCCCCTGGTATCTGCACATAGTATTGGAGGGGTAAAACGGAACCTGGTACCGTGCTTTTCCCAGAAAGTCTGGGGGCCAACCCAAAACATGTATTTCATCCCCTAAATAACAAGCAATAACAAGAACACAGAGAATCACACCCTTATCCCTGAATTAGTGCCTCCCAAAATTGAGCCAGTGGCATTAGGAAAAGGTGTATTTGCAAGCCCACAGTCTTAGATTTACTAGGAGAAACTGAATAGTTTAAGGGTAGGTAAAGCCAGTTTACAGTGCTAAGTATGCACGTGTTGGAACCCATTGTAGAAACAGGGCTTGAGAAGCAGCAAAGTAAAATGTTGATTCATCCTCATCCCTTTCTCTTCCGTCTTTTCTCTCACAATGCGGAAGAGTCCCTCTAGAAAATCTCATCATGCATCTTTCAGTTGTGATAACCTTCCAGCTGGCTACCCCAAACCTAACAGTGAGTGCACTAAGAGCGGAGTTTTGTCATAATCTAAAGGATCAAATAGTTCTCCTCTCCCTCTATTTATTTACCTCCTTCAGGTGGATTCAGGTCATTCCCATGCTCTCCTGGGCGAAAGGGCTTCTTTGCTTGCTGAAGTTGTACTGAAGTAGCCATCAAGGTTTGGAGAGGCTTCCCCTCTCTCTGCTGCCAGGAGGGAATGAACCACAGTGACAGGAACTGCCTGTGGCTTGGGCATTTCTCTTCCTCTTCCTTTAAGCAGAAGTTTTGATTAAGTTTTGATAAATTTAGTAAAACGGTTCATTTTCTCTGGCACTCCTTAACTTTATTTCGGTTACTTCTGGCCAGCTTGAGACATCCTTTCCTAGGTAGAATTCACTACACCTGTCTCGGAAGCCAAACCTGCTGCTTCCCTTTACCCAAGCAACAGTCAGACCTGGTATCAGCTGGGGAGCAGCAATGAACCCAGCCATCCCCACCTCCCTGCAAAGGGCTCCTGCTGCCCTCTGGTCCTGGGAGGTGACATCCTCCAGCACTGCATCCCAGCTGGGAAAGGTCCCTGCCCCACTCCCCGTGGCTCTCCTTTAGGAAGCACCATCCCTGAGCAGAGGGAGTCCTGTGGGTACACCTCCATCGCTTCCCCGTACCACGGGTTTAAAGGTGCTGACTGAAAGCACCCGCTGTGGCCGGGCAGCTGTGCAAACACCTTGAATGTAAGCCCAGTTGCGTTTCCACGGGCTAGGATCACACTCCTGGATCGCCAACCCTTAGGTTGCACCAGGCAAAATCCTGAACGAGCGAAACGGTCCTTAAAGCTTGTTCCCTCTCTAGTTATTCACAGCAGGGATAAGCAAGGCCTCATCTATAATCACCTAAAAACATCACATGATTCACGCTCTCACAGCACAACAGCTGAGCGCGCTGCAGGATACGCAGCAACATACATTGGTGATGCACCATTACACACTTCCCCATTGCAAGCCCTGTTGAAATGCTGCCATCAAATTATTTCAACTGATCAAAGTAGGAAAAAAATAGAATATTAAAGCCCCAGATAACAAATTAATAAGAATAAAAGCATGTAGGTGAGAATTAAGAAGGCATTAACATTCTGATGGCATCTGCTGCCTAAATTAAACTACAGGGAAAAAAAAATGAGTTCAGCTGACGCTCAGGATCAGGACAAATAGTTCTCAAATGGAAATTACAGTTTTGAAAATTATGCACCAAAAAAGGATCCAATTTAGGACATTTCTGATTTGTGAAGTTCTTTCTCCAGGTGGGGATCTCAGGCTTGACTGGAGGGCTGGCAACATGATTGGCAAGATGCTGGAGCTGCTCGGTCCCTGCATCCCACAGCAGAACCAAACCGGTCCATAGCCCAGCGCAGCCAGTGTCTTGCCATCTCTCCGGTCCCCTGGGGCTCTGTCTCCGTTTGGAATTCGACCATATGGATATGGTGTGTAAAGCATGTTTCATTCATGCAGACACCAACATGGAAAAGGAGGAGGAATTAGGCCTGGATTTTCAAAGGAACTCAGCGTTAAATTATGTGGATAACTGCATCCGTAATTTACATAAGCAGTTACTGTGACAACTAAGAGTGAAAGTCATAAGTAGCCAGTTAAGCATGTAATGACCTGAGTTATATGCACCATCATGTCTCTTTGGCACACCAAATTAGGTGTGCATACACATTTTGCATGCCCCAAAGGACTTCTACTTCAGCAAAGAGCCTTAATTTCACAGCACAAACCTGGTCTCAGCAGCCTAGCCCAGCACAGGCAGTTTAAGCAATGCAAAGAGCTGGCACAAACTCCGTGGCCCAGGTCGGAATGGATCCTCAGACAGCTAATTAATTTTTACTGCTCCTTTGTGAACTGTAAATTACCCTTCATTTCCTAGATTTCTGTCCCATTTTTTTGTCTGCCTTTCTCTAGCGAAGCAGTAAAAAGGGAAAAGTGCCAATAATGGGTTCTTGGTGTGATAAAAGCAGCCACGACTCACTCGCACGTTGAACAATGCTCTGCTTGTGACCAGAATACAAAGGCAATTGGGTTTCAAGAAACCGTCCAGAGATAATGACTTTTCCTGGAGATGGGAGGATACGAGGAATATTTTAAAAAAAGAAGGGTGGGGGGAGTGTCTGGTTTTGCAGGACAAACACAACTAAGTTCCTCTCTTGCAGAGGGTTAAAAACAAGATAAATAATCTTCACTTAGAGACCAAGTTCATCAGTATTGCCTGCACAAGAGCAAAGGGAAACTGCTTACCACGCTGAACTGCTAACAGCCTCCCCTTCTCACTTCGACAGGAAAGAAAAGCCTCTCTCCGAGAAAGAGTGACCTTCAGACCACACACACACCAGAGTCTTTAGAGAGCAGCCCCTGAGCAAATGGTGCCGAAGCAAGGATGGGCGGCTCTTTTTCAATACTGCCATGACCCTGTTCAAAGACTAAAGCTGCTGATTCTGTTGAATCCAGATAGCAACACCCTGCCAAGGAAAGACCTACTCGTATATTCTGGGCTTCCCGGCTCAAGAAGGACAGGGAACTGCTGGGGAGGGTGCAGCAAAGGGCTACAAAGATGATTAGGAGACTGCAACACCTCTCTTATGAGGAAAGGCTGAGGGAATTGGGTCTTTTTAGTCTAGAAAAAAGATGTCTGAGGGGCGACCTTATCAATGCTTACAAACACTTAAAGGGTGGGTGTCAGGAGGATGGGGCCAGGCTCTTTTCAGCGGTGCTCAGGGACAGGACAAGAGGGAACGGGCACAAACTTGAGCACAGAAAGTTCCACCTAAACCTGAGGAGGAACTTCTTTCCCTGGAGGGTGGCAGAGCCCTGGCCCAGGCTGCCCAGGGAGGTGGGGGAGTCTCCGTCTCTGGAGACATCCCAAACCCACCTGGAGGCGTTCCTGTGCCCCCTGCTCTGGGTGACCCTGCTCTGGCAGGGGGTGGGACTGGGGGATCTCCAGAGGTCCCTTCCAACCCTAGGATTCTGCGATTCTATGATTCTATGATATAAAAACCTGCCAAGACATGGTGCCAGTGTATGTTCTTTGCTGATGCCACTGTTATCCAAAGCTGTGACCGTCAGCCACTCACCTATCAGAGGCAGAATAGAGGGAATAGATCATAGCGCACCGGAGATGAACTTTGCACAGGCTCTGCTGAAATTCAGGACAGCGTCAGCATGATGAGGATCACTTCACCCTTCTGTCAGGACACCAGCATTTGCATTTAATCTGTGAATAACAAAAAGGTATTACTGGAATTCTCATGTGGTTGAATCTACCAAATGCCCCTTGAAAGGCCACGGCCACAAGAACATACAGAAGATCTCCAGGTCCATGCTGTTGGGATGCTGCAGGAATGAGAACACAGCATTGCTGGGGTGCATTTATGGGGCCTTCAGCATATTAGAGACTTATATTGCAAAACACCACATTCTTCAGCTCTGACGGAGCCTTTTTTATCTCAGCTGCAGATTCCTGAGTCGGAATCGCTGCCAGATGACTGTGCACCGTGAGTTAATGGCCACAAAACCTGAGCTTCTCTTGCCTCAAGTCATTTACCCATAGCATCAATGACGTTATCATGTTCAGCCCATATTTACTACAGCTACAAACTGATTCAGAGAAACCTGGAGTACAGGATTAATCATTACTCTTGGGATGTTGAAAATGGATACCAGAACGGACTTCCAAATTAGGTATCTAAAAGTCCTGCATCTCCCAGGAGAGCCCCATTACATCTCCCTACTTGTTCTAATGGAATCTATAGTATGTGAGCGTGGCTTTGCCTCCCACAAGTCCTCCCAGCGTAATTAGCCCCAGCTCAGATTGCTGCTTTCTGTAAAGGCTGGAGAACCACTTTCTTCAGGCAACTGAGATGCAAAGAGGAAATGTTTATTGCAAAATGCAAGTCAACCACAGCCAGTGGGTCTGGGCCATGGTGGAGGGATACAGAAATGGCTGCTGCGTTTTTTTTTTTTTTTGCCTCAGAAATAGAACTCACTAAAAATAGCAGTTCCTCAGGAACAAGACTGCCTGAAAATAGCTGTTTCTCAGGAGCAGGGCTGGCTGCTTCTGAAAGAAGTAGCTATTAATGTATAATTGTCCCTGAGGCTGGTTTCTGAGAAAATGCTGTACATACAGAGGGCTGTGAAGGGATATGTTCACAGGCAGGAAACATAGGCACCCCTCTCTTGTCACAGGTCCTGCAAACTCCAAGAACATTTGGTTGACTAGTCTTAGGCACAGTTAGATCCATTACAGCACTGGGAGGTATTTTCCTCTGTACTGGTTAAAGCAGCGCTCCAGGATGCTCTTATTATGACAAATGACAAAGCCTCCATCAGCTCTACACTGGTTCTTCTCCCAGGACTGAGGAAGCCTTAAAAGCTAGAGCCAGCTCTGAAACTCCAGCACTGCCTTCCCACAGAAGGTCCGAGAACTTTGTTGAATTGCAGGTTGTGCAATCTACTTCCAATTTCCTGCTCTACTCAGCACTTAGAGTTTTCTCACGCAGATGCTGCAGGGCAATAAATCTTCTGAAGGATGGCCCTACATTTCTCCCACTGTGGTGTTGCCTTATAATGAGGAAAGACAAATTGCTTGTGAGATTGGCTGATTGCTTGGTTATTCCCTAAAATGTCTCACTCATCCCTCTCGTATCGCCATGGGTTCAACAGCTCATTTCTTGTGTCTTCGTTTTCCTTTCTGTCCCAGCCAGCCACTATCTGCACAGAGGCCATTCTCCTCCTCTTCTTCTCCCCTTAAGGAAAACTCCAGCTCACCAAAAGAAGCAGAGATTATAAAAGATCCAGAAAAGGCAAATTTTGCAAAGCAGCAGTTTTAAGGAAATAGTAGTGTGGATGAAGTACAGGGGGCCCTGACTGATTGCTGCCACCATTTCAATCCCACAACAGCAGTGCCAGGAACCATACCAGCTTCTGTTGAGAGCATCCTTGGATCCCAAAGGCTGGGTAGGACTGGGCTGCATCATCATTGGATGGATATCTATATATTGCTTCTTCTAAGCTCTGCTTTAAGTGCTTCTTCAAGTCATATCTCTCCTCTATTCACAGGTGCTCTGACGCGTCAGCATTCCACTAACAGTAAAAGCGGCTTTCTGGAGGAAGAGTAAAGCTGAAGTTCTAGCCACCAAGTAGCCCAAGGCAGTTGTTTTAGCTCAAGAAATTGCTCTCTTTTTTCCTGACCGAATTGCAGCAAAAGAAATGGTGCTCTGCTTGCAATTACAGCAGGCTGCAATTTTCATGATGGAAACTACCTTTAGCTAGGTGGGTAAACTCACATTGCAACGTACAGCAAAGACAGACATTCCCAGACTTCATTTTAACCTCGTTTGCTTAGGAGGGAATATGAGAGAAGCTGCAGCCAGGTTGATTTCACATACCCGCAGCTGCGGGAAACTTGTAAAACATAAAATACATGGTGTCAGAACTCTGGTGCCTGACACAGCCAGGCAAAACTAGAGCAGGTATCCATACGCCTGCCACACAGCCATGACATCCAGCCCCACCGTTCACTGATCTTTCCCTTCCCTGTTGCTAACTGGTAGTGTTATACAATCTAAACTGCATGCATAAAGGGAAAGATCCGTAAAATACAGATATACACATATACTCTTTGCCTTTTTGTTTTGTTGAAGTTTTGAAAAACGCCTTGGGACTCTCAAATCAGATAGCCCATGAAAGAGAGAGTGCTTGGCAACATTCCTCTTTGATAGCAGCAGGGTGACAATTTTTTGCAGCTCAGATCGGTTTGATTAAACAAGCATTTTGTTGCAGCCGTCATACAGTGCTCATTAAAAAATACTCTACATTTGTGTAGCATTTATCATCCAAGAATCTCATCGCATTTTACAAAATGTAATTAATTAAACTTTACAACTCCCCTGGGAGAGGGATAAGGAAAATGGAGAGTTGCCTTAATCCATCACCGAAGTGCAGCAGACACTGGGTTAGAGGAAAGCAGCTGTTCGACAGCACGCAGCAGCACTAGGACGAGAAGAGATCTTCAGGCAAAGTCACCCAGGGAATATACCACACACTGTGTTTGCCTGAACCGTGCACTTCCACAACGGGTTAAATCCCAACTCCTGCTGCTAAGAGGATGATTTTTCTCCCCCACCCCACACCCCAGGTTTATATCTGAGGCACCTGGCAGTACAATCGTCCATCTATTGAATCCCCAGCCCAGTTAAAGACCAGGGGCAGCCACAACCCTGACCAGAACCGAGGAAGGCAGAAGATATAAAGCCACACAGCCACAAACTGCATCTCACAGTACTGGAATGCTGTGCAAGCTGGCGCTTAAAGTAGAGGGAGGGTAAAGTCCCCTTAATCCCTCGCTTACTTCCCTCTCCCCTCCCTATCAGTAAATCCACACCTGTTAAAGGTCACCCTGAAATGAAATACAGTTGAGTACTCCCTGCTGCAGCTTGGCTGCCCTGTCCCAGTCCCCTGCAGTCCCTCCCGGTTCTCACTGCTGAGCAGGAGAGGGAAGAGGGGTGCCCATGTGCCGTGCTTGAATGTCAGAGTCGCATGGCTGAAATCCCACCCGACTCTTAGGTGATCTTTAGAGGGGAATCTCTTTCTCACCCTGGCTTTAAGCTCCTTTCTTGCCGAGCACATAGGATAACATGGCCACTGGGCAAGCCTGATTAGACAGATCTGTTATGCCACTTTCACTACCTTGCAGAAAGCTATAATTTTATCTGGTGTAAGTTGGGGAGGGGGTGCAAAGCATCGCTCATTTGTGTGTGAAGTATGACAACAAAACCACAGAGATACGCGTGGGGAGAGAATTATGCAAAGAAACCCGCGTGCATCCATGCAGCACCACAGAGAAGCACTGAGAAAAGGGAGGACCGATGGAGGAGCAGGTATCTTACCAACTCACTCACCAACGAATCAAACACAGCTGTGAATCCTGTACCAGTGACTGCATCTATTGACTGGAGAAAGAGGCACAGTCTAACTCTCTGGGTGTGCAATTACCAAACTGGAAGGCCTGGGCTACATATGTAGTGAGAGACAATTTGCTGGGCGGGCTGAGCGGTGGCTCTCCCATTGCAGCCCACCAAACCTCCTGATTTCTTTGTGTCTTCTAAGAAGATGCTTATCTCACCCACTAGTAAAGAAATAAGAATGAGGTCTCAATGAAACAGTAGTGCCTCTTGGCTCCTAAGCACTTACTTCACTCAGATGTCCTCACTGTCAGGGTTAAGTGACTGCAGCCATCAGGGAGAAAGACAAACCCTGGGACACAAGCTGTTCCAGAAGCGTTTAATGGGGATTTGCATTGGGTTGAACTGGAGACTGGCTGTGTTCTGAGATCTGCGGAAAGCACCATCAGTAGGCATCTCCACGGGGCTGTGGAAGTGAGAACATCCCAAACACACCAGTGCCTTTGGTCTGAAAAAAGACTCACATCAGCAACTGAGCTTCTTCCAAGATACACGGTAGCAGAGGGAGAACAGCCATCGACTGCTTCAGCTGGGAAGGTCAGACAGACAATTTCCATGCACAGCTATGAAAGTGATGAGTATTTTCACCAGCTGTAAATGCAGGGAGAGAGAAAAAGTACAAGGATTGTGCTGGAGGAACTGCCAGTGGATTTGAAAACGGTAACAAGGTGATTTTTTTAAGCCTCTGTCACAGTATTTAATTAGTCTCCATATCCTCCCTCAATAATATGAGGCCCGTTTGTACAACCCTCCTGCTGGGCCACGCATCCAAAGAGACACATTGATAAGATGGAATTCATCACCCCAGTCTTCCCTGTGCTCATGAATGCAGATCTGCTTGCACAGATGTGTGGAAGATATGTTCAGCCCTGCCCTTCTACATTGATACCACCATGGTTTTCCCAGTGGGTATGTCTTTCCGCTTTTTGGCATGAAGTAACTGTTTTTCACTGGTCCCTGGTTTTATTTTCATACTTGTCTATGGGAAGCAGGCAGTCTCGGATACAGCTGTTGCTGCAGCAGACTTATCTTAGTGAAAAATCCTGCTTTGGTTTTGCAAGTGTTTTAATTAACGTAAATTATTTTACTACACTTTACTACTGATAGCCTGTTATTATCTCCCCACAGGTATATATTTAGCTAACCAGCAGGCTGATCAAAGACCTACAAAATAAAGTACTTTTGCAATGGATGCTAGATACGAGCAAAGGCCAGTAGGATGGGACAAAAGGAGGAGGGAGGAATTCCCCCTCCCCAGTCCTAAACACAGGGCTCAAATTTTTCTGCTTGAAAAGATAATCATAACATTAACTTCCACATTTTATCAGAGGAGCATGAAGATGCATCGATACTCAAGTGCTGTGAAGGAGAAAAGAACTGTGCACATGCTAAACTATTAATCATTGGTAAACGATCTCCTTTGTAAAGTGTTTTGAGGTTGACTAAGGAAAATGGCTCTGTAATAACACAGAGCAAGCAATCCGCTTACAATCATAGGTTAATTCTCTCAACTGCTTTTGCTGGGTCAATCCCTAGGCATTATTATCTATGCAAGGCAATTCACCATTTTCCTGAGGAAGTCTGGCCATGGCAGAGATTCCAAACTCCACACCCCTTTCTCATCCTATTCCACTGCAAGCACATTTTTAGATGAATGAGGTTGAGACCTCCACTGAGCAGCTGCACTGTTCTCACCGCAGAAAAATTGTTCATGCAATTAAAAAATAGCAGATTGGATCAAGCTACCCAGGACCACAACTTTTCTCTAAATTACCAGTTGATAAAACACGTGTCTCTCCATTGACCTTCTGGAAATGCTGGTAGCCCATGATTTCTCTTTCTCCTTGATGGCTGCAGCTTTACCTGTGCTGGTGGGAAAACATCAAATTGAAATAAGTATTTAGGAGCCAAGAAGCATCCGATGCCAAACCGCATGTTTCAGAACCGTATCTGTCCACTGGTGTAAGTTTGATCCTTTATTAAAAGCACTGGATGCTTTGTCATCAGTTTCAGTGAGCGCAGGATCAGTTAGGTAAATCCTCGTCTCTTGACCTTCTTGAAGGCCACTCTGTGCTACTTTACACACCTATGGGCACCGTATCTGCGTATGACTATAGCATCCCTGAGCACCAGTCACAGCTGAGAGCCTGAGTTTTCAAAGGGTGGCACACAGGACAGAAAAAATGATCCCACCCGCTGAAATCTTACAGTCTGAGGGAGGTTGTGTTATGCTTTTTACTTCTTCTTTTCAGCAACTTTAACGAAGAGCGTTACTTAACTTTTCAGGCCACAACCGAATCTTTGGCCTGAAAGCTGCAATATTATGTGTTACCATTGCTACCGGAAAAAGGAAACCTCTTTCGTATCCATTGACGTCTTTTGCAAAATAGTCTGGGTTTTCTGAATGATGTACTCCCTATTATTTCCATGCCATTACTTGTAAACTTCACAGCATTTTCTAGAGGGGTCTTCAGTAAGATGAAAACCTCAGGGCAACACTCCATTAGGCTTTTATTTTTGTAGGTTGGGTTAAACCTTCTTGAAACTGGTAGGTTTAACTGCGCTCCTTTATTTAGGGCAGCTGAAGGAGACATTAAGTCTATTTCCACCCACAATGCAAGATTGCTCAAGTACCTGAAGGCTCTGGGAGGACAGTTTCGGGTAGGATATTAAAAGGAAAGAAGGTTATGTGTGGATGGACAATACAGTTCAGATGGAGGAGGAGACAGAGAGCATATTGAAACAGGCAGGGAACAGAAACTTCAAACAGCCTGAACAATCATTGATATAAAACCTGGACTGAATACAGAAACAGGGATTTGGGGTCACATTGCTGCCTGGAGCAGGTTTGGAGATACAAGCAAGGAAACTGGATCCTAACTGCGTGTTTTCTTCTGTGTTCAGGAAAGGAAAGCTGTGAGCATTCTTGTAAGCAAACAGAAATACATCAAAAATACCTTTCTTCATCACTCGCCCACCCATCTGGATTGACGAACAGGACCCTGAATTTTGGCCAGCACCATGGGTCAAAGGGAGGAAACGTGTGCTGCAAAACCTCCTGCACATCTGTAGCATTTAACCTTTCCTGCTTGGTTCAGGATTAAGATGGCGTAAAGACAACAGCTCTGCTCCTCTCTTGCTCTACCAGCACATGGAGTTCAGCCCATGATTTGGGCCACTGCTGCCTCTAATTGCATTGGAGATGGATCCTTGTTATGGACTTCCATTCCTACCATAAGAAACCAAATTGCCCCAGGCCTTGTTATTAGCAGTCTGAGCAACTACGTGTGCTCTTCTGCCCTGCAGGGAACTCCTTAAAACAAGGCGCCCACCACTGGCTTTTTTTTCCTGCAGGTGAATTAATCTGCCTTGCATGAGTAATCCTATTTCAAAGAATAGGTTGCCTTGCAAGAATGAGGGAAGCAAGTTTGAAGCATCCTTTTATGCAAGTACTGTAAAAGGCCACAGAGTAGTTCATCAGGGGACACTTCAGCAATAAAATGACAGTTACCGGTAAAGTCCAATAATAAAATAAAGACTAATTTGATAAAGGGATTTTTAACCCATTTAGCAAGGACTAAATTTGGAGCTCTTTCTTCAAGCGATCAGGTACACTATACTTTCCTAATCCTACTTTCATTAATAAGTAAAAGAAAGAAATAGGTGGTAGTCTATTCCTTCTGCTTTTATTTTTATGTTATGGGACAGCACTACTCAATGTAAATAAATTAATTTCAGTGAAATAGTAGGTGAAGCCAGACATGTAGACTAGACTCTGAAAAAAATGCAATACAGAGTAGTGTATCACTTGAGACAACAGAAGTCTCATGCTTCAACTCGTGTAATATCAGGTAACACAAACCCTACAGGTTATAATGCAAGAATCCTGCGGTGGCAGGAGGAAGGCATGTGGAATAGGACTCCATGACCTAAGAGAAGTAAAAGCTGCAGAGATTAGTGTTCATGTAGGAGCCCCGTGTTCCCCTTCAGCATCCTTAATTTAGTCTTCAGCGCCTCTGATCCGTTCTAACTATCCTCTGTGGGATGGAAATTTAATGTCTAGGAAATCTGGGGTCCAAGCTGACCCGTCAGAAAGAGCGGCGGATGGCTGCTCCCTGTTTACTGCTGTATCACTTTGCTTTCCACATTCAGCACAATAAACATCAACAAAACCTGACACTATTTTATGAACCTGAATGATACGATTTAAAACCTCTAGAGGTCGGGCTAATGGAGAGCATCTTTCCAGCAGCCACGTTCTGCTGAGTGCGAGTGACACCTGCTGGGTCCTCTTCCCCATAGCCCACCCTCGTCCCACCGCGGCGTTTTACCTGACCAGGGTGGTCCTTCTTGGGGCCGGTGTGCACCAAATCCTCCAGAAAGACACTTGGGAACACGAAATAAATCTAAGGTGGCTCTTTCCTATTGCAGGAAGGCAAAAGTTGTCTCTATCTGCACATTACCTCTCCCACCACTCTGGTTTTGCAGGTTTGCTTCGACCGTGTAACTAGGACCAGCCTCTTCTTTTGCCTTTGACATCCTTCCGGAGTTCTGTAGTAAAATGCAGCATGTTGCCACGGGGAAAAGTCCTAAGTGGGCGCTGAAATGGGACCACACCATACATTAATCATCTGTCACCTAACCCCTGTGAAAAACGCAGTCTGACATCCCTCCTCTCACCTTGAAGCCACCCCAGAAGCCTGCAGGAGAGGGCAGGTGACCCCTGGGAGAGGTCTGAGAA
The DNA here is from genome assembly GCA_013400135.1 of Rhinoptilus africanus. Taxonomy (NCBI): domain Eukaryota; kingdom Metazoa; phylum Chordata; class Aves; order Charadriiformes; family Glareolidae; genus Rhinoptilus; species Rhinoptilus africanus. The sequence continues at coordinate 95,115 of VXBO01008417.1, read as the reverse complement.
GTCCTCACTTCTTACCTTACGATATACAATAACACATTCAAATGTATGTTGCAGTACATACTATCTGTGAACGCACATTTACAGCGTTAAGAGTTGCAACTTCTTCAGAACACACTAGAAAAGGTTCATTTGTGGGACACCAGCAGCTGCTGCTGAAGTCTTGTGACAACGCTGATGAAGATTTGCGGATTTTTCTTTCTCTTTTATTTTCTCACCACCTGCAGCCCCAGGCAAATGCCGACACCCTGAAACGTACGGCAGGGATGGCGCAAGGCGCTGGCCTCCCCTGGGGCACTGGAGGACACCGGGAACAAGTCCCTGGCCTCCCTTGAAGAGGGTCCCGGCCGCTGAGACCTGCTGGAGCAGGTCAAGGTGGGAAAACCCCTCAGCCCTGTGACAAGGCCCCACACGCAGCGCCCTCAGTGCAGTGCCCGTGGCAACCGAGGCAGCGCGTGCAGCCCCCACCAGGGAACGCAGCGCCCACGGTGAGGCGACGAGGCGACACGGGGGACGAGGCGACACGGGGGACGAGGCGACACGGGGGCCACCCTCTCCTCAGCAGCCCCGTCCCGAGGGGGGCGCTGCCGGCCCGGCCCGCCCAACATGGCGCCAGGCCCTCGCCACCCGCCCCAACATCCGGGTTCCCGCCGGACCTTCCTCCCGTCAGCCTCGGCGGCGCCGCCCGCCCCTTCCCGCCTTCCCCCGCGGCGGCGCAGGGCAGCAGCGGCAAGATGGCGCAGCCGCCGGGTGAGTGCGGCCGGCCGCCAAGGTGACCGCGGCTCCCTCCTTTCCCCCCCCTTCTCTCACCGGACTGTGTGTGTGTCTCTCTCTGTGCAGTTCCCCTCAAGGACATGAAGCTGCTGGACGTGAAGCTGGGCCAGCTGCCCAGCTGGCTGGCCATGAGAGACTTCACCCCCGGCGGCATGGTGGGGGCCCTACGAAGAGGTGAGGGGGGCCATGGGGGACCTGCCACAGCCCCTCGGCCGGCGGGGAGCTGGGGGGTGTGAATCCCTTCTCCCCAGGGAGCGAGGCAGGTGCACCAGAAGGACGTGGACTTGCTGGAGCGGGTCCAGAGGAGGCCACGAAGATGCTGGGGGGGCTGGAGCCCCTCTGCTGTGGGGACAGGCTGAGAGAGCTGGGGGGGGTCAGCCTGGAGAAGAGAAGACCTTATTCTGGCCTTACAGAACTTGAAGGGGCTACAGGAAAGATGGGGAGGGACTTTCTACAAGGGCATGTAGCAATAGGATGAGAGGTAACGGCTTCAAACTGAAAGATGGGAGATTTAGACTGGATATCGGGAGGAAATTTTTTACTGTGAGGGGGGTGAGCCCCTGGCCCAGGCTGCCCAGAGAAGCTGTGGCTGCCCCATCCCTGGAGGGGTTCAAGGCCAGGCTGGATGGGGCTTGGAGCAGCCTGGGCTGGTGGGAGGTGTCCCTGCCCAGGGCAGGGGGGGAACTGGGGGGGCTTTAAGGTCCCTTCCAGCCTGAACCGTTCTGTGAGTGCATGGGCATCTCTGGCTGTGGCAGGAAGGACCCAGCAGTACAGGGGCTGTTTCAGGGTGATTTTTGCTTTCTCAGAACAGCGCTGCCTGTAGTGTCTTGTTCTCCCATCTGTAAATGTGTTTCTCACATGGGCTTTATCCTCCAGTGGTTTGTTTTCAGTATTCCTTCTTGTATAAGGAGAAAATACAGTGACCTTACTCTCGAGCCTATTTGCTGAAAATCTTGAGGTTTCCCAACGTCACAAGTAAATAAGTAAAAAAAAAGGCAATTGATCCCTGAAGATGCTAAGAAAGGACACGGGGCTTTTATAGATCGCTTCGCAAAGGTTCTGACTGACGCCCTTTCCTATCGATATAGATCAGGCATTCAGGTAGATTTAAACACAAAATATCAAATGCAAGTATCTATATAAAGTATATGAAAGAATTGGATAATTCCAAAGCAGCTTGAGCTCATGCAAGTCACAATAACATTCAGGAAAAAAATAATTTTTTTTTTTTTTAAGGCTTAGCGCTATTAACTTGTGTTCACCTTGCTGAACTAAGAGACATGTTGCCTTCTCTCAGACTTGCTTCCGAGACCCTCATGTGTTTCATGAGAAACAATTTCCTGAAGTTCTGTGAAACCAGGCTGCTTCTTCCTGACACAGAAAAATACGCCACTTACGGGCTTTTACAAGAACCAACTTGTCTCCTACACAGGTTACAACAGATACTACAATAAATACATCAATGTCAAGAAAGGGGGCCTGGGCGGTATCTCCATGGTACTCGCTGGTTACGTTGTCATCAGCTACATCTGGAGCTACAGTCACCTGAGTAAGTAAAAGCAGTATGTACGGCTGAGTGTGTAGCGCAGCTTGGAAGACTGCTTGGGGCAATAAAAACAGTTCATCTGCTGCTGCTTTTAGAAATAAAATGAAGGGCTGTGCTAACCATTGCTGCTTGGATCTGAGATTGCGGGCAAGCAAACTTCTTGTAGCCATGAATGCTTTTAGTAAGTTATCAGATGGCCAGTATTTCCTTGGTGATGAAGAAAACTTAGATCTTGTTGCCCGTCTGACACGAGAGTACTTAGAAACTACACGCTCGGACTTCTTTTCGAGTGCTTTCTTTCCTGTAACTTCAGATGCGGTGTGTTTTTTTCTTGTGACTTCAGTGAAATTAACTTGCTTTCCTTTGAATTACACAGAGCACGACCGCCACAGGAAGTACCACTGAAGCGTGAAGGTGCAGCTCTTGGACAGATTTGGCTCCTGGAACAGTTATCCTGACAAAGCCATCAGAACTATTCCTACTAAAATCTGTGCTATTATGACCAATAATAAAGTGCATACACTTTACATTTACTGAGATGACACTCTCATGACTTGTTAATTGTACTGTGCAAGTGAGTTTGTTGTCTCAGAGTTTTACCCCTCAAGGATAAGCTCAGAGATGGTTGGGAAAGCGTCTCCTCCTGGGGCTGCATTATGAACTGGGGAAACTATTATAACTGATTCCTGTTTAACTGTTTGATAACAAAATAAGAAGCATTGCGTCGCTTCTTAATAGCCATTACATCCAGGTTGGACAACTAGCCAAAAGGATATAATAGTTCGATTTGAAAGAACAGTATCTGAGCTTTAGATGGCTCGGTCGGTGTGGCCACGTGTTTCTCTCACCTGAGGACTGTAGGTATTTGGGGAGTTTTCCACCATTTCAGAGCACTGCCTCAGGTGAGGCTGGTTTAGCTTTAAGGTTTGCAACTCTCCTTCTGTCACAGGGATTCTAATGCTTCTTACCTCTGACAACTCTTTTCTGTCAAAGCTCTACCTACTTCCATTCCTAAAAGCTGGAAAGTTGTTCTGAACGGGTATAAGCTTAAGAGACCTTTAATGCACCAAATGTCCATGAAGTGAAGCAGAAGGAAAACCTTTGCTTCTTGACTGCAGCGCAGTGGTGAGAGGGTTAACAGGAGACACTATGCATAAACGCAGCTGAAAGGAGCGTTGGTGGGTTTGGCCCCAACAGGGATGCCCTTCCTCACGCATCCCTCTAAGCAAAGCGCGTCCCACTGTCACAACGCTCCCTGCCCAGACCTGCGACTACAGCAGGGCGCTGCAGGCACAGCCTGCCATATCCTCTGAACAGGAGGGAGAACGAAACCCACTTGTTATGGGATATGATATTTCAGTTTTGGAAAACATCTTTTCAGGTAGTGAAGACCTGAACTCCTGAACGGGACAGGGAAGGCAGCCAGAGTGCTGCAGTTCCCTTTCCACGTGCCCAGTTAGGCGCGGATAATTTATCTCATAGTATGGCCACTGTTCAGCCTCTGGGGGCACAACACACTATGAAAAGGGTCTGACAATCTGTCACACTGCTGTCACTTACACTTGAAACTTCTATTGCGACTGACTCTGACTCTCCACAATGAAATAACCGCAGTCATTCAAACCAACATAGGCTCTTGTCAGTTCTCTTAATCTAGTCATATCATCTTGTTCTTAAAAAAAAAAAATAATTCACAGCCAGCTTTTTCCATCAGTACATTTCAATAAAAACAAAGTATAAAGCCAGTCAGCAAATGAAAGATGGGTTAGAATCAATAAGGCTCATATTGTGGGTGCAATTTTTTTTTTTTTTAATTCACATTTTATCATTGGCCCTTTTGAAATAGTCGTCTCACAAAGTGAATGGGGTTTGGCTTGCAAAAACTGCTCTTGGAAGAATGCTCTACCCTTCTAAAGGCAGTGTTCCATAAGAATATACATCTCCACTTCTTGATCTTCTCTAGGCTATGGAAATACCTGCTCAGTGTGAGCTGGACGACGGGGAGGAGCTGAGCCAAGGCTCTTCTATTCCTGCTCTCCAAGCCGTGTTTGTTTCCCTCCTCGCTTTTTGCGAATGGGAAATGAGCATGCAATCAATCACCGTTCCTCATTGTTTGGCTAACCACAGAGATGCCAATTCATTCTCCCCTTGATCGGTTCTCACCCAGAAGATTAATTTCTAACCTTCAGTATAGCAAGAAGCACAGAAACAAAGCAAGTGGACGAGAGTTTTACAGCCTGATGTAGGTGACCACCAGGACGAGCTTACCGACTACAACAGGCTGGGCCAGGGAACGTGACTTTGCTTTTCATGAGCTACAGGACAGCAGAATCCCTGCTTTCTCACTGAAGGGAAGGCATTTCAAGTATTAGTTTTCCCAGTCAGTCTTCCTGCTTCCACAGGGAGGGCTGAAACGCTGCAGGTTCTCCAAAGAGAAGTGGCAGAAGGAAAACACTTTAAAGAAACACTGGCGTTAAGATGCGATTACGTAGAGTGCTGCACCGGTGAGGGGGTTGCAAATCTATTGGCTTTTAGATCTACCTTTCAGCAGGGCTCAATGAAAATAGGCGGAGGCCAAAATCTATTTTAAAAAGGTTAAAACATAAAAAAAAAAAAAGTTGGGGACAATTACAAAAATGTTGCTTAGCAGCAGCCAGCCTCTGACCAGTTCTTTCAGTAATGGCATTAAAAAACAACCTGATTAATAGTTCAAGACATAGTGCTAGGCAGAAACCTTTGCTCAGTGTTAACAGCTCCCTTGCACTCTTCGTTCTGCTCTGTCACTGTCCACTGAGAAAGGCCAGATGTCCTTTGGTGCATCTGTTGGCATAATGACCTTTTTCACCACACTAAAAGAGAAAGAAAGAGAGGAATTATTACACAGCTCCAAGGTTTTTTTCCTCTAGCTGCCATTGTTAAGGTAGCCGGCAACTGTTCTGATTTGGAAGCTTTTCCGCATATGGAAGAAGCAACATTTAGCAGATGAAGCGAAACACGGTGTCACAAGGGACACGATTTATGGGTTATTTCCACTCCTTGGAGGAGCAGCTGCTTCTGTGCTGGGAGCAACTCGATGCCATGTTATTATAATGCACTACAAAGGAGAGAGCTCTCAGCACATCGCTACAAACAGCAAAGGGCTGTAACACACAAGGAGAATTTCAACGTTTGAGGCTTCCAAGACTATGCCACGTGATACGCACCACGTCAGAGATACACAGGGACTCTCCTGATCAGCTACCCCGAATTAGACAGAGGAAAGTGCGTCTGCACAAGAGTTTCATAACTTTGCGGCCTGAAGGTATTCAAGCCCAGAGAGAAATGCCAGTATCTGGTGCAACAGCATTCTCCAGATATGTAATTTACTTGCACCTAAAATAATAAGCAGCTATAAAAGGTTTTCTGTGAAATGGAATTCAGCTACTTAATATCCCTGTCCAGGCACAGTAATTTTTACCCAAACAAGCACCTGAGGCACAGAAGCTGGCGTGTACAATGACAGAACTGTCAAAGCTGATGGGATGGGAAGATCCTTTGCCCTTTTCCAGTGGCTAGGCTAGGGGGTTTTGTGGAAAAATAAACAAAGACAGAAACTCCATTGTGTCAAAGTTTTACTGGTGCTCCTCTATGAGCAACCAAGGTGAATAGCTCATTCCTTGGTTTGACAGCAACAGGGTGCATTTACAGCTGGAACACTTTACAGTCTTTGCCTATTCAATTTCTGTTACTCTCGAGGACCTTCCAGGCTAACGAGGGAGAAGAAAATCTTCATCCAGTCACCAAGTGTAAGCCAATTAACTCCTGAGATAACACTAGTATTAACTCTTGCTTTGAACTGTACGGTTTGGCAGTCTCCTTTAACAGACACTGTGGTAGCGTTCCCCGTTTGTTAGCAGACCAGCACTGTCTGTCCTACAGCAGCCTTAATAGTCACAGAAAGTCCACGAGCTGACAAACCAGCGACATAGAGACCTCAGAACCCAACGCCAGTTCCCACAAAATGCAGTGTCTGTAGAGCAGAGCGCCCGTTTTGTGAGCCTGTTCACACTGTGAAAAAACCTTTTGCAGGACCAACACCCCCCATCACAACAGTCCCTCCCTTTGCCAGCAAAGCAGCGTAAGGAAGTCCAGGAGATGTGTGCTCTGTAATTCTTAAATCTAGCACCCTCTGCTTTCCCTCCGCATCCCCTCCCTCTGAATTACCTTGTAGCAGGTGACCTGCTCCAACGGCCGCGGTCCTCTGTTCCCAGTGTTGTTATTTTGAGACTGCATGACTCCAATGACTTGGGGTGTCCTCTGTTGGAAAGGAGAAGAGTTCTGGCTCATTAAGTGCATCGAGGATAGAGACCTTTATGGCTGTTATTTTGTTAAGATGGGAGAAGAGCACCCCACATATCAAATGATCAATTTTCCTCCCAATCTGTGTGGGTGCTCTGCCAGCTGGAGCATCATAGACAAGAAATCAAGCGCTGAGGCTTACAAAGCCCAGTGATCCTGCTTTTCTCTGGAAGGCAGATTTAAAGAGTAGGTTTAGGCTGCCGAAATATAATTGTCATCACTGAAAGGCGTCACACAGATGACAAAAACTGGGGGATTGCTGTACAACCACGTATGATGTGCTCCTGTGTCACGTGGCAGTGTTCTGTGACTAGCTCTCCATGTAAAGTCAGAGCAATTGCAGGGGTTTCATCACTGCAACCACACCCAGGGCTGCTCCCTGCTTAATTCTTGCAGAGCACCCTCCCTCCCAGGCAGCGCCCCAAGCAACAGAACTGCCAAGGGAACACCCCGGTCCAAGGCAACAGCAGTCTGTTGTGACAGTAGACGTGAGAGGGACAGGAGGAGAGGAGAGAAGGGACAGTGCTTTGTGGTTCATTAGGATTTGTGTTCAAGTTCTTAATTACAAAAAAGTATCACACCAAGTTGTCAAGTAGGAAAGGTTTTTTCCCCTTACTGAGTATTTTTCCAAGGCTTTGCAGCAAGCCGGATCTAAGAGCCCAGGTGTCCAGTTCGGACCACTAGGCAATACACCCTCTTTTAAAGCAATGGGAAGTGCTTTGAGGGTGGGTGCGTAGGGAGGCAGGGAAATTGTGTACCTTTTGCTGTGTTTGTGTCGGTTGAGGCAGTGGTGGTTGCTCTGTGGTTCCCATTGGCAGTTCAAACCGGGGGCTGGTTTAGATGGAAACAAGAAAATCGATTCTCAAATCATATGCCCACATTTTACCATCAGCTCAGTCACGTAAATCCCAACAACAAAACAAATATTCAGCCAATTCAATTTGGCTCACAGGAAAAGAGACCCCACCCTCCTCGCTTCTCTTTGCATTCGGACACTCAGCAATTACACACACAAAAATGACAACCCAGAATGTAGTAAATCCCTCCACCTGTGAAGTCTTCTGGAAATATAAACCCCTGTGATCCCACTGCACTGATGGCCTCTCATCACCACCCCAGAGTCTTACTGCTAACTCCCCGAAGAGGCCCTGCCCCACATTCTCAAATTGGTACAACAAACCAAACGTTGTCCAAATCTCCAAAACCACTGGGAAGCACTGGAGCACCCTCACTTGACATATACCGGATTACAAGGGAAACACAAGATTACAGGACAAGCCTGGGAGCATACTCACTGCATGAATTTACAGGTAGGCCCCTCTGGACAGAATCCTACTAGGTAATTCACACAAATGACTCTTCGAGTGTGCCGGTGTCTGCAGAGAGGACCTGCAACACAAAGCTCAGTAGTTCACCTTTCATATAAAGGTAGCCCAGCACTCAGTAGTAGCAAGTACACAAGCAGATCACGCAAAGAAAGAGCAGCAACACCCTACCCTTGATTTATAGCCAGAGAAGCTGCAACTGCACGACATACATACCATGTTTACAGAAGCCTCTGTCATACCAGGGACAGTCTTTGATCTTAGACTCCGGGTCAATGTGCAAGAATGGACATTCTTTGTTACTGCATTCCCCTGTACCAAAGGCAAACGCACTTCTTAGTCAATTGTGCAGGTTCGATATCAAACGACTCGCAAAACATTACCTGGATCATGTAGCTCCCACAAAGCTGTTACCAACATTTATAAGTTCAGGCACAACAGTCTCACTGCCTGCCTTAACCTAGATGAAGAACACCGAGGACTCACCACCGGTGAGTAAAGTCCCACCAGACTGGATTATTTATGTGTGCTTCTAAAAACAATGCAGAAACTAAATTTGAAAGAGCAGTCATGATAACAAAAACCAAACATTTAGTGCACCAGAAGTGTGGAGAAACTACAAATTGCGCACTAACCTCAATCCAAGGAAACCTACAAGACTGTAAGTTTCTGACAGCAAGTTGCCTCATTATGTCCAGATCTCCAGAGCTGGAAAGCAAGTGCATAAAAGTTTTGCACTCCCATGCCCTCTGCTGCTCATCAACTCCCCAAAATAAGAGTCATGCAAAGACCAACTGCTCAGCCTACTCCTCTCATACCCAAAACAGAACACAAGGTATAAAACCCAGTAAAAATCTGAACTTCCCCCCTCTTCCCACAAGGGATAAGCTCTTGAGAGAGGAGACATCTACAATATGTCGCAAATTTAGGGGGAATAATAAGGCGAAGGACTAAGCAGATCTGAAAAAAATTACAATCTAACAACATCATCCGACACAGAAGCGTGGTGCTCTGAAGACAGATGAGAGGGATGCAGCAGGATCCTCTTCACCAGACTCCCACGCCAGCAAGGAACGCTAAGTAGGAGCTACAATGCTCCTTACCAAATTTGGAGTAGAAGTAACACTCGGGCATCTTGGTCATGTCGTACTCGTGCAGAAACTCGCACTGGTCTCCCTTTTTGCACAGTCCTCGTAGCCAGTGTTTGCAAACAACTGTCTTTTCCCCACTGATGTGTCGGAACGGGCACATGCCTCCTGCAGAAGAATGGGGCAAAGAGAAGGGAAAAAAAGAACAATTACAATTTGCGGCACAAGAAGGCACAGGGCAACAAAACCACTTCGTTCTCCTCTGCAAGAGCAGGTTCAGAACGCATTACTTTTTCTTAGGAATTTAGCCTTTAGTGGCAATGGCCGCTTGGGGCAAATCTTATGTTACCCTCTAATGAGCTACGCAACTTAAGTCTCCAGCTCTTAACTCTGGCAACCACAAACCACAGCAACAAATACAGGCACATCCACAGCAAGGTCTGCTTGCAACAATTTTGAGCTTTTCTTCACCGTCAGCTTTGCTTATTCACCTCCCAACTTAGTTTAAAAATACCATTATTTCACAATTGATGCAGTTATTCCAATGTCCTTAATTTTCATCCTCTACCTCATCTTTACAAAAAACAAGAGGACCAGAGCCAGTGCTAGAAAATGTAGTTTCCTCCCTCCCCCTCAATGAGTACAATTGTACTGGAAATATTACTTGCCTTTTCCACAGGCCGCCTTTAAAAAAAATTCACAGACAGCTGCGCCCGATTCTGTAGAGAGAACAAAAAAAACCCATAATTCATTTTAACAAAGTTTTGTGGCAACTTTTAAAGTATTTCCTTCCCCAGAAAGACAATGTGGTCCTCAACATTCAAAGAACAGGAGCGTTTTGGTCTGGGGAATTTACTTCGCTGCCTAAGTTCCTTGTTCAAGTCTGGCTCTCACAAATATCTATATTCTTCTTGGGGGAAAATTCCAAGGGGAATTTTCAGAGATTTGGTAGAGTTTGTTTTGCTTTTCAGCTATTTAGGTTTAGTTGACTGGGTTTTCCTCTGCTGTTAAGTCAATCACGTCAGTGAGCCCTGTATTTACAGTACGGGCAGAACTTGACCAGAACTTGAGCCTGAAACAACCATTAGCGTCTTATCCCCAATTAAGATCCTGACCTGATCCTATCCCTGATACTGATCCTGACCAACAGGTACCACAACATTTGAGGGAGTAAAACACAAGTTTAGTAGCCCGGCCAGAAAATTTCCGCAAACTACGAGTCTCCCAAAGCTACCTGTGTCAAATTATGAGACTGGAGGAAAAGGTTTAGAGTCCAGGCCACGTATATACCTAAAGATGAAGTCTCCCTGACCTTAAAATGCTTCATCTATTAAAGGGGAATGAAAAATAAAATAAAGCACTGTGCAGGAAATTGATGTTTATTCACAATAATGCCTCAACTTTCATTTTCCAGCCTGCCTGGCTACTAGGATCACAGAATCGTCTAGGTTGGAAGGGACCTTTAAGAGTCCATGGAGTCCGACCGTTAACCCAACACTGACCACAACCACCACTAAACCACGTCCCTCAGCACGACACCTATCCATCTTTTAAATACATCCACGGATGGCGATTCCACCACTTCCCTGCGCAGCCTGTTCCAATGCTTGGTAATGCTTTCAGTGTAGAAATATTTCCTAATATCTAATCTAAACCTCTCCTGGTGCAACTTGAGGCCATTTCTTCTTGTCCTATTGCCTGTTCCTTGGGAGAAGAGACCAATCCCACCACACTACAGCCTCCTTTCAGGTAGTTGTAGAGAAGGGTAATGTGTGCCCTCAGCCTCCTTTTCTCCAGACTGAGCACACTCGGTTACCCCAGAGGCTGATCATGACTTGTCCTCCAGACCCCTCACCAGTTTTGTTGCCCTTCTCTGGACACGCTCCAACACATCAATGTCTGTCGTGTAGTGAGGGGCCCAAAACTGAACGCAGTACTCGAGGTGGGGCCTCACCAGTGCCGAGTACAGGGGGGCAATCACTGCCCCAGTCCTGCTGGCCACACTATTCCTGATACAGGCCAGGATGCTGTTGGCTTTCTTGGCCACACTGCTGGCTCATATCCAGCTGGCTGTCGACAAACGCCCACAGGTCATTTTGCGCCAGGCAGCTCTCCAGCCACTCTTCCCCAAGCCGGTAGCGTTCATGGGGTTGGTGGGACCCAAGTGAAGGATCTGGCACGTAGCCTTGGTGAACCTCACACCACTGGCCTCGGCACATCGATCCAGCCTGTCCTAATCCCTCTGCAGAACCAACCTACCCCCAGGCAGATCACACTCCCACCCAACTTGGTGTTGTCTGGGGTGCGCTCAACCCCCTTGTCCAGGTCACCGATAAAGATACCAAACAGAACCGGCCAAACACTGAGCCCGGGGGAGCACCGCTTGTGACTGGTCACCAACCAGTTTAACTCCATTCCACCACAAACTACGGTACTAACTGCAGCTTTCATTAATTGGGAAAGAAAACATCTCGATTAAGA
>VXBO01008417.1:36753-55900 GCA_013400135.1 Rhinoptilus africanus | reverse complement strand
TCGGGGGGACAGATGCGGCAGGGCGGCCCTGCCCGCCGCTGGTGGCCCGCAGCAGGCGATAGCTGCCATCGGAGCCCACCCGGGGCGAGACGTGCGTTGGCATTGCCTCCCACAGCCAGGGGGACTCCTTCCCAGCTCCGCAGGACCCCCCCGCGCCCGGATCCGGCCGCTCGGAGTAGCAGCTGCTGCTGGTTCCTGCATCCCACTGGGCTCAGTGGGACCGAGCCCAGGCTGGCAGCAGCCACAGCTGCATGCATGTACCCCCCCTTACCCAACATGCACCCCTCTATTTTTTTTTCCCCTCCTGCTTCAGAGCAACTAATTTTTATTCCTTTCCCATCCAGGCAGGGTAATGCCCAGGAGCTCAGCTCCCAGGGAGAGATGGGATTCAGCTTCTTGCTGCCCGGCTGCAGTGGCGGGGGGGGGGGTGCAGGATGCACTCACCCCTTCCCTCCCCGAGTGCCGCTGCCGAAGCGGGGCAGCAGCTCATCGGGGTCTCGCCCGGGGAGGTGCAGGATGCTGGTCCAATCGGCTCCGACTCGTTGAGCTGCAGAATCCATCGCCAAGAGGGGGGGGCAGCTGCAGGGAAAGGCTCCGCGTGGTGGCAGAGCGGGCAGCTCATCTCCCCCTTGCTCCTGGAGCCCGTTAGCCACCTTTCCCTTTGAGCGCGTGGACAGAGATCCTGAGACGTCCCCAGAGGGTGGTGGGTCTCTGTGGCTCCGGCCAGGAGTGAATCCCCATGGCGGGAAAAGTCCCTCTGGGATGCAGTGAACACCAGTTTGCCCACTGCAGTGCCCAGCTCGCTGCTGGAGCCTGCACTGACGAGTGTGGCAGCCCCCGGGGGGATGCACGGGTTTCAAACGCCGCTTGGGCTCAACAGCCCCCGGAGGAATCAGCCTGTGGAGGCCGGGGACGAAGGCTCAGCCCTGCCAGATCCGACTCACGGTTTGGCTAAATCCTTTACCTGCTTTTACCTCCGTTCTCGGAAGCGGGAAGCTCCTCCCGCACCCAGGCAGCGCCTCCTGTGAGGCTCAGGGCCTCCGCAGGATGGCTTCAGGCTCTTTTCAGTAGTGCCCAGTGATAGGACAAGGGGTAACGGGCACAAACTTGAGCATAGGAAGTTCCACCTAAACATGAGGAGGAACTTCTTTACCTTGAGNTGATTCTATGATTCAGAGGAACCTTCCCACCGCACACATGCCGAGGACACCAGAGCGGGTTTTTTTGCTGGGGTTTTCTTCGGAGGTGGGGCAGAGGGGATGAAAAGCGGCAGCAATTCTGCAGCTTCTCATTTAGAGGCAGGGGAGTGTTTGAGGCAGGCTCCAGTGAACAGCCTCCAGCATCCCCGCTTGCACAGAGCCCCATTTCTCACCCCCAACAGTGTTAACTGGCGCATAACGTCAAGCATGTGCAGCCAGCAGCTCCCCGGTAATTAAGACTGCAACCACGAGCTTTATTGTGAGCAGTGCTTTCAAAGGCACCGTAAACCCCAGCACACACAAAGCACGTGCCAGGAAGCCTGGTGCTGCGCTTCGCAAAATACGCTAGTGAATTGCCACCCACGCCGGGCGGGTGACACAACGGGTGACACCAATGATGCCCTGACGCCGTTAGAGACGAGGGAGGTGGCCAAGGAAACGTCAAAGGCAAGACAAGCACCTACCTTCGCCGCAGCTCGCAGGCAGTGGGGGTGGGATGGCGGCGGAACGCCCTCCCAGAGTGGAGCAATGGCCTGGAAACGTGGAGCCACCGTCCCTCGAGCTCGCCCCGGCCACTCCGCACCCGGCAGCCTGGAGTTGAATTATGCCTTGAGTGATGGTTGTTTATATTCCCCTTGCTCAGCCCTTTTTCTAATATAAATATCTCCAACCTGGTTTTCACCTCAGGCTTCCAGCACACGTATTTCCCTCAGACAGGAACCTCGGGCAGTTTCATCAGACCTCAGTTTGTTGGCTTTTTTTACCTTTATGGGCTCATTTTACCTTCTCCAGCTTTTTCACACAGAAAAAGAACAAGGCATAAATCTTTAGAGATCCATTTTCTCCACTCCCTTATTAGATTTCTTCCATCCTTTTATGTTACTTGGACAAGTTATTTTAGAATCCACCTTTTTAAAATAGTTTTTGGAAATAAACCACCACACTTTCAGAAGTGACTTCAGAAACAAAATCATTACAGCCTGCGAGAAACAAGCATCTAAGAGCCGGAACGGAGATGGACAAAGCCAAACCTGTGCTCCTCTGTCCATCCAACAAGGCTGGCAGGGCCACTTTGACTGAGAAGAAACTTAACTCCTTTCGTGCTGTATTCGAGCGATAAACGCAAGCCCAGCACAAGCCACTGCACACATCGGGTCACCAGACTGCAAGAGTAAAGTTAAACAGTCATTATTTCATCTTTAGAAGGGAGAGGAAATTGCAAAGCCACGCTTGACTGCCAGGGGAGGAAGGCACAAGAAAACCTGAAGGAACTGGAAAAGTGGTTCATTCGCCGCCCGGAACCAACACTGCACCTGAAAATGATCCAGTTCTGTGATGGACACACTTCACTTGCGGCCGAAGGACAGCAGCTGTCAGCTTTGTGCACTTATCTCCCACCCTCCCTTTTCAATCACTCGGAGCTGAGGCGCGCGCAGGGCATGAAGCAACTCTGGTTCCAGAGGAAGTGGTAAGTTTAGTCATTGGGGTTTTTTTTTTAAGACACTTCTGCATTTTCAACAGAAATTACAAAGTCTAAAACCTTGTAAAGCAATGCCGTGAGCCAGATAATCCCCTCCAGAGCACAGCTCGTCTCAAGCCTCAAGGCAGCATTACGGTTAAGAGTAACTAGACCATGTGAATAAAATAAGTTACGTGGAAATGCCTTGGTGAGCTACAGAGGCTCAGACCGAGCTTGAAAAGATACAGTCACCTGGAGACAAAGGATCTGCACAGAAGCCAGACCACAACGATACTTCTGTTAAAGGTGTTTCATTTCTCCACCGGTCATTACAAACACAGAATTTTACAGGCCGAGACTCGGTTCTAACACGGCATGCGGGCCCGGGTAGCTTCACGGACTTAAAAAAGTGATTTGCTTTTAATTTGTCCTCCTAAGATCTGGCTCAGCAGATTTTTTGCCTCGCTTTCCCCACACAGCCTTCCACCCCGTCTCCCAGGCACCTCACTGCGAGGAGTCTTTGTGCAAACCCTGAAAGGTAACTACAAATAATTCTGGTCATTCGCCTTTGGAAAACTATGACCCACTAAACGGACAATAAAAAAAGACTTTCAGGTTAGTTTTCTATTATTACTGAATTAAATGCCAGGCTGAGAGAACCAAGAGTCAGCAGGACAAAATTGTTCGTCCTCTAAAATCATCACCTCAAGAGCACAATTTGCCTGAAAGAAGCCCAGCTGAACCTTCACATCCAGATCATCAGAATTCCGGGTCTTCATCTGTCAACTTTACAAAGCCTTCAGTTAAGAAGAACTCTTCCTGTTTTAAGGCCATAAAATACCGCTGCAGGGTTTCCCCTGCCCTCTCTCGCAGAGTTAATTCCCTTAATATCCCTTTTTTAATCACTGCTAATGAGCATCAAAACAAAGAATCCGTTTTTCTTTTTGTTTTTATTATTATTATTTCTAGCAGACAATTTACATAAAATTCCCCTTTTAAGTTAGTGATTCATAACTTCCTGCAATAAACTACTTAAGGAGCAGCTTTGGTAAAGAATGGAATGAAACAACCAACCGAAAAAAAAATAAAAAAAGAACAATCACAGCTGATTTTGAAACCAACACAATTCACCAAATTTAGATTCAAAAGAAAACCTGCCAAGCTGTATTTTCTCAGTGTTTCCAAATATTCCACCTTCCTCCTCCCTTTTCGGGTTTGTGCAGATGTGGGAGCTGCATTCTGTCAAGCAGTTTGTCCTGCTAGATCACGGAAATCCATCTTTACATGATTCGTAGACCTTGAATAGAGGACTCTAAGGTCTTGAAAGAGAGAAAAATCTTAGTCACAATCTGCTACAGTATCCTGTGTTAAATAATTCAGTGTAAATGCTAAAGTTAAGAAAAAAAGAGTAAAAACCCTGAATACCTGAGATTAGACTCATATTCAAGAGCCAGAGACCATCATTCATTTCAAACTCATGCTTACGGACACCAATGATTCCACCCTCTCCCCCCAAAACTGCATTCAAGCAGCTTATATATCACCTCAATTTCTTATCTGGCTCCCTGCCGGAGCTTTCTGACATTACAGAATACAGACAAACGCTTCTTTTCCTAAAAGGCAGCGCACAGCTCTCCGCAGCTCAGGGAGGCCAGCAGAGACCTCTGTTGGCCAGTCCTCAGCCAGGCACGCACTTGCTTTAAGTCCTTTCAGGGTTTTCAGTACAGTGCTGACTACATTTTCTAACTGAAGTAACTTCTTACTACTTCGATAAATTAACTACGAGAGGGCAGAACCAAGCTCTGCAGAAAGACACTGAGCAGAATCCAAAGGGATGGAAGCAAGAAGAGGCAGCCAGCCTCGTCATAGCAATCACAGAGTCACAGAATGGTTTGGGTTGGAAGGGACCTTGTAAAGCCCACCCAGTGCCCCTC
Source organism: Rhinoptilus africanus (assembly GCA_013400135.1). Classification (NCBI taxonomy): domain Eukaryota; kingdom Metazoa; phylum Chordata; class Aves; order Charadriiformes; family Glareolidae; genus Rhinoptilus; species Rhinoptilus africanus. Next base: position 51,308 of record VXBO01008417.1, on the reverse strand, counting down.
CCTGACCTGGGCAGGGACACCTCCCACCAGCCCAGGCTGCTCCAAGCCCTGTCCAGCCTGGCCTTGAACCCCTCCAGGGATGGGGCAGCCACAGCTTCTCTGGGCAACCTGTTCCAGTGCCTCACCACCCTCAGGGCAAAGAATTTCTTCCTGAGATCTCATCTAAATCTCCCCTCTTCCACTTGAAAAGCATTACCCCTCGTCCTATTGCTCCGCTCCCCGACAAAGAGTCCCTCCCCACCTTGTGGCTGAGGTAGAGGTTGGAAAAGAATTAGTGGGATTCCTACAGGGACACAAGCAATTCCATTAAAAAATTAAGTTCGGATTAGCACCATCTGCTAAACAAAGTGTATCTGCATTTATGCTGAATCTTGGATCTGTCTTCCTTAGGGAATTCACTAATGGTCTTGAATATTCCAGTCCGGATTTCCTACTGCTAATAAAACCTGCATTAGGGCTGAGCCCCAGAAGTTGATGCTAGAGATCCGAAAAAACCCACACCCAGTTCACATAAACATGGCAGTGAGAGCATACCTTGAAATCCCAGATGGTCATTGCTCCATCAATGCCGGTGGTGCAGAATTTACGACAATCTCGTTTGTCTATCTCATAAATAGACACTTGGCTGAAAACAGAGAGTGATAGCTGTAACACAGACACCCATTCCAGAGAGCCAAAAAGCCGGGAAATTTGGGTTGAATTCAACTCCTACTCTCTCAAAGGGAGACATGAGTATAGCAGAGCCCATGCTAGATTTTGGTACAACGCTTCAGAAAAATAAGCGAAGAAAAAGGATGCTGAAAGCTCTTTTATCACTTGGTGGCTGCAGCCTAAATATTTTCCTTGGACAAAGACAAATTGCTTCAGAAATGTTAGCAACCTCTGGGCTCGCGCAGTTTTTCACAAGGATATTTTACTTGATTAAACCGAATCAATCCTTTTGATGAAGAAATACACATGGAAATAACATCTGAAATAGGAAGCTGGTATATGAATTCCTGTTGCAGGTGAATTTTGCTGACTAGATTTTGCACAGTGCTACCAACTGCTTGTGAACTATCTACATATTTGATAAGACAAACTGCGTTCAAGCTACAGAACCCATTAAACATGAGCAAACACTAGAAGCGCGCATGCCCTGTTAATGATTAACTTCACCAGCTTCCATGTAAGCCCCAGAAAAATACAGCTGTTAGCAAAAGACTAAAATGAGAACAGGATACCAGCTACATCCATCTGGTATGGCAAATTTGAGCTCTCGTAGGTTTGCGGTATATCCTGGGAAACCAAAGCGACAAGGAGAGTGTTCTTTCCCCTCAGATCGGCGGCCGAGACACTCACGTTATACTGTTTTGGTGCAGTGTCTCCAGGGTAGTGTTACGATCTTCCGTAGTGGCTCTTTTATCCATGTTTCGGAAGCGTTCCATAGCGGAAATATTGCGCTGGATGCTCTGTTTTGGAATGTCTAGTTTGGAAACAAAGGTCAGCAAGCCACGGTCATCACAGTTAAAGAGCATCGGGCAGCAGTCATGGCCCTGCAACCAGAGAGCATGAAAGCATGTCAAGAAACATAACCAACAGAATCACCATTTTTTTTTTTTTGCTGCTGTTAATTGCAGAAATGCAAAGACAGACACTATGGCAGAGATTGATTATTACTAACTTCATAATGTATACTGTTTCTCCCTCTCCAAAACACTACAACGCTCTACAAGGAGAAAATAATAGACACTTACAGCTGCCACCACGCTGTTCTCGGAGACAAACGACACACTCAGGAGTGGGAGGAACTCTGTTTTCAGCTGCGAAACCCTGAAGACAAGAACATTTGTTAGAGGACTTCATTGAAACCTCTCGTCTTTGGCTCCGACAAAAAATAGAGACCATTCCCACGCAAGGACTGCTGGAAAAGAAGTCAGCGTAGCTCAGTTGTTCTGAGGTGACACCAGAAAGTTGCAACTTGTAGTAAAAAGTTTTACCCTAATGAAAGTGTCCTGGAAGATCTATAACAAATAGGAAGGATTCCCGGTGAAAGGCTGAAGTTAGCCAGTATTGTGTGTAAACAGTGGCAAGAGTTTAAAAACAATACCCTCAAAAAAGTTTCAAACTGATGAAGCTATTAATTTCATTTGCATATAAAAAACACTTCAAGTTTTAGTGCCTGACATCATCTTTTCAGGAAGAAAAAAGCCTGTATGTTAAATTAAGTCAACTGTTGTGATTTTTGTAACAAATGAGACAAGACTTCTAGAACAGTTTACACTTCATGATATCCCCAGCCAGGTACTTAGGCAGCTGTAGCCATCAGAATCGTTATTCAAAATGAAGCACCAGCAGTGCCTGGATGATCCACCAGAGATCTCTGCTATTAAAACATATGGGGAATCCCTTCATTCTTGGTTAGAAAGCCATAAACACTGAAAAGTTATTCAGATCAAGGTGAAGAGCAGCAGGAGGAATTGTTAATGAAATATTTTGTTGAATTGGGAGGTGTAAGTTGAAACCTTGCAGCAGCAGTGCCTTAAGGACAGCGGTTGGAATTGATATTTCCTGAAATGAACAACTTATTTTCCAGATTCTGGTTGGGGATATGGTCTTAGTAGTTATGGAGCGAGCATGTTCCTGGATTCTCTTGAATCTATTTGCAAGGAAATACTGTTTCCCCAATCACTACAGTGGAATGTATTTTTTTCCAAATACTTCCATGCACACACACAGAAAGTACATGGACTATACCATCACTAAGAATTCTTGTAAGAAATTTAAATTATGTAATCTAAAATTCTAAGAATCTACCTTATTTATACAGGCCTCAAAGAGCCTCCTGGAATCTAGAGTAAAATTGTCAAAACTAGAAACGGCAGTCACAGCTCTCGTTGTTGCAAGCACAACACTCCACTTACGGCTTCCTTCTGTGACCAACAGCTAATAACTCACAGAAAAAGCATACTTACATCATATTTTTTGAGGCATCAGCAACTGACACAGTACTATCATGACTGACCCAGGCTAGGCGGTTACCGCTGGCAGAAAAACTGACGCTATGCACCCATCCGCCACTTCCAGCACCCCCAAATTCTGACATCAGCTGCCCAAAAGGCATTTTGGAGCCCCACGGTGTACTGGCTGGTTTTTCATCCACTTCCTTAATGTAAGCAGAAAACACCCTGCAAGTAAAAAATTTCAGCATGAACAAAGACAGAAAAAAAACCCACATTTCATATCCGAAACAACCAGATGCGTTCTAATTCTACCAAAATAAAATACTATGGTACCTTTAAACAAGCCACCAGCAGCTGGGAACCTTCAACGTACAGAGAGAAAGCAATAGTACAGAGGGTGTAAGGCATAGAGAGTTCTCATAAATGTACTGTCTCGTATATTTCTCCTTTTTTCCAGAAGATGGCACAAAACCATACAGTGTCATTGCATTTTCCACTGTGCTAAGATTTCCCTTTCATCCTTTTGTGGTGCTAATAACTCCCAGAGTCAATTCTTCAGTTAGAGAAAGAAGCACAAATTGCACTGTATAATTAGAAGCTAATACAAACACTTACAAAATTATCCACTTTTTAAGAACATTCACTTTTCAGCAGGATTTCAAAGAAGAAAAACCCCAAGCCACGTCCAAATGCCAGCAAAGGGGTTCTGAGCCACCTTATTCTGGCTCATTACTGAAAGAATGCCTTGAAAACCTGAGTTACCACAATGGGTTTATAGGGTTATTTTTTTCCCCAGCACTACAATTTTCAAGATATGTCTAAATAGAAAGCCTCCCCCTTTCATCAAATTCCTTCTGCATGATTCAGACATGCCGCAATATGGTGTTCTTGACTGTTACCATGGAAGTTACCGGGACGTCACAAACATAGGATTAGAGTCCATTGAACAGGAGGAGCAAGTGAGCTCTGCCATACTACTACCAGAGAAACATTTCAGTACAAAAGAAAAACCATGATACAATATTCACGGTGGCAGTCAAACACAAAAAGGAATTATTTTACAGTGAGTTCAAGGAAACGTTGCTCCCCCCTCACCGTTTTTTAAATCTTATAGATGTGTTGGGTACACACTTCAAAAGGTACCTATATTCAGCCTATTCAAATAAAGCTGATCATTTGCAACAAGAAGGGTTTAACGGTAGCTATATTAGGTACAGATTTTCGGAGAATTAAGTATAAATTTATACTTGGCTCTATCAGTTTAAATATAATCTAATGGTAATCCCTCACCAACTTAATTTTATAGACACATCTAAAAGGACAGTTCTCTTAATGCATGGAAATAGGACAAGATGTTTAAAGCAACAGCCTTTGACACAAGGCAGAAAAATTATTCCTGAGTAGGTAAAGCCCTTGAAGATAACTGTTAGTTACAAGAAGTCTCTACCCTTACTAAAGTCTCCCTCTCTTTTAAAACCAAAATCACCTCAGCTTGAAGGCCCCAGCCTTCAAAGAACATTGCAAAACGACTTTCTTTCCCACACTGTTCCAGCAGGAATATAAAAGTCACACCTATGTGGTGCTGTTAGAGATATATATATATTTCTAAAGACAAGAGGAGCTCACCTAGGCCAGCCACCAAAAAAACCGCTGAATACCTATCAACTTGCAGCCTCTTCTGCCCTCCATTCTTTTTTCCAAAATGTCTCCCACTTAGCTGCTTATTAGCTTGCAGTGGCTCTGGCATATCCATTTCACTGTTTTCTTCAGAACCACCTATCAGAACAGATGCACTCTTCAGGCCCAGATACCTTTATTATCTTTAATACGTAACTGAACGTTCCCTAGAACTGGAATTCTAGAGAACTACATTAATAATTTCACAAAGAGAATATCCTTCCATGGTTTTGGGGAAGAAATAGAAATATAAACCCAGTACCAATCTCCACTACTTTTTCTTTCTTCCTTTAATGTTGCTACATGGAGATTTCTATGCTAAAAGGAGAAAAATTATTAAATGATTCATCCCAAAGTGAAATGTTAAGCAACAGTAGAAAGTTTTCCAAAGGTTTTAAACCAAGATCTGATTTTTTTCAAAACACATGCCATTTTTCAGAGAAATAAGATACGGGACACAATGAGTTTTCTGATGGGAAACAAAAGACTATGCAAGTCTTCTAGAGAATGCTCCTCGGAAACTGACTGGAATTGACATCTTGACTTTATTCCAAAAAAACCAATCAAATAACCCCAAAATCCCCAAACCTATACTCAACAGGAAATAATTGAAGTCTACCTTCTCAACAAAAACAGGAAAGAGGAGATAATCAGGGATGCAATGCACATAACAAGCACTGAACAAAGCCTGTAGCTGAAGTTCGAAGTACCAGAGATATGCATCTCTCTATCTCAGCTGACCTGATGTCAGAGTCCTGAGATGCTTTTTAAACACACACGAAAAAATTTCCACACATGAAAGGCAGCTGCTTCTGGAAGACGAATGAGTACATTTTACATCACGTTTTTTTGTGAAAGGAAGTGAACATGTATAATAGTTTATCTAATTAAAACTGGAAATGAGGCAGCAAAGGGAGACAACTCTCCTCTTCTTCCCAGCTTCCATTTAACATCTATCCTTACATAAAAAGGTATCAAAGGATGGAATTTAGATGCATGGGTTTCATTCTGAAATAAGGAATGTAATAACCAGTCCCACCTCCCCACCCACTCCTTCTTAGCCATATTTAGTACACACTTTGAAGCTTAAAAATTGCCCTATTACATAAAGAATTTAAGAAAAGAAGCTTTCATGATTATTCAAGGTACAAGTGATTAAGTAAAATATGAATTAAAGTAATCAGACAGCTCCCCATGCAGACTTCATTGCAGTGACCCCAATCACTCAGCACAGAGCAACTGCCAGGACCTATCCCTCACGGTGTGATTTCACAATCAGTTTGAAAGACTACCCTGTCCATCTCACATGCCAATCTGGTTTTACCAGCCTTTCTTTTTTTTTAAATGCTCTTCAAAAATGTGTTTTGTTACACTGAGCTTCAGATGGATCAATTCCTTGACCCTGCTCACCTGCAAGAATGTTAAGGCTAACACCAGCAAAGGGGAGAGAACAAGTGACTCGAGAAAGAAAAAGATGAGATACCACCTTCGCAAGTGCCAAGTTATTCGGAATTTTGGAACCGCACCATTAGGATATTGCTTTTTAAACTCTTAACAACTCTACAAGATAGCACCTGCTAGTCTAATTTCAGCCTAACAACTAGATCTCAGCACTCAGTGCACACACAGTAGTACTACTTCTGTGTATTGCACGTAAGGAAACCCGCCAGTTCATTAAATTCAGACATCCCTCGACAGAGACATGTAGCCTGAAGTCTGCACGCAGTAGCACCAAAGCTGAAGTTTCTCAAGCTGGGTATTTTATTTTGGTAACAACAACAGTATGAGATGAGACGTCTTCTATTCTAATAGCAAATGCGTGATCCACATGCTCATGCTACTGATTAACTTGAACCAGTAACCTAAATTGATTTACAGATGCTTTATTTTCTCTCACCTGCACTTGAAGTCACAGGATCCCGCAGCCAGCAAAACATTGTTGGGGTGCCAGTCCAGGCTAAGGACAGTGGAACGAATGGGCTTTTTAATGTGTTTGCTTACCCACCTAAATGAAAAAAAAAAGAAGATAAAATGTATATGAAAACATTGTACTGAACTCCCCCAAGCCCATGAAGTACTCCTCAAAAAGATCGCCTCCTTACCAACGGCTAAACATCACTTTTGCAAAACACACATTACGTCCAAATCTTTCGCATTCCCTTGTACAGTCTGTGAACTTGACGTGGTTATCTTCATTAAGATTTTAAATACTATGAACAAACTCACGTTAAATATATCTCCTCACCTGAGTCCTATTCCCCTTCTAACTAATTTTTACCGTGCATCAGATGGGAACTCGTTAATGTGAATTTTGCACAGTAATAGCCTGGTCCCTCACATCCTATGAAGTACAGTGAAAAGTGGGCCTGACGTTGAACGCACCAAAACTAGCCTAAATACATCTCAATAGATTTAGTTTGTTCAAACTATTTACAAAATAGTAATGAAATCTGTTAGTCACTTGATGGCCTTTGGGATGATGGTGCTTTTTCTCTGGATGTACTTCCATCAGGCACAAGCAACTTTAAGGATCGCATTAAATAATTTGTCATCAACAAACGGGGGTTTGATTCTTCTGCAGACAAGTGAGGCAGAGAAAATGTTAAGAACTGAATGTGTTGGAAAGCACAGAAGTCCAAAACAATCTTTAAAAGGTGTTTTGCAGATGGTATCATTGTTTACCATCTCCACATGGAAGGCTGCACGCAGAATGCTGGGCACAGACGCCTGTGGTTTTATGCATGTTTATGCAACCTGAAGTAGCAGATACTCAGAACACTGATTTCACCTACAGATGACACGGTAAATGTAGCTCCAAAATGTAGCTCCAAACGTAGATCCATTAAAGATCAGAAGCACTACGTTTAGATGCCAAAGAGGAAAAAAATGTTAATGGTGGAAATATTTGTGATAGTCCTGTCTGAAATATGTAAACTGTGATAAAAATATAGGACAGAATACAGAACAGGTAGATGACAAGCTGGAACATCTTCCAACAGAGCACCCCGGAGATAAGCGAAAGATTTGCATTCTTTAATGACAAGAAATGGCCCAAAATAATCTATACAGCAGGAAACTCAAGTCAAGGTTTCTTCATTCTGGAAGGAGCCAGGGGAGGAAACGTTTCTCTTTTTTCAACCATACAGTTGTGGTAAAGAAATTTTTACTCTGCAGAAATTCTTGCACTTTTAGAAAAGCAACAGATGTTTATGGCAGTCAGCCAGAACACATCCATGCCAACATGTACAACCTGAAAATATGCTAAGTCAAAAGCCTTTAGGTGCCACACCAGAGTAAAGGAGAGGGAACCTTTTCCCTAAGATGTAAAAAGGCCACGAAAGAACTGATGAGGCCCTCTACATTTCCTGAAGATTTTAGGAATTAGTAAATTAGTAACCTAGTTACCACCATTAAACTCCAGGTTTTAGCTCTCTTGCGCAGCCCTTAAAGGTATAAATGGAAATTAAACTCAAAACAGCTCACCAGTCATTTTCAGATTCAAAGTAGCACACAGATATAAGTCGAGCTCCACTTCCCACAGCAAATTTGTTCTCCAAGGGAGACCATTTCACAAAGGTGGCTGCACGATTAATTCTCAGGATCACAAGGGTTGGTTTCCACACGCCGTCTTTCTGACTCCAGACGTAGGCATTACGATCTGCACCGCAAGTTACAATGCGATCGCTTTTGGGAGCCCAGTCAATACCTGAAATTTAGAGCTCACATTAATAAACTTTTCCCTTTATACTGTTTGCTTTACAGTAAGCTGAAACAGAGACAATCTGGTTTGGGATGATGGAAGCCTTCTGCTACAGAGACAGCTATTAACTGTTATGTTAGTATTCCACTTCTTCACTTATTCTCCAGGCACCATTTTAAACTGTTAGGTATATCAGTTTGCCCCTCTGGCTTTCATCGAACTTGCAGATCCCAAATTTCCAGATTCCACAGGGAATTTGCCCGCAGAGGGAAGCCCACTCTGACGGCTGGCCAACAGGTGGAGCTCTGCAGAGCAGCTAAGGCCTCTCGCCGGCGTCCTTCAAACCACCGACTTCTGCCAGAGACCGGTTTTGGCAGCGGAAACACAGCAATTCTAAAACTATGCACAAACCTCTAACATAGTTGTCTGCTTGCTGCCAGACCGCAGTCGTGATCTAAAACTTTAGATAGCAGGGTTGGGGTTTTTTTTGGTTAGAAGTTATCAATCTTTATGTACTGATACAATCCTTAACATTTTTTCCATTCCTATTTAAGCTGTGCCATGAGAAAAAATGTTTACCAAGCAAAAATAACAAAATCAAAGAATAAAATGAAGCCCTTGATAAGCCTGCCATTGCTTCTTTCCCTTCTTATGCAATGAAGGATGTTTTCAACTGGAAAGTCTCACAGCAACATCACTTTTCATCTTTTCTTCAGCATCCCTCTCTGAGACGTGGAGCGCAATCTTTAACTCTCCTGCCACGTAATTGTATTCAATGGTTTTCCATAACTGTGCTCTGTATTAAAAATATTCCTTAAGCACACAAACTGAAAAAAGGAGAAAAGTTATGGAAAGAATTTGTACTAATTTTACCGTATCAGTCATATGTGGTCTACTCCAAAATAGGCTTTCGCTTAAAAAGTTCAACTTCAAGGAGGCTGGTAGCCAGGAACAACAGTTACTTGAGTCAATCTAGCACTGCCTTTGAAAGGGGACCGTCCTGACTTTCTGCGTCTCTTTCCCACCAGCTTCCTTGCACCAACTTTATTCTGACCAATGGCAAGTTCCGCTTTTTAGCTTAGCAGAAAACTAAGCCACCAAAAGAAGCGAACAGTGCTCTTCCTGTAGGCAGACAGACGCAGCTCACCACAAATACCTCAGTCAAGACGCAGAAGGCAAGACAAGGGACTTGTCCCTTGTGATCAGAAGCTGGAGTGGCAGCAATTGAACCACTCCTGTCAGAGGCAATAAGCGGTTTGATCAGTCTGCCTCCTGTGTCTAACCACAGTTTAAGTCTATTCTTTACGACAACCACAGCATTTAGTATTCCAAAGGTATACGCTATGCTGGAAAGCGGAGAGAGCTCTTTTCCCAAGTCATGAATATTTGGCTTCTAACACTTACAGGTACAAGAAAAATGCAGAGAAATGTCTTTGGGGAACAGCATGTTATGTGTAAATCCAGCCCAAGTGACTCTTCACAAAAGGGCACGTACAGTTGTGCTCTTTGACAGCAAGAATCAGATAGATTGAAGAAAGTTCCCGCAAAACGCTGTTGGACTGATACTTCCGCCCATCAGCGAGTTGAGAACAGAATAAAGGATATTGCTGTTTTGGGCAAGTGCTTGTATTAATTACTTTCATTTCCTTAGAGAATAAAGCCCTTATAAAAATATCACCATGAAAAAAATCCAGTAATATAAATGACTACCGCAGGACAATCACACTTTAAAAATAACACCTTGTGACTCATCATAGCAGCTCTTGTTACATTTTCATTGTGGATCTACAGATACTCTGGGCCTGCAGTAAAACGTGCTCACGGATGGTCTGTCATAAGTCCAGGACTGACCACTTCAAGTGTTTATACAATCCCTAAAAAAAGATATTTATTGCTGTCGGAAACCACAGACCAACACAACAGTTGTACACTTGATGAAGTTTTAATCCTAGCACTTGAAAGGGAGCAACGTATATCACCAGGAAAGCTTGACACACAACCAGATTACTTCAGAAGGCTGAAAATTTATTCTCATTATGTCTTTATGGATGAAAAATAAGCAATAGATAAGAAAGGCAGGCTCAGTTACTCTACCAAAATGTCTGGAAATGAAATAGGGCTTTTCCTGATAACATTCATTGCACGTAGTCCAGACAAACGCTGCAAAGCTCCCCGTAAACGGGAACACCAACCTATAAAAAGATCTATTTACTCAACACTTGCAGATTTCCTGTCCAGATTCTCGACTGGGAAAAGCAGGGGGCAGACAAACTTAGTGTGTGGCAAAGCACAATCTTCTCTTACCTGTAATGTGTCCATTGTGCTCCTTTAGCTCATGAGCCTTCACCCACTGGTTCCCGCTCTTCTTGTAGATGTGGACTTCATGATTATTAGGGCTAATGGCAATCTCTTGAAGAAGAAATAAAACAATCCAATAGTACAGATGGCTTTTTAATCCCAAATACTTTACTTGGAAAGACTTTCCAATTCAAAAACTGTATTCTCAAATTTCAGAGCATTACAGAGGTTTTGTAAACAAAGGGCCAACACCCCTGGATAATCTCAAGTAACATGGTCATGAGCATACCGCACAGAAAGACAAGACATTTGGAACATAATAGTCCACGTTATCGTGGAAAACTAGGCTGTTACAAGGAAAGGCTGGTTTGGGGTATGGAAATAGAGGGTCGAAGAGGATAAGGGGCAGGTCATATTCTCACAAGGTGTAGCCCGAGAGGCAAAGCTTTCTGGAAAACTAGTAAGACTAGATTTGCTCATATGCCAGAGCTCCAGTAATGGGTTTAGAAAAGTTCAGATGTAGAAGATGTGTGCTTTTTGGATTGTAAGTGGAACACTCAACATGTAGCACTATGCATTTGATCATACCTTCCCTAAACACGACCCAGAACACTAAAGGATCACAAACCGACATCAAAGAGAAAACATTAATTGAAAAAAAAAATTAAAAAATAAAACTAACATATTACTTACGAGTACGGTCTCTGTTCCATGCATGGCAGGTGATTGGCTCTAGTAAAAACTGATGTAGAGACATTCCGAATTAAAGATATTTCTATGTTGTAAAAATTGAAAAAGCTGAAAAGTGTAAAATTGAAAACAAAACACTTCAAAATTTGATAATTATTAAAACAAAATCAGCCTTCAACATTTAACAAGGTTGTTTTAGGCCAGCATTACAATTCACTTACAGATGATCACGACTTACCCAGTACATATGTTAAGGCCGCTAAAGATTTGCCTTTGCCATACACCCCAATATCTCCAGTTGGCCAATGACTTTTAAGTGTCCTGCTTACTACAGCTAATTGCAACCGAGCTAAAAGCCATACGTGCTTCATTCTTGGCATGTGCTTACATGCAAGACAGCAGGTTGTCAGGATATCTAACAAACCTAATAATTTGACTACAGAAATATAACATAAATAAAGAAATAAAAATTCTAGGGACATAGCCCAGTGAATTGATTCAAGATCCTGACATGTATCAAGGCTTACAAGCGGCACTACAATAAAATCTTTGTCGTCTTCTTTTTCAGGAGGCTAAATTGGTGTGTCCAGAACACTGATATGTAACTGTAATCTGCTGATATATTATTTGATAAAGCCATTTATATGTATCCTAGGGGAAAATTATTAAGATTAGTAATCGACTAATTACTAACTTCTTCAAATTAATCCTAGCACTTAACTGTTTTATAGTTAGGCTTTTGCTCCCATGAGATTCAAACACTAAAAGAACAAACTGAATCATTCTAGTTTGTAAGTATTTTAATTTGTTTTAAAAAAAACGCTAGACACCTAGTTTTTTCTTTAACTTATAATTGCTACAAGAGACAGCACTGAACGTCTGCAATTGGAGGCGCACTGACCCACAGTTACAAAGTTGTTTAAAATATCATATCCCATGCTAAGTCCTGTATTAATCAAGGGCAGCATAAAGGGATGGAACGCAACATAGTAAAAACTGAGGGTCACCTGTAATAATTAAAATGTGCATAGGTCAATACATATAAGTTGGATTTGTCAATTCCTTCCATATATATTCCACTAATTTTCACAGCAATTTATCCCTGGCTGATGGATCAAAGTCTTTTTACCCCTACATACACACCTAAAAAGAACTATCACTGTGATGTCATTCCAAGACATCCACACCCATCATAGCCTGAAATTACAACATACCCAAGTATGGCCATGTTAGCAGAGGGTGGAGACTTCAGGACAAGGTAGGAATTTGGAAGCAAACAGGAAATGAATGGCAGTCCAACAGAAACTCAGGGGTGAATGAAAGATGAGTACGTTCTTACAGAGCTTAGCCATTACTATCACACTAGTCATTTAACAAATATGCTGGAAGTGCTGAATCTTGGAGCAGAGATGATACAGTACTTTGCCAATGCAAATAACTGGAGAGACTTTTTCTTTTCTACTTTTTTTTTTTTTTTAAGAAATCAAGCACTCCCACTTCGAAAAAATACAACTTACGGTTACATTTCAAATGTACTTCAAATACAACTTTTAGCTACGTGAGCTTTAAGTCCAGATCATAATTTTAACCGGCACGATTTTCACAGTTCTTCTGGTAATCATATTCTACCAATCAAATGAAGCTATTATAAATATATGCAGTTCTAAGCAAAATAATTAATTCCTTGTTATTAATATGAAAATGTTGACATCATCCAAGTTACCTTTGACCTCAGACAGCCATGATTTGAGATTCCATGTGTTAATATAAGCAAAACACCACTGCAAATTGCTTTTTCCACGATCTTGCTTTAGTACATGCCAACATTCAGTAGCAGCACATTTCCATATACAGGAAAAGTTGAAGAGCTATTCTAGCAAGAAGGAATGCTCAGCCTTTTCTACTCTTTCCGAAATAAAACGTAAAAATATCCAATCTCCCCTCCCCAAGGAACGCAGCTATTTCAAAACACTTTCCAATACAACCCCGGTATTTACTCCACAGTTTGTCTCTACATATAAACGATATGGTCCCATCCTAATTTCTAGTTCAGAGTTTTTTACTAACCTACACACTGCTCCCCAAGACAGCCTAGACAAGCAATATCCTCCATTCCTTCCCATTGATTGAGTTTCTTGAGCACCGTAACTTGTAGGAAGGGATTCTTTTCCATTTTGGTTTAGTAACAAACTCATAAAAGACAACAGTGATGATAATCTCAAAAAGCACTACTATTTCTGCCATCTGATAGTTGCAGTGCTATTTTCTCTGGGAAGATAAAGCTCGATGAAGTCTTCCAGTTATATTTAGCCCTTACCAACACACAGACAAAATCAAGCTCACATTTCACTGCAGAAAATGCAACTGGCTCCATGATTCTTGATATAATTCATATGCAGTAGAGCCCTCAATGCCTTCCTGTTAGCCAACCTCAGAACTTCACACAGGGAAGATACTGTTATGATAACTTTGTTAGCCAAGTACTTAACGCAGCTATGCTTGATCTTTTTTTTTTTTCTTTCCAATGCAAACTAACTGTCTATGAGTCTCAATATATTTTTTAAAAAGGAGGAAAAAAAAAAGGACATCTTGCACCTTTGTACAGCAGGAGTTCTTTCAGTGCGTTAACTGAAAAGATGAAGGTTGGGATGTACAGGACGCAGCTGTCATCATCTCTCAATGGGGTGAGAAATATGTGGCATGGGGCCATCCCTGGGCAAGCAACTAGCAAGGACACAGACTCAGAAGTGGAGACAGCACGCGTGAGCGTGACACAGAGAGAGAGAAAGGCATCTTTTTAATCCTTGCCTGTTTTCAGAGCACCTACATCCCTTTCCAACACCTGGAAGAGAAGTGCCTGTTACTAAGCACTGCCTCCTACTGCTGTCATTCCCTTCCAAGTGACTCGGCGCGGCTTTCCCAGGAGGGCGACTCCTCGCAGGCAAACCTCCTGACACAGGACACCATTAGCATGATAAAGCCGACCGGTTTGGGATGGATTGCGGGCTGCGGCCCGGCCCCGCGCTGATAACGCAGGTGCACAGCGCCGGTGCGGAGGCCGCGGAGGGGCAGGGGCAGGGCAGGGGCTGCCCCTCCCCGGCCCCATCCGTCCCCCCGGGCGGCCCCGGCCCTTCAGGGGGAAGGGGCTGAAGGGTCCCCACCGCCTCACCCTCAGAAGGGTGTCCCCAGGCCCCAACCCCCGGGGCTGAGGTGACTCTTCTTCCACCCGCGCCATCCCCTCAGCACCG
>VXBO01008417.1:0-36736 GCA_013400135.1 Rhinoptilus africanus | reverse complement strand
GCGGGCCTGCAGGCCCCCCCCCCCCAATCCCTCTCGGGGCGGGGGCAGGCCGGCCCAGCGGCGCGGCGGACACCCACCACCCCCGCCTTCCCTCCGGCTGCGGGGACTCACCTGAGGCGGCGGGAGCGGAGCGGGACTCGCGGACTCTGGTCAGTCAACGCGACTCCGCTCNCAACCCTGAGGCTTTTTCACCTTGTGAGGTGAAGGAGGCCTTGGCTGTCTCTGTTGGGAGGGGATGAGACGGATGTCTGTGGGTCCTCTGGGTGTGAGGAGGCCTCAGGCCTGGGGGTGGGGCTGGCCTGCGTGGGGTGGCTAGCGTTGGGGTCCGCGTCAGGGTCCGTGTCAGGATCCGCGTCAGGGTTGTGGGGGGCAGCACCAGGGAATAGGCGCAGGCTTGGGGAGGAGGGTGAGGAATTGAGGGGAGATTATTTGGGTTTCTTCAGCGTAGGCTGGTTTAGAGTTGAAGAGCTGATGTGAGGAGTCTTTGTGATCATCCTCCCCTTGGGGGCTGAAGGGTAGAAGGAAGGTGCCCCTCGCTGTAGGGGGTAACAATCCTGCCCTAGCTCATTCAGATGATGTAGGACCTTCCCTTCTATCTGTCTGGAATATAGAAAGAAGTGCATTTGCAGTACTTTGCCGTACTCTTAATCCCCTTGGGGAATTGCTTGCTGTTTGCCGTCTTCATGGTTTGGCTCCTGTAAAACTTCAAACTCATAGATAGAATCATAGAATCGGGGAGGTTGGAAGGGACCTTTAAGATCATCAAGTCCAACCATTAACTACCCTGACAAAAACCCCTTCTAAACCATGTTCCTAAGTACCACATCTACCCTTTTCTTAAACACCTCCAGGGATGGTGAATCTACCACCTCCGTGGGCAGCCTGTTCCAATGTTTAATAACCCTTTCAGTGAAAAAATATTTCCCAATATCCAATCTAAACCTGCCCTGACATAACTTGAACCCGTTTCCTCTTGTCCTATCCCTTGTCCCCAGGGAGAAGAGCTCAGCCCCCATCTCTCTGCACCCTCCTTTCAGGGAGTTGTAGAGGGTGATGAGGTCTCCCCTAAACTCCATTGCCTGTGAGTTTTTGGGAGCTCAAGTATAACAACAAAAAAAGGCAAGTGGAGGGAACAGGGAGAGATTAGCGACTCCCAGGTATACTAAGGAGCAATAGCATAATGAGTTTAATTTTGAGTCTGAGAGAAAATAAACAATATATAAGCATCTAGAAGGAAACGAGAAGGTGAATGCTAGCCAGTACGGCTTTGGTGTGAATGAATTGAGCCAATCTCATTTCCTTTTCTGGCAGCATAACAGAGCTTGCAGATAAGGGAGAAACAGTATAGGTCATACATCTTGATTTTTAGTAGAGCTTCTTACACTGGCTTGCAGGATATTCTAATAATAAACTGGGAAACCAGTCTAGATGATACTGCTCTAAGGGAGTTGCAAAACTGGTTGAGGAAAAATGTACTTGATATCAGTGCTTGTACAGGGAATTATCCTGGGTCCATTACTCATCCATGATGAAATAGAGAGTGTAATTACTGCATTTCAAGATGAGATCAAGTTTGAAAGCAGAATAAACACACTGAAAGGATTCTAGGATTCAAAATGGGAGCTCTGTGGAAAAAATAGGATGCGGTTCAGTAGCAGGTGCACTGCTGTACACTTTAATGTAATCGACTTCAAAATCACAAGACTGGGAAGAACTGAGCAGCTGGCTGTGCTGCAGGAAAGGATGGAGGAGCTGCTGTGGGTCATAAGCTGAATAGGAATCCACAACATCTTGCTGTTGCGGAAGAGGCAAACACCATGCGGGTCCGCTTAGGTAAGAAAACGCTAGTAGCGCATAGACAGGAATCCTGCTCTGCTGAGCTGTGCTAGAAGCCTGTGTTCTGTCCAGGGCTCCATGCAAGAGAAATATGGATGATTTGGAGAAAAAAGTGTCAATAATGATCAGAGTGTTTGAACGCATGACTTTTGCTGAGCCTGTTGAGAGGATGGAAAACTGAGGAAAGATGTGGTAAGCCTTCAAATAGATAAAAGGCTGCTGGTATGAGGAAAGGAACAATTTGTTCTCTTATGTCCACTGGGGGTAGGGCGAGAAGTTGTAAGCTAAGATAACAGCAAGGCACATCTAGGCTACAGTGAAAAAAATTCTCAGTGATTCCTTTGAAGTAGTCGAGCCCTGCGTTGGACCGATGTGGCAGGATGCAGGGCTCTTCTTAGAGGTTTTTAAGAATGGATCAGACAAATATTTCTCAGAATGGCAAAAGTGCAATATAAGATCTTGCATTTGGGAAGGAGGCTAGAGTCAATGGTCTCCTGAATCGGTGTTACTATGGTTCTGTAATTGTGAGATATGTAATCATTGCAGCCCTTATTGGCTTAACGATAAAACTAGATCAGCTGCACAGATTAAAGATACGCAACTAGGCCAAGTAAAATTACGTAACAGGAATGAAATTACGTTTAAGTATGGCTTTACGTTTACAAAACATTTTTCACCAGATGGAGTGAAAGTATCTAAATGAGGAACTCTGCGGAGCTTTTAAGCATTAAAAGCTAAGGCTCTTTCTCTGCCGAAGCTTTACGGAGAATTTTCCACCGTTGTTCCTGCTATATTGCTGATACAATTCTGCTGTGCTAATCCAGAAAGGATGCCAACGTTTTTGAGATTACGGCCTCAGAAGCAAGACTGAACTGATCTTAGTGAAAGTAGTTTAAATGCAGTCTGACCTTAAGATATATATGAAAAAAAAATTGAGGCGGGACATTCTCCTGCAGCCAATGCATGCAGATGGGGAGCAGCTGGTCAAAAAGAGGTCTTTTGGCAGCAGGCTGTTATATATACAAACAGGTAATTGCGGATGAAAATACTGGCCTTGAGAGGCATTGTAGGTGTCCGTTGTCCACCCCGGTATCTGAAAATGTAGCAATTTTCAGCATAGCATCCTATCTATCATGCCTGATGTTTAGAAGGGAGATGCAACAACTGTAATTCTCCCCCTAATTGTATTCCCTGTTTCCCTAGAACTGCCATCTAGATCACAGTAATTTGCCAAAATCAGTTTTCGTCAGTAATATTCCTGAATTATCAGGAACATTGCTTTAAGATTAGATAAAGTCACTGGTGATTTAAATAACTGCAAATTTGGTGTTTTTAAGCAGGGAAAGACAATGTATACCAATATTCTGCTTTCTTGTACTTAACCCTGTGTGTCCCCCCCTTCCCAAAGCCTGTTTTAACTTTATGTGGAATGTGTGCAATGGTCATAACACAGAATGAGAGAGAAGGAAGATTGCTCCCACCGCATGCAGCTTGACCAGACTTTTACTGTGCAGTCTTTTTGCATACTGGCTTTCCAGGTAATGATGAGCTTGGTACTGGCTGCTTTGGCCCCCGCCAGGGAAGATCTGCGGTGGAGCAGGTAGGAGCCTGCGTGCTCGGGCTGGCAGGCCCCTGGGCTCAGGCTGTAAATGACCACCTTCAGAGCTAAGTGTCAAGTGTGTGACATCTGGCAGCATCTGCGCTCCGTTAACCTGCTTTTCAAAGGTTCTGTGCCTAAACGCATTTGTTCCAGTTGTCCAAGCAGGGCTTGGTGAACAACAGCAGGGTGTTTGGATGACGGCAGTGCTTTACTCTGGCTCCTACAGAAAATAATCACTGGCAAAGAAACAGCAGCACTGGTTATCGCCGTTTTTCAGGTTACAGCAGCAAAATCATAGGTTGGCACAGATCTATCTGCAGATCATTGCACACTTTTTCTGTCTTCTAGCCTTTTTCCCATGTAGGCTCAGATCTAGGGGTTTTTTTTTAATCAGTATTGTAGCAATTTTTCAATGAGCAACTCTTGGCAAGATACAAAGTATTCTGGAGGAAAAGAGGAGATTGAAGTGGTGTTGCGGTAGTGCCTTATTTACTTTTCAAAACCTTGTTAAGAAAGAATGTAGAAATGCTATAATGCTTAGGCACATGCCCATCAAACCTCTTGCTATGGGAAGAAATCACTTGTAGAAGCAATGATGTGCTACCGCTTGTTTTAAGCCCTGAGGAAGGAGAAGGTGTAGGAGTTGGGTACTTGCTTTGTGTAGTTTTGGTCCCTGTCTTCCCTGCTGGACTGCTGGTGTGGGCAGAAATGTCCTGGAGTACCGTGCCAGGATGAGGTGGGCTTTTTCCTAAGAGTGATCCTTGCTGTGCAATTTTGGTGCCCTTGAGAAAAGATTAAGCCCTTAATGCGCATCCCTCTTGGAAGTAGGAGGATGCTTCTCTTTTTTCCCCTTTCTGTTTTACCATTGTTGAAAACACATCTGTACTAACCATTAGCCATTTCAGAACTTGTCTTTGTGCAGAGAGAGACCTGTGGAATATCTCTGTTCCCTTTTGTAGGGAACTGCGCGAGTCAGCTGTAGTTGAGAACACACCTATGTTTTCCTCATCTCCATCCCACACCCTTTTCTGCTCTAGTAAATTCATGGCAGTTGGGTTCAAACACGAGCTCTATCTTTGGTGCCTGAGCTGCTGACAAAGAGGAAGGGGGTTTAGGCACTTGGATAATCTCTCCAAAAGTTAGCCCTTTGCTTGCTGATACACAATGCCTGGTGTGCCATTTGTTTGGAGCTGATTCAGCCATGCCATCTACCTCTCCTCGGCGTCATCACTTCATGTACGCTCCTCCTGTCCTTGGCCAGGCTTTGGCTAGCCTCCTGTTCCTGTACCAGAAAGAATTTGGTTGAACAAGAGAAATCTTTGCACTGGGAAAAGCTGACCTGGAACACATCTGATGTGTTTCTTCAGCATAATGACATCAAGGTGAAGAGTACCCTAACGAATGGTAGTTAATAGGTGGGGTTTTAATTGTGTGTTCATGTCTATGCACATATTGGAGATGGTATTTGGGGACAGGAAGTGGCTGCAAAGAAGGGAGAGGAGAATAATCCTTTGTAAAGAATGACGCATGTTTTTGGCTAACTGTCTGAATAGGTGTGTGCAAGTCTACAATGGGCCACGTGTCTAGGGATGCCATCAGTATAAATTGAATGTGTGCTTCCTGCAGTATGGAGAGACAAAATGCCCCTGGCACACGAGGTGTGATTGTGTGATGAAGCCGTGAGCTGGGGCAGGGAATGCGTACAGCCTCCTCAGTTTGCCTCTTGTAAGTTTTCGGTTTGTTCTGCATCTTCTCCAGCTCTTTCTGAATGCACTAGTTGATTTTGTGGCCATCTTCGGTGGAAGACCAGCTCCTTTAGAGACCTCTTGTTCTTGTGCAGAATTTTCAGTCTTCACGCGGTGTTTCTGTTTGGAGTCTAGCTCTATTTCCAGTTCCTTAATCTGAAAAGGAGCAGAAGAATAAATGTTTATGGAAGGGATGTGAAGTGTTGATGTGCAATTACGAGGACCAGAAAAAGAAATAGGAAGATGGTATTCACCCCAGGGATTTGGAGCTACTCATGCTCTAGACTTTTGTAGCTGTTGAAAAATAACCATCAAGTCATGCTACTGATGACAGTAAACCTTGCAAACTCTCCTTCGTGGGTGTAGATCAGCTGCTGATACCAGTGGCTTGTTACCGCTGTACTCAAGCACCATAAAGGTTCTGATCGATGAGTTCTGTGCGAGGTGCAAAGTGCTGAAGTTCTGTTGCGCTCCAGTGGGCTGAGAGTGTCCTACATGCATCTTTTCTGCCTAGTCTGGATTTCCTTAAATTAGTGCATTCCCTTTGGGTTGTGTTGACTGTTAAATAAAAATGTTTCTTTTCAGGTATTTGAGCTGGATGTGGAAGCTTAGGTGGAAGGAGGAGTTTCACAGCCGCTCTACTGGAGTGATTTTTCTAATATATTTGTATGAGTTTTTCTTACCCTGGAGTTTCATGATGGTGCTTTTTTTTTTTCTCCTTTCAGGGCTAACTGCTCAGCCTATGCTGTCTTGACTTACAGGTCTTTTATTGCAATTTAATAGTGCTTCTTAATCTTTTCCAGGTGCACATAATGATCCTGCTTCTGACAGATCTTTTGCCACACAGGAAGCCTATGAAGGAGGTATGGAACAGATTGACAGCACAGCTATTTATACAGATCCTTAAAAGCTAGGATATGTAAATCTGATATCTGTATGTTACCTTCTGAGGAATTTTGCCATATCTTTAATTTTTCTGTATATCATAGGCTGCCTTTCTAAAGACTGGATCCACAGTTCATGAAATCAATGGAAGTGATCCCAGCTGACTTGGAAAACTCTAGGTTGGACCATAAACCAGGTGGTGGTGTGCTTGCTTAATACCACTGGACTAGTCAAGGCTATTATCCCCACCTATTATTACGTCAATAGCTTTAGTTGTAATGACACTCCAGGCTTTTATTTCTTCCCTTCAGTGGACAGAGGGTGACTGCGAGTGTGCTGTAGATGGAAGGTGAAGATATTGTCTGAACGTGCAGAAGCTGAAAGCACAAAGGTGGCAGAAGGCTCAGCCTCACTCTGGGAGGAAATGCTGCGCGTTAAATCCACAGCTAGCTATGATATTTCTGAAGTGCCAGTTGTCAGCAGAGTGCCAAAGGAGCAATCTGCTCCTTGCTGGCAACTTTTCTCCCCTCTGCCAATTATGAATGCCATTGACTAGCTAGAGAGGGAAGCCAGCCTACTCTTTGTTGGAGGCCTGATAGGTGTGATGAGCAGAGTTGTGTAATAAGTGAAAGGAAGGACAAATCAAGAGGAAATGGAGGAATTCCTCAGTGTGCCATCTGTGATGTAGATTACCAGGAAGGCAGGGAAGAAGTGGATTTCTTCTTTTGTGGATTAATTTTGCCAGGCTGCAATCAGTGAGCTAACATTATTCTGCTTTTCAGGATCATAAAAAGCAATGCAATAGCTAACATGTATTATTAACGCCATGCTTCCAAATCAGCTCTGGAGAGAAATAATGGAATATATACCTCAAGGTTTCCAGCTACTAACGTAAAGGGCAGAAGGGTGAGGAGGTGACTTACATCAGCCGCTGCTTGCTTTGCTCTCTCATCAACTGTTTGGTAGTCACTGATGCTTATTAGTAGCGTGTTGAAGGTCAGGCTCCAGCTTTCATTTAATAGTATGCAGGCTAATTCTAGACGGCAGAAAGAAGTCTTAGAGACCCCAAATCTCTTATCTGCCCAGCTCTTCCATTTGGCCCTCAAAGAGATGATTTGTGCATCACAGTTTTCTGTAGAGTTTGTTTTTTCTCTATAAAATTGTGCACTGTTAAGCCAGGTGGGATTCATCCCCACTGGATCTGCATTATGGAACAGTAGGACCTGTGTATTTACTTGCATGCTAAATGAGAGCTAAAATGATGATACACCTCTGAGGCAGTAACAGACCCTGTTGTTTATGAAGGCTGTGAGTCTGAGTCTGTTTTTCTGAATTTCTCTGTGCATGGATTTGAGTTTCTATACCAATATCACTAATTTCAGAGTTATACTGCAGTGGCAGCAGCTGCCTTTAGACTTATCTGAAGCTGTATTTGATTGCATTCTCAACAAACATAGTCTGTGCTCCACAGCTTACAATATGTATGTGTCTCTCTATCTCATGGAAAATATGAACCCCACAGCTCATTTTATGCTTACTGTTTACTGATATGAATTATTGGAGGACTGTTGTTGCTGCTGTAAAAATAATAAATTTTAAAAAACCCCCACTCTTAAGGAAGGAGAACTACAACGGCTTTAATAGGAAAAACTGCATTTTAGCAACACAAGCTGGTCTTCAGCAAAACATCATGTAAATGTGCCATTGTGTTCCAGAATGCTGTGCAAGTTCTGTGCTATGTAGGTTTTGTATAACAAGTAAGCTTAAACCCCCAAATTTGGTATGCAGATAGCAGTTCACCTGCTAAAAATGTATCCTTTTATTATCAGTCAATTGGAAGTGAATGTATTGGTTGCATTTTTTAACCTATTTGAATAAAAGCAACATTTACAACTCAATTTGTATAACTGATGTCCCATAATTGCAGCTGAGAAATGTTTCTTGTATTATCAGTCCTTTCCAGGAGTTATACTCTTCTCCTTGGAAATGTTAGTGTGCGTGGTCTTTATGAAAAAGAACTGCAGACTGTAATGGTGAATGTTAAAGTAGCTTCTTAAATCTATGCACAAAATGAAATGGCAGGTATATTATTTCATGCTGCAGTCTGTAACACAAAGATGCTTAAAATTCCGCTGAAATGGATCTCACTGTGGGCTACAGTCTATGGAAGAAATCTGAGCACCATGGAAACAACTAGTAAAATTATAGTTTCAATGGAGGCAGAATTTTACAGTGTCCCTTTTAAGGTGGGGTTTTCAAAAGTGCTCAGCGCTGTCTCAGCTCTTCCACCAAATTTGCTAAAAGTCTTTTCCTAGGCCTTGCTAGGAGCAAAGCTGGGCCAAGATGGTGCTTTTTTAAAAATCCTGCTATCGGTGTAATATCTCTGAAAACTGGGGTCTTCATGTTCTGTAGAGTTATCAGACCTTTCTTATAGACCACTGTTATCCGTTATTGGCCTAATCCTGCACTTCTTACCCACAGTTAAGACTTCTTACCCAACCACTTGCGGCTCTCTGAAAAGATAGCTGTTGCATAAATAGTTCTACTTTCTCTGTACATGGACATTGAGTTCATTATGTCTTCTCCAAGACCTCTGCCTGCTCCAGGAGTTTGCAAGGGTGCTTGCTACCCTCCAGGCCGGTCTGCACTTCTCCCAGCTCTGTCTGTGGCAGGCTGAAGCAGCATGTACTGTTCCTGCAGCTCCTCCTCATGCTGGCAAGCATCTTCATCCGTTTATATCCAAAAATGAAAGATCAATATAAATAATGAGGGGAGAGGAAGCTGAAAGGTGAAGGAGGTCTCTCTGCAAAGCTGTTCTTCAAGGTAATGCCAAATTTAAAAATAATTAAAAAGCCCAAAAACCATCTCTGGATCCCAGTATCACGTATGTCTGTCTTAGGTCTTTGTAGCCGCACTGACTTCAAGAGAATTACTTCTGACTGAGACTGATATAACTGAGGACAAGTTAGGTTTGAATGTGACTGTGTGTATATATATATACACACACGTGTGTGTAGAGAGAAAGAATCTTTGTTGTTACTCTTTAAATTACTAAAATTGGATTTTTGGCAGCAGTTGTATCACTTTATTCCAACAAAGAGACTAGCCTTTTACTAATTTACTTAGTTTTATTTTGGAAATGAAGAGCCAAAGGAAGCTCCTTAGTTTTACATCTCTATTATTTTCTAGTCCATTTCTTGGCTATCCTGTTCAAACAGCAATTACAACTTCTCTTAAAAGCAGAACATTTTTGTTTTAATTACATATGACTGGTTCTTTGGGTTTCTAGTTTGAGAAAAGCTGATAGTAATGCTTGTCTTGTATAAGCTTTGTTGGAGCTACTGCAGATTGAAATTGATATGAGTGGGAGAACCAAGGCTTTGGAATATAAATTCTCAATTTGTTCAAAATATCTGTCTAAACAAGAGTACGTAATCTAACGCTTTGTTGCTTAAGCTATAAAATAGAACTGGCATGCTTTTCCATCCAGGGACCTGCTTCTACCCTCTCCAGTTTACCTGCATGCTGTTGCAGTTTGTTCAGTGTCCCGACAAGCTCGCTGTCATTCCTGTTGGTATGATCCAGCTGCATTTCCATTCTGGTCAAGTGAGAGTCCATCGTCTTGAGCCTGAGAGCTTCAGCACTCCGCTTCAGTCTCCAGACTCGCCTGCAGAGACTCGATTGCGTGCTGGTGATTATTTCTGTGGAGTCCACTGAAGCATATGGTACAACATTCTGTTACCTTGAGTCTGATCCAGCCTTTGTATCAAATTATTGCTCACCAAGTAATAAAAATACAGTAAGTTTTCAAACCCGAGTTTTTAAAACTGAGATACCAGTATTTTGCACCGAGCCCTTCATGAACACCTTCTTTTAAAACACAGGGCTGGGAGAGGCTTTCAGAAGGTCATCTTAAAAATCTACTGCCTAAAATATGGATCACCTCCTGCTAATCCAGTCCCATAGATGACACGTGACCAGGCTGCACTTAACTTCCAATAATGGAAACTCTACAACCTCCAGACAATTTGGTCTAAAGAGTAATTCCCCTTAATGATTATAAATCTTTCCCAGTGTCTAACTTAAAACCTCTGTGCTGCAGCCTGAGACTTAATGTCACATCATCGCTATACCTGGTTGTTTCAGATTCTTCCCTCTCGTGTTCTCCTTTTGATCTTACTCAGCTTTAACCTGAGACAGTTTGAGCTGAATGGAAATCAATTTACTTTCTTCAGCCTGCATGGAAGGGTGCAACAGAGAGACAAATAAATGCCCTTTGTGGGGTTAAACATAGAAAATCCATCTGATGGAATGTGGGCAGCAGCCCTGGTACGCAGCTCTCCCATCTGTACCATTGGTTCCTCCAGGGAAGACTGCTTCCTCCAGTGCCACCTGCAGTTCATCCTTCTTCAGTCTCCCTCTTTTGCAGCTCCTGAGTGCTCCTCCCTCCCTCCTCAAGCTGATTGATTAGATCCTTAATTTCCTCTAGGGAAAGAAAACAGATATTTCATATGATAGGTTTATTTCAGGACTATGAACTTTACCAAGTGCACCAGACAGATTCTTTGAATGGAAATGGCATGAAATTATTCCAGTCACTTTATATCAGCTGCCCTTTTCTTTTGTTGCTAGATATTATCCTGGATTTCTGAATGAGCCCCACTTGCTGCGTGTGTTCTTGGAGGTGGAAAAATGAAGCCTATTAAATCAAGATAAATTTTTTTACAGTTTTTATCCAGCCTTCCCCTCTCCCCCTTTCAGATGGTTGCTCTGACAAAATGAAAACAGGACGCCGCATCGTTTCTGTAGAGCAGAGTGGGGCTCTCTGCCAGCTGATGTAGGCCAGAGCAAAGGGTTGGGGGAGATAGCCCGGAAAACGCTGGGTCTGTGCCAGGGAGTCCATCACTGTTTTCTGTTGGCTGCAAGGGCAGCAGATTGTAGCATTTTCTAAATATTTACAGTGTCATCTTTCTTCCAGCCTCCTGTAAGAGATCAATTTTTGAAATTTACAGAAGTGGTTTTGTTTTTTCTTTTGAGAAAAAAAAAGCCACGAGAGAGACCCTGAGCGGGAGTTTAAGTGACTTGCTCTGAACTGATTCCTGGAGATGCCTAATGCTCCCCACTGAGGTTAAGGGGAACACCATCTTCCCAGGGTAAAGCTGACCGTTGTTAACAGTCCCCTAAGTGAATTGCTCAGAATTGGAGAGAATGCTGGTAGCCAGAACTGTGGCTGCTGCCTCTGTTGTATTTAAGCCTAATGCTATAACTGGTCCATTATTCCCTTATGCGGTGCTCTCGTGGTGATACCTGGCCCAGCCTGAAGTGACGATCTCCAGGTAAGTATAACCAAGCTGCTATCGTGACCGCGTTTTGAAGGTCCAGAAAGGACCTCGATCCTGAATGTTATGCCCAGAGTCATAGAATCATAGAATCATAGGGTTGGAAGGGACCTCGAAAGATCATCTAGTCCAACCCCCGAGTCATTGTCCTGGAAGCAGTACCCTGGTGCTAGTTAACGATCTTGGGTGATCCGATAGGGGTGGTGTGTGTGTGAACGCAGAGTCTGTCATCCCAAGAGCTGAATCTATCCTGTGACTTTAGGTGCATCAAATTATGTTTCCAGAGAGTGAAAACATTGCTAGAAATAAGAAAAGTGGAATTGGTACTGGAAGACACCACAAGAGATGATTCAGTAGGAATCAAGGGGCTTACGATTTGCAGAGGTTTTTTTAACGTCAAACCAGTACTTACCCTGAAAGGCCTTGTTCTCCTTCCTCATAGATTCCAGGTGCTCCAAGGATTCTTCATAGACAGTCTTAATCTCAAAATTTGCAGTTGTGTACATTCCTTCTGGGAACTACGCACTGTGACATGCAGCTCCTTGCATTTTTGTTGCCATTCTGCCAGCATCTTATCAAAGGCTCTCTGCTTCTTGTCCAGGGCAGCACCAGCAGCATTGGCCTGGAAAGATAAAGCCAAGCATTCACCGGACACAAGTTTTCTTTACACTTCACTTCTCTGCGTGTCCTGCCAGCTAGTCACAGTTAAATTGGCAGCCGCTGTAATGACTGGCAGAGTTTCTCTTGGTCACTCTGAATGGATGACTAAAATGTTTACGAGGCTTTCTTTCCTCACCATTAGGAATTTAACAAGATCACCCAGTTCCCATCAGTGTGATAGTCTTCCTTGCTTCTGTGGTTATAATGATGCTGCTGTGGAGCAAATGTTTTCCACTTCAGATAGTCCCTGTTAGTAATTGCCTGGGTTGATTAGTATGACTCTTTCTATTTCAAAGACAATTCGGTTACAAACAAGATGGTATTCAAGGCTATTTTAGACTGTGTTTAACTGCTTGCCACGAAGCTAAAGAATAAAGGTACATTTTTCTTTCCTAGAAGCTTTTAATC
Source organism: Rhinoptilus africanus (assembly GCA_013400135.1). Lineage (NCBI taxonomy): Eukaryota > Metazoa > Chordata > Aves > Charadriiformes > Glareolidae > Rhinoptilus > Rhinoptilus africanus. The sequence goes on along the minus strand of VXBO01008417.1, from coordinate 24,263 downwards.
ACAAATATTCTCTGTATCCTTATGATCCGCACATACGTTCAGATACCATGGTGACAAGCACGCCACAGGAACCATAGAATAACGAACTGCTTCATTGAAGAAAGTGATGGTGAAACAGATTTTCAGCCCAGTAATGTAATGATGTGTGGGGGATTTTCAGCTCTTGAGACCCTGTTCTAAAGCCGACTGCAGTCATTGGCAGATACCCAAGGACTTCAGTGGATTTGGAGCAGCCTTTGTGCCTATTTTAAGTAACATTTTTATTCAAATGGCCCACAGTTGCACTACTATTCATGCTCTTACACTAACAGTAGCAAGAATAGAAATACTAATCTAATGAAGGAGCATTTGTTGCAAGTGTTTAAACTACATGTTGTTTAGATCTGCTTTAAGTATGGTGGTTAATAACCACTGGCCAACCCACTGGTACTGCAACACTGAAAAGTTCAAAGCAGGATATCATTATCCTCAAAAAGAAGATGAATACCTTGGCTTGCAGTAAAGGAGGGCTTTTGCTTTAGCTGTACTCTTGTTTCTGGAAGTCAGCTAATGAGCCTACCAGAAGCATGCTGTATGCTCCTAGGAATTAGCTGCAGCTCTCATCTGAGTTTTCTCTTGATGTGATAAATCTTAGCCTTGTTTCTCATGGTCATACAGATTACTTGACGTTTAATAGAGAGATCTTAAAATATTAAGAAACAAGGGACCGGTCCAAAGCTGACCTGAGTTAACAGAAAGACTCCCAGGGCTTCCAGTACTGGGTCTTAGATCTTGCTGGTCAGGCTTGTGCTGGATGCACTCTTGCATGGCTGGATTTCTTGCCTTCTCAAGGTCAGCAGTGAGGTCCTCCACTTCTTTCTGAAGCCTCTTCCTAGTTTTCTCCATGTTGGCAGCCCAGGCTTGGGCTGATTCAGCTGTCTCCTCTGCTTCTTGGAGCCTCACAGCCAACTTTGTCCTGAGGGAGAGAGGGCAGAAATACTCTGGTGTGTAAGTGCTTCATGGAGTGAGGAGTGGTAGGATTCAGGAGCCCTCATCTTGAGCACCGTCCGTTTTCACCAGTGAGAAGATTAAATCCTGGCAGCAGTCTCAGAAAAGTGACTGCAAAAGCATTACTAGGATGCGGCGGGTGCCATATGGCATATTGGGCCACACCTCAGCTCTTTATTGCTGGGTTGTAACCTGGTGATAGACGTTTCCACCTTTTATTAGGTATCTCAAGGACTGGGATAGTGTCTAAGAGCAAAGTAGCCTCCCTCCCTTGTGAACATCCCTGGAACTCAGTACAAAGTCATGTGGAGATAGAACAGGTTATTCCGTTTGTCTCAGCTTGTTCAGGTGAACAATGATGCCTTAACTTTGCTTGCTATTAAGTGAAAGCATCTTTATGTTAGCTCTGTTAGAGAGACTGCTACAAAGGTTGACTCAAATTCTAGCCTGTAATACCAGATCTCAAGGACTAGATTCTAAGGGGTTTAATCTGATTTGATGCTTGCTTTATACTTAGGAAATGCCTAATGGCTTTTGTAGGGCTGCTGGAAGAGTAAAGTCCTTCTTGGAATAAAGAAAGGCTATCCAAATTCAAGCCTTTATCAGAAAGGATCAGTGTTGGTTTTCTGTTGCCAGTGTGTAAGTGTTAGGTCTCAATAGTCCCTGTTTATTATTGCAAGTATTATTTTCTTTCTTTTGGCTGGAGCTCTTTGCTTTCCCTCTGTCTTACCAAACCGAGTCCTAACGGATCACGCCTATAGGCTGTGACTCAGCAGTCAAACTGAATAATGAGCCTGCCGTAAGTCCCAGACTCCCTGAAAGCTGAGTGCTTGTTTGGTTTCTTCCAGCTTTTTGGTTCTCTCAGCGGCACCAGTCTTGTATTTGCTCCTCCAGATTGTGACTCCAGAATTGAGTTTAGAGACCAGGCACTGCGGTTCAGCTTTGCTGTCCTCCTCTTCCTCCAAGTACCCTTTCATTGAGTCCAAATTGGGCTTGGCGTTGGCCAGGCTCACTACAGCAGCAGTGCGGGACTCGAGACAGCACAGCCGTTACCAGGCGTCTGTCCTACTGGAAGTATGAGTGCACTGACCTCACTCCCCAGAGCTGGAGCGCTCCACTTGAACAACTCAGTTCTGGATGAGCTAGAAACATCTCAGGCTTCAAGATATCTTCCTGGTCAGGAGCCAAAATTCTGTTCTCGGTACCTGTTTTTTGCTGTACTGCAGTGAATTGAATTGAGTTCATACAACTGAAAACAGATCTTGGCTTGTCATCGTCACTGTTTTCCCTCAAACAGTGTTTCAAAAGAATTATGACAGTAAACCCATTTGGTGATTGTTCTGAACACACAGACGATTCTTGCCAGACTTTTGATATACAGGTGCAGCACTAGAATTACTCTGTGGAGATAAGCAGAAATTTCCAAGACAGATGTGTCAGACAGACCTGAAATACGGGTATGTTTTGAGCCAAACTTGTGTGATCTATGCAAATAAACTGCTGCACAACCCACTGAATGGACAGTGGACTGAGAATCAAGAGGTGTGTGTTCTGCTCTTCGCTACCGACTCATGGGAGATGCCGTATCGTATTTTCATATCCGCACAAGGCTTACGGCCCCCACGCCACTTCCAAGATCAGCTGGTAACAAGCCCAGAGATTAATTTGGATGAGAAAGTTTTCCTTTGTGGGAGCTAACAGAGGAGATTTGTTACTCTGAAGTGGACAGCACGCAAAAGAGCAGGCACTGCACGTCCCATGACAGCAACAACCTCTATAGGCAGTTGGGGGTCCCCACTACCTTTGACTCCTCATCCAGCTGCCTGTTGAAGTCACCTGTTTCCAGGGTGAGAGAAATTCTCACATGGACAGTCAGGTTAAGCCTGCTGTGAGCTTCCCTGTGCTCCCGACTCAGCTGGCTGGATTCGGCTGTGGGAAAAGCGCATAAAGAAGCGGGAGAGGAACTAGTTCAATCCAACTGGAGAGAAAGAAAGGCAAAGGCTAGAAGGATTGGGCAGATTTGGTAGAGGAGACAGGGCAGGGCTGCCAGAGTTAAATGAAACGTAGGGGAAGAGGAGGATCAGAGCGCGGTAACATTGCACAAAGCTGTCAAGGAATTTACCTTGGAGCCTGATGGCATTAATTTCAGCTTGGCTCTTCTCCACCTTAGCCAGCTGGGCATCGGCTTCAGACAGGTTATCCTACAGCTTGTGAACATGAGCATCCGAGTTCAGCTCTAAGAGAGGAGTCAGTCAGATGATGCTGAGTAAGGCTTTAAGGGGGAAAATATCCTCCCTCTCTTGCAAACTCAAGTTTATTCCAGTTGCTTGTAATTACAATGGGATGACGGTAATGGCCAGGGGGAGTGGAGAGTGTCCTCATCTTTAGTGAGGGGGATGCCGGCTCCATCAGCCGGGGCGGGGAGGGTTCAGCACCTCCTGCAAACAGCTGCTGCTGGTATCAGCTCCTGATGCAGAGGGCTGAATTCTGCCTTGCACTGATGGCTGGACCCATGGCTGCGTTGCCGGTTTGTTGAGGAATTCCCTGCTGGCCTCTCACCTTGGATTTCTGCAGAGATTCCACACTTGCACTCTGCTTTCGTGACCTGTTTGTCTGCCTCCAGCTTTGCTTTCACGCTGGGTATTCTCCGCGACCTGCACAGGGTAGGGGCCATGGCCTGCGTCTGCAGGGCTGCCTCCTCCAGCTCAAGGATCAGCTTCGTCAGCCCAGCTTCCCGCTTGCAATTCTGTTAGATTTGAGAAGGGGCCAAGTAGGTGTTGTCAGCTGGGATCTGGCAGCCCTGGAGTCTCAGTAAGGCCCTCAGGGATGCTTTATAAGAAAGGTTTCTGGAAGCTTTTTATTTAGCTTCAATGGTCTCTTTATTTGGGACCAATCCCATCTTTGGTATTAATCCATTAGAAGATCAGTGGCTGGCATCTTCCAGAAAGATTAACCATCTCTAGGCCTCCTTGCTAAAGCTCAGACTAATTCTTTGGCCTGCAGGCCCTGTATTTTTCCTTGCAAAACAACAGAAAACACACCTCATGGTCCCGCCTCCTCTTTTTACTGTGTGCTTCTGAACAGCAGCTTTCTAATGAATCTCTGATCACCTTCCGCTCCAACTCTATAGGAATAACAAAGCTCTGCTTTAACTTGTGTTGCTGCTTTTTGCACCACTGGACAAGTCGCTTTACCTCTGTTTTCCCACCTGTGCAAGGTGTCTAACAACACCGACCTATCTATCTCCTGATATGGCTGAGAATTAATTAGCTAGCATTTCTAAAGTGAATTGAAACGGAAATGTTACTTATTATTGATGCTATCAATTTGTATTAGTCGTTAGAATATGTTCAGAGCATTCTATTAAAATACAACTTTTTTGAGACTGAATTACCTTCAGGCTTTTCCATTGTTAATGAATCTGATTATATATTTAACAACCACATCCTGGCAATTTACGAAAGATTTATTAGAGTGGATCCATCTATCACTACAGAACTGTAAAAAGTGGGTGGGGTGGTTTGAGTTCAAGATTGTTGCCCATCTTATTACTCTTTCATGAGGAATTCTGGGTTTTTAATTGGCAGTTTAACGTCTTTAGGTCCTTTCAGAGGTGTAATCACTCCCCTGGGGAGTTATTTCCTCCTTAGACACTGTTACCTGTGTTCTTACAGCAGGCTCAGCTTCCAGGTCTTCTTCCAGCTCCTCAATATACGGCCCTGGAGGGCGCACACAAGCACAGCAGTGGCTATGAGGAAGAAACGTGAAAGAAATTTGGGGAAATACAAACAAGAATCATAATTGCTTCACTTCCTTCTCTGTATTTCTGTCAGCTCTGCGGGATTGTTTTTCCTGGGAGACGTCTACTGGGAATACTCAGCCAACAAACCAGGAAAGACCTGGCCAGGTGTCTCAGTAGACAATTGATGTTATCTGCAGCATTGTTAGCTTCCTCTATTATGTTAGAATTTGGCCTTCAGGAATATAATCAAGCTGATTTGGTTAGTTGGAGAAAATAGAGGCCTGACTGTAGAAATAGCTGCGGTCTAGGTTTGAGGGTTTTTTTTTTTAAAAAAACACTGAGGTTTTAGTTAAATATTTGGGCACTGAAATATGCTGGATGAAAGAAATACTTGAATTCATAACAGTAACACTGTGCATCCTGTGAGCTGTGGCCTTATTTCAGGTTTTATTTACCACCTTCCGTGGTGAGAGGAGGAGTGGCTTCCAGGAGCCTTTGGCGTTACTGTGGGTGAAAAGATCTATCAATCGGCTGTCTTTGCTGGCTCCCTGCAAGAAGAGGAGGTCCTTCCAGCAGATCTCCTTTCTTCAGGCCGTAGCAGCATGGCAGGACATCTGCAGCGAGCATACAGTTTCCCAGACTTCAAAGAAAGTGGAGTGTACGGTGAGTGGATAATATACAAGACAGGCTGTATCTCAGAGCTGGCTGAACTGTTGAGTCACTGGAAGCAAAAAAAGGCAAGTGTTTCCAAGGTGAGGGGTTCACAAGCTCACGGAGAAGTACTCAGAATCTGCTGCAGAAAAAAAAGTCAAAATCTACCTGGGGAAAAATAAATACTACATCTCAGCTGGCTGTATTATTTAAGGGTTTAAAGACTGATAGGCTCCAAACTCTGTTTTCATGGCGTTGGTTTAAAAGGCCTGTATTAATCTTTTAAGACAATTCAGTCTTATCAAAAAGATAAAGCTGCTCAAGATTTTGTGGGGCCAAAAAAAGATAGGATGTTACAGCAAATGAGTTAAGCCAAATAAGTGTTTCTGTGCTGTAGTGAACAGGTTAATCTTTGTTGAAAGTGAGTTGAGATCTAGTGTCTTGTCTCAGTGGGGCTGGCAGGGCACTTCAGTCCCCTTTTCCTTTGTGGAAGCTCCTCCTTACCCCTTCATGAGTCAGGTAAAGGCACCAGCACCCCAGGAAGCTGAGTGTCTGTTTGCAGCTCTGAAGAACCAAGACAGGCACTTAATTTTTCTTCTGTCACTTAAGCATCCCGGTGGCCTCTGGAGCACTGCGTTAGAATTTGAATTAGCAAAGCTTGGCAGTATTTATTAATGATTGTACACATTGCCTTAACTACTTAGCTCTTTCACTAGCTAAATTAGTGGTTTGGATAGTATAGAGTTGGAAATTTGTATTCTGGGAAGTTAATTTCTAAGGGAAGGTTTGTCGGAGAAATGCTGGCAGACCCATCACTAAAGTAGTCAATAGTGACACTAAAATAAAGTTCTAATTTGTGATAATATTTTGCGTTTCTAAAACAGTTGTTATCTGGGGATCATAAAGCCTTACATAAACATGAATCATTTAGGCCTCATAACTTCCCAGTGATTATACACTTTTTATACGTGGGTGAGTGTGGAAGATGGATTACGAATATCAGACAATGAGTCAGAGAAAGACACAGGAAACAAAATCCTGTATTTCTGATTCTTCTTGCCTGATCTACTGAAGTGTACTTCTGCTTGTCATTAGGTTAATACTGAAGAGATCAGGGGATGACTGGATTACCAAGTGGCTCCTCAGGTGTAGCTAATGCTCTCAGAGCTATGATGTAGCACAACTGCACCCAGCGGGATCCCGTATCCTGGGAAATTCTGTTACAATTGACACTTAATTCTTTACAACCTCTTCCAAGTTTGGTTCGTTTCATCTCATTGAGGCTAGCTATTGTCATTTTGAGGTCACTCTCTGCTTTATGATGAGCCTTTTCTGCCTTGCCATGGACCATCTTTTCTTGTTCCCACTTGTCCTCCAGCAAGTTGAAAAAAGTGGAAACAGTGTGAAAAAGAACTTTGGAACACACATACAGGTGGTGTTTATCAGAAGGGCCCAAGGTACCAAAAACAAACCAAAGAGGGCCATCTAAAATACAGACTACGGCAACTGCACCTCACCTTGTGCGTCTGAGTGCAGCATTGAGTGAGAAACTAACTCAGACCCAAAGAACAGATTCATCTGAGCTGCCTCCTGAAAGCAGTACGCGCTTCACGTGTGCGTTTTCAATAGGTCCAGAGGAATTTGGTCCAGCATTGACTCTTGCAGAAGAATCCTGCTCGCCTTCAGCAGTTTGCATAGCTCTTTTGGGCTGTGGCACAAATTGGCAACACTTCACTGTGCTGCCATGAGTTAATACCCAGAAAAACACAGCTCCCTTCCTGTTTGTGCAGCAAACTGTAGTCTCACGGTATTTAAGCAAGCAATGAGGGGTTGTTTTTTTTCCCTTTTCCCAGCCTGGGAGAATCAGAACGGGAGAAAGTAAAGAGAAGCGGAGCAGTTATTTCTGCCTGATGAACTTCCTCCAAAGCCCTCTTCTCCTTTTGGAATTTAAGTGACTGAGTCATTCAGAGCAGAGAGATCTGAAGTCAGAGTTCGAACTCTGTGGTCTAATGCCTGGAGACAGGAAAGGGAACATCACGCAGGTTTTGTGGATCACACAAGACGTTAGCAGCATCAGGACAAAATGTCACTGAAGGCTTATATTTCTTTAGAAGGAATCTGAGATTCAGTTAATAAATTCTGAGACATATGAGGCATCTGTGAATTTAACATCCTGCGGATGTTAACACTGACTTCAGAAGAAGCAGCAGACAGGCACATGGCTGCTACAGTATGGATTTAAAACTTCTCCAATTCCATTAAATAAAAAACAGTTCAGGTGCAAGAGAGGGAAAAGTATTCCCCAGAGGGAGGCGGAAAGGAGTTACCTCTCTGTGGAGGGGAGCATTTTGTAAGTAGAGATCTACCAGTATTGCCATGTAAAAGTGGGTATAATTAATGAAGAATGTAGAGGAGATGCTGATGTCTTAGGGACATTTCTAGGGATCCCAAGAAATTGCCGTGAAATGACCATTACTGTGGAGTAGAAGGGTGAAGTGTAAAATTAAATCCATCCCAGGTTATCTGAGATGCTGGAAGACAATATAAGAAACTCGGGGGGTGATCAGCTGAGTGAATCCGAGCATCCTAAAGGGTCCTCTGACTGGAGGACCTGTAATGGATGTTGGGGTTCATTTCCCTGAAGAATGTGTCAGGAAGAAAATCCTCTCTGTCATGTTTCATACGTGCTTTTCCTTCTTAGTTTTAGTAGTCTCCAGCCTTTCCAAGTCACATTTCAGATCACTGAGCTAATCCTCCAGGATCCACTTGCTGGCGCTTGTGTCAGCTCCTTCATATCCAGGATCTGGCTCATTTGGGCCAGGCACTCCTCAACATCCATCAAGTTCTCTCGTTCCTAATGAAGGCGTGGGAATCCAGTGTTCATCCTATGAAAGGCTGCTACAACTACTGTCTGTTACGGCTGCAAACTTCCATTAGCAAGAAATGCAAGATTTTGCCTCTTCTGCAGAGTTTATTAAGATTCCTTTAACATACCTGCTGTTACAGTTGATCTGAATCTCCATGACTCAGGCCATAGCTTCTTAAATTTAAGCATCAAAAAATCTATTTGTTTATACGCACACAGGTCCTTAAAGAAGAGTTTACGTTTTAAAAAGATGCCACCCTGACTTGCCGTAGATCGTGCTGACCATCAGCGGTTGACCAGGAAGAGAAGTCAGGACTTGGGACAACAGCTCCTTTGCTTTATCCATTTGGCCTCTCAGCCTCCCTTGTTTTCTAAGGACTTAACTTTATTTAAGATACAGTCAGGCTGTCTGTGATTCTCATGCATCATCCCCATATGCTCTTTATTCATTCCATATTCTGAAAAGGAGTCTCTCATGAGTCATTTGAGAAAGCCAATGCTCTGCCTACATGAATACTAAGCCTCTAACCATTGATAACACTCAGCCTGAAGTTGGATGGGGAGGTCATTCTTCTCCTGGTTGAGGGTGGCTGCCTGCTCCTTTGCTCTTTTGTGTGTTCTCTGGGGTCTGGAGGCTTTGACATGATGCTTTTCCCCTCCAATTCCTTCAGTTACATTTTTTTTTCCTCCCATTGGGCCACATTCAGCAAAGGCTTCACCTGGAAGTAAGGAGTTCAAGCAGTGAGGTTCCTCAAACAAACCTGTTCTATTACAATGGTCCCTGAAAGCCCTGAGGTGGTCCTTTTGTTATCAGATCCTAGTATTTTTTGCATACCAGTGGGAGACCTGGTGTTTCCTGAAATGCCTGTTTAGTACAGAGAGTTTCATATCTCTAGTGTGAGTAATACCGCTCCTAGAAAAGGTTGATCTGGTGCGCAGTAGCAGATCCGCATGCCAGCACAGAAATCAGAACTGTATTCCAGATTCCGAACTGATATCAATGCAGAATGATTCCTGTAATGCTTTGTGTTCATACCGGTCCAAATGGAACCAGGCCCTTTGAAAGCTCTTTCTTTCTAAGGCTGTGGCAGTTCATTTGGTTTGCATTGGAGGTGGGAACGTGTGTCCCCAGGTAAAAAGGCAGATTTTGTTTCACCTGTATGTGGAAAACTTGCTTTAATTCTTTCTTTCCCCTCTTACCAGAAAACCAACTGAATTATCCATCCGGGGACTAACTGAAGAGAGTCAGCGCTGGAACTGTCCCTTCATGACAGTGTGGTCCTGCTTCAGAGAACTGAGCGAAGCAGCTTTGTTTCAGCTTTTAAATGTTCGCGACTAGTGAAATCTTGTAGTCCCGTGCTCATAACCTCACCATTTCTCTCTATGCTGTTTTGAGAAGTGGGAAGTCCAGGTCTTGAATTTCTAAGACACTCTCTTTCCGCTCCCTGGAGGTAGCAGGCTTAGACTCCGATTTCAGGGCTTTCTCCGTTTACTAACTTCTCTGGCATTGATTTGGAAAACAATCGTTCAGGCCCCTTGCCCTGTTAATAATTAACAAGAAAGTCACTAGCTTTCTCAGTGTCTTTACTTAAGTGAATAGAGCCATTATTTTTTTTTCTCCCAGCCCTTATCTTCCCTGCCCAGACATCCCAAAGTTCTCAGTGCCTGTAATTGCCACTGTTTAATTCTGCAGAATTAAACAACCTCAGAGCATTTTCCTCACCCTACTGTGCAGTTTCCACCCTCCCCAGAAAAGCAGCTGCAGAAGCTTCTGGACATTCCTCTGAATTGCCAGCAGGCCTGGTCTGTAGCAAACACAACACGTGTGGCTTAGAAACAGTTCTGTTTCCAGGCACTGTGTGCAGGGGGGCTCAAAGAGCTCATGCTCAATTGCGCACAGCAGAGTGCTGGAGTCAGTATGTAGTCTCGGTCAAACGGAGTAGGCCTCGATGCCCCACAATTTTTTGGCATGCAAGAAGAGTCATAACAGTTTGCTGACACAGGAAAAAGGACAACAGAATTGAATCTGTTTAAAAAATGCTACTGTGGATGTAGAAATTGAAGTTTCTCATGCACTAGAGGAGCCAAATACTGCTGGGAATATACAAATAAAAATATACAAATAAACTGGAAGTTAGTTGAAAGGGTGTTTTTTGCCTCCCTCTTTCTTCTCCTCTGTCCCGCAGCCACAGATGCCACAGGCAGTGGCAGAAAAAGTGCAGAGATCAAAACCAAAGTCGCGTGACTCATAAATATATATATTGTGGTTGAGTTCCAGGAGACTCACTGCATCACCGCGTGAGCTAGGGTTTCTGGACGGGGCAGGGATAATGCTCACCACCAACCGTGTGGATGCCCAGGAGGTAAGGGAGCTACCCAGCTGTCTCCCTGCAATATTGTTCTACTGCATAGAGCCTTGTGGAAAAAGGAGGAAAACTTTATTGCTTTGCGGTATACTGGGATGTCGAACTTGGAAATCAGTTTCATTTCCGGGTTCTTGCTAGTAAATGAATTACATCAGTGGTTGGTTTCTAATGCCATCTTGGATTCACAGAATATTTTATATTTTTTTTCCCCAAGGATACTGCCTATCCAGCATCTTTTTGTACTTAATTCCCATCAGGAAGCCATAGGCGTGACATTGCGGCATGGTCATGATCTTCATCAGGGTTTCATCTCTCACGTCGTCCAGCGTCCCAGGATCCCAGCACAGGAAAATATATTGAAAGACAGGAGACTTCTAGAACCTGGAGTTCCAGGTAGCGTTCAGGACTATGAAACTCTGGACTTGCTGTGCGTTAGCACTCAAAAATGAGCATATTTTACTTCTTTGCTCTTTACATGTCAATTTTTCTTGTGATCTTGTCTCTTCTCTGCTTACATTTACAAAAAGGATAAGGTTTGGGGAGGCTGTGGGAATGGAAGACTAGTGTTTAGCACCAGGATTCCATTCAGCGTTAGCGTGATTTGCCCGGAGTTCTTTAGCCTTTTCTGTGCCCAAGGTGTCCAGCTATAAAAGATAACATTGAGATCATTGTAAGATCTAGCTAAGTGGCATATAGTAAGGCAGGAGTGGAAGTCTTATCCGTGATGAGTCCCGAATATACCTTGTGTTCTCTAGTGCCAGGAGGTGCACTAAGTAGTTTCAGTGACAAGGAAAAAATAATGGTAGTAATCTTATGGCTGTTGTCTTTAAAAGTAAGATCAGGGACAGTGTCTGGCCCACCTAACCTCCATCTGTAAGTTGAAATTTAAGGATAGAATAGGCTGGAGAAGGGATGAATATTGTGTAATTATTATAAAAGTTGGGAAATGCAGATTTTAGCTTCATGCAAGGAACAGAATACTTCCTTTTGCATGGCTGTTACAATAGCTACTTTCATTACGTTATGACAAAAACATATGTGCAAAATTAATGCTATATGCTGCTAATATTAGACAGCTACAACAGTCTCTCTCCATTTTCCTTTCCAGTCTTAAATTGGATAAATGATCAGTTAGTAGGATTTTTGCCTGACTAAGGAATAGTAAAGAGCAAGTGAGATTTATCACATAGCTTAAGGTGCACTTCATTTGCATTATATTAACTGTACCGTCTGATTAAAAGTCAGTTTGGGGAGCGTGTGTAAGAGAGAACGTTATATGCATGAGGAAGTGGGTTGCTGTAGAAACTCTAACTCTGCAGCTATATCCACACCAAAGGCATGCTGAGTCACAACTGCCATCAATTTATTTAGCTCAATTTGGTAGGAGTAAACAGTGCTTCCTTATATCCAATTCTGTACTCTTCCTCCTCCAGGTCAGCAGAGCCAAGCAACAACTCTGTTGCCTTCTTACTGTCCACGAACCCTGGAGGGATTATGTCGGGATTCAGGCTTTGGTATCTAAAATGAAAAAGAAGGGTATAATGATATAAGAGCTACAGTTAGCGGTAGTGCAGAAAGGCTAATCGCTGCTTAAGACCTTCTCTGGTTTAGCTTCCTAGCCCCACGGGCATGGCACTGAAATCCTAGTGGTAAGGAAGCTTGTGGACATTTCTATCCCTCTGTGCAAGGTGGAAGTTCTCGGAAGGGGATGCAGAGGTGTTAGAAGTAGGCATTCGTACCCACTCCCTCTGGTTGTCCTCACGGAGGAGATCACTGCACAGGACGCATACCTCCGTCAGCGGAAAGTGGAAGATGTGCATTCAGTAATGGTGTTGGAATTCAAACAACATGAGTAACTGCCTATTCATAGGAGATTTGTTTGCTGTTTTCCAACTGCTTTCCATTACTTGTCCTTCCACTTTACTATATATCATAGGTGAGAAGTTAAGTTGCTCTTCCCCTCTGCAATTCACAGTTTCTGTGGTTGATACTGCAAAAAAAAAAAAAAAAAGAGTTGCAGGAGGCAATGCAGCACAATAAATAATGGTGCCAATTTGTCTAGTTCCAGATCACGTATTTCCTAATTCTTTGTGCTTCTCTCACAAAATGAGAGGTTTATTAGACATCCTGTCTCTCGCCCTGGCGCTTGGAAGCGTCTCTCAGACTAACATTCCCTTGAAGGAGTACAAGGTAGTCTGCAAAGTGATGACCCAACTTCTTTCTTTCCTGAATAAAAATCTGCTGTTCGGCCAGCCACAGCTTGTGCTGAAGGCACTGTGTGGATTGCTCTGCAGTGCTGCAGACACCTACCAGACTGTTAGGATTCCTTTGGAATAACGCAGGGATGAAATGCAAGGATGTGCTGTGCAAAGTGGTCATCAGCTAGTTCAGCTGCTCCTGGAACAAGACAAAGAGGAATGGAGTGAAAAAACTAACAGGAGTTACCGAGGCTGGTGAGAGAAAACCTTCTCTGTTATAAAGTCATTTGCTTTTTACAGCTGGGAAAAAAGCAAACAACAAAAACAAAAAAAAAATCCCTGTCTTAAGTTAGCAGTTCAGTGCTGTCTGGATAAAATACTAACCAAATAAAAATACACATCATTTTACCTGCATTCTGCTTTGGTTTGGAGTTGTTCTTTCGTTGTTTACTACGGTAAAGAAATCCTCAGACCAGAAGTGAGCATCATCCTTGGAACAGAAGAGAAGTTGCCTTCACCATATATTGGCGTACACAATTTTTTGCACTCTCAGTCAGTCTCCTCTCGCTTACGCTGGTGCTGCTTTGTCACTTTAGCATGGGCTGAGATGGAGTTGCATGTGCAGGAAGTGGAAATAAGATCCAACCCTATCTGAAAAACAGTTTCCTAGACTGTTTCCCATTCGCCTTTCAACTGCAAAGTCCTGGGCTGATGACAATCCCAGTAGGCAGCAAGTTTTCCTGCTTGATAGAAACCTGACATTTGTCCGGGCAGCAGAAGGCCACTGACTGCCAGGAGGGGATTATGTAGCTCGTCATTAAACCAGGAGCGCGCTCACGCTTCCATCTGTGCGAGCGTGTTTCTGCGGCAGCGCTCTGCGGTGCCTTCGTGAGCGGAGTGAACGCGGGGTGCACCGCCTGCCTCTCAGCGCTGGAGGGGCAGAAATTTCAAGGGCAGAGCTGGACGGTCTTTCAGCACCGACGGGAAGCATGCGGAGGCAGACACAGGCTGTTACCTGCATGAAGTGAGTGTTATAATGACTGGCTTAATCCTTTCCACAAAAGAATGCTGGGGAAGCACTGGGCACTGGAACTGCTGACATTTGCTTGCCAACACATTGAGCTGAGAGTATTGATTGTACCGCATAATGTTCACCCTACCTGCAGCCTCCTCCTCTTTAAAGAGGGCTCGGGGCAGGGACATACTGGATTTCTGGAGCAAGCCCACCACTGCTTCAGTCAGGGGATCCCTGCTCTTCTCTAGCCACCCCGTGATATTGTGTCGCCCTTGGAAAGGAGCAGGGGAGAAGAGGCATGACCAGTTCAGATGCAGCAAGAGAACAGCCTGGTAGCATGAGAAGGCAGATTTCTGATTGTTAACGCGTGTAGAGAGAGGGAGAAATCCTCGGTGGGCGTAGGGAGAGGAAGCGAGTTAATGCTGGCTCAGGAATAGCATTAATGCACTCCCTGGAGCCTCGCAACTCACGAGGGGCCTTTACCGTGGAAAGCCCATTTGCCCTGAATAAAGGATTCTGCAGGACTGCCAAAGGAAAGGATGTTGTGGAGAGATTATATTTTTACCTTTTAGGCTCCTACTTTGATATGCTGACAGAGGGGACAATGTGGCTTGTAAACTGGTATAGCCAAGCACAATCAGACCGTATTTTGGCACAGTCAAATGTCGCTTTCAAAAACCTGCTTGGTAGCAAAGAAAGGAAATAGTTGCTGAGCGTAAAAAAGATAGAGCAAAGGGCCTGCGAGTCATGCTCTGATCACATCCTGCCAGTATGTCTGTGCAGTGGAGTATATGAATAACTGGTGGAGTTTGATAATATGCTTAAATACTGTTCCCGCTGGCAAGCATTAGCGTGGCTGCTTGACAACACAGCGGAGAGGCAAGTCACATACACCAGGGGAGGCTGGACGAGCTGCAGCGAACTGCAGGACTCTGGCTCTTCCAGTAACACGTAAGCAACAGAAGCAAAAATGAATTTAATCCTTTGGCTGATGTGCCTTTTGGGTAGCTTTCCTACAGGTTGGTGTTGCTAGAAACAAGCCTGGGCTAGAGTTTTAGGGGGTTTGTTCCTTTTCAGAATATCTATAAGGATTATATCAAGGCCAGTGGCAACATGTTGAAGAGTCATGAAACAGCCACGCTGTTCGTTGTACGTTGAAATGCTCAACCCTTGCGTCACTGGTCAGACATTTGCACAATCAGTGTTTTCAATTAATTGTTACTGGAAACGATTTCTGAGATGCACGTTTCTGCGCGGCAGAGCCAGTCGCTGGCTGCAGCGCTTCTTTAAGGCAACGGAGCCACATTAATTTGCACCAACAAAGTACTTTTTCCAGTGCTGCTGTATGATAAAACCATGGAAGTCTGATGTGATGGATTCATTCAGAGGACTTGGCCTCCACCTCTTGGCCTCACGTCTGACCTTGCTCCGTGCCTATTCCAGCTGACTGGGGGTTAGAGACAGGGCTATAGCAGAAGCAGCGCTGGTCTGCGCTTACTGTGCCAGTGTAGTGGTTGTTATGGATGGCAACCTTCGCTGGCCACCAGTGGCCTTGGGGAACACACACGTGCTGGCCAAAGCATTCTGGCAGCGTAGGGCCAAGGGAGCCTTTCTGCTCCAGCTTGTTCCCTGCTTTCACCCTGCGCCTGGTGATGCCCCTCTGGAGCTTTCCAGAGTTCAGACCCATCAGCCGAGCATAAAAGAGTTGCAGTGTTGGAGGGAAGAAGGTTACCATGTTAATCTGAGTGAAAGGAAGAAAATTGCTCATTGTCCCTATCCCCTCCCTGCGTACTCAGAAAAATGGTCATAGGCTCCGCTTTCAGGGGCAGGGCATCTCCGCAGCCCTGCTGGGAGCTCACCGAAGGACGGCAGGGAAGCGGGTCTCAGCTCTGTCCCTTCACACACCCCCCCCCGATTCAGCAGGGCTTGCTGGATGGAGCAGAGGCAATAACGCACACCTCAGGCAAGGTGTTCCAGCTCTGCCTGTGGGCTCCC
Source organism: Rhinoptilus africanus (assembly GCA_013400135.1). Lineage (NCBI taxonomy): Eukaryota > Metazoa > Chordata > Aves > Charadriiformes > Glareolidae > Rhinoptilus > Rhinoptilus africanus. Next base: position 8,443 of record VXBO01008417.1, on the reverse strand, counting down.
ATGTGCTCTGGGAGGTATGTGCCTCTTTGCTCCACCATGGTTCCAAAAACACCTGCAAAGCAGAGCTGTTCAACAAAGACGGATCAAGTCCTTAGCTGTCAGCTCCGCCATCTGGCTAGGCCTGCTGCCCCGTGCCAGCTGTGAATGCCAGCTCTGACTCTCAATAGCACATCTGTTCATCTAAAAAAAAGTAAAATCAATAAATCAGTGTGTTGTTTAACGTCATTTTATATTCCCCAGAAGCAAGCGTCTGGTTTTAGCAGCTTTTTCAATCTTAACGAACTGGCTGAGCTCGGAGCATGCTGGCTTTGTCCTGGTTCGCTGTCACCAAGCGGGAGATCTCCACCTGCCTCCGCGTTGTCCACCTCTGCCTGCTCCTCTCTTGGCTCCTGCTTGAACTTCGTCGTGCCCAAGTGCATGAAACCCCAAGTCAGTTTGGAGACACAGATCCTCTCTTCTGGACTGGAGCCCAGGACATCAAAGGCCACCTGGCAGAAGGGGTACAGACCCGCACAAGGGAATTCTTAATCTGCTCCATAAGCTGGAAGCCAGCCCACAGTGCTAAACATCTAAAATAATTTTCCAGCCCATTGAAATTTGACCAGCCAGGTCCCTTCAGACTGGCATGGGACAGAGAAGCTTAATGTTGCTGTAAACCAGGGCTCTGCTTTCCTTTCGGACGCTGATTTATGCTGTCTAAGAACCACGTGCTTTGGCAGCGGTTGTTCTAAGTGTCTCTGATACCACCAGCAAAATGCTCCGGGGCTATCAGCTCCTTCACCATGCTTTGTAAAATCAGCAGGACATGAGCAGCAACATCCCCTTATAGCAATTATCCCACCTCTCCGCCAGCACAGATACGGAGGAGGTGCAGCTCCGCTGGGAACATTGTGCTTTGCTCTCACAGCGTGCCCGGAGAAGGGAGGGAGCACGACTCGGAGCACACCAGAGAGCCTTGCAGCCATGATTTGGGACTGCCTGTCTTAGCAGCTACGAAAATCATATCTGCTTTGTACAAAAGGCTTGTTTGCAATGTACAAATCCTGGAAGCTGTAAAATACCAACAGCTGCTGGAAGGGGCACTGTAAGTTCAGCAGCTGGAGACTCTTTGATCTCTCTGTAGCTCAAGTCCTGCTTGTAATAACAGTCTCGGGAGCCAGCAGACATTACCAATAAGCTCTTTTCAGTAACAGATACTCTTCAAAATGATATTAAAAAGGAAAATGTGTGTCAAAACCAGACAAAGGGTCAAGTCTTCTTCTTACAAAAGCTGCTCCTTGAGATTACATATGTATGGGAGATGAACAGGTTTTAACCCATGGTCTCTGCCACAGCTTTCTGATCTGTCAGTTTTCAGGCTTCAAACAAACCCTATAACCAGCTCGTTTGAAGTCCTGCAAACCCCAGGCCATTGAATGTTAACCAGAAACTCCTCCGTCAAGCTCATTTGCTCTGAAGCAGATCTTTTACATTCAGGCTTCGGCTCACAGACAATTGCAGAAATCTTTAGGCTATCCCTAGCAGCTCTTTCAGCAGCTTATTTATCCTCAGGTTGAAGAAGCTGAATTTTATTCCTAGGGGAAGCTTAGGCTGGGGCTGCAGCATCCTGTTTGCTGTACTTTGAATTTCACTGATGTTTCTCCTTATTTCAGTGAGAAGTGACTCTTCCCCTTTGTCCGTGTTGTCTGCTGTGATCACACCTTGCTGGACCCAGGGGTGGTTAGGACTGGGCACAAGAAGCAGTTTCTGCAAGAGAAAGAAGAGGGGGTTACACCAGTTGCCATCAGTACCGTTGAGGCATAACAGGAGCTTTTGCTCTGGACACTGAGGGTTCTTCTAGGTTTCAATTCCTGGGCACGTTTTGAGTGTATCACTTAAGAAAAAAGCCTTTTGTGGGATGGGTTGCTTAGGCTACCTAGGAGATTTTGACATAGCAGCCGCGTCAAAGTAAGTGGGATCGAACACCCAAATCTTCTAAAGAGTATTGAAAAACTTGTCCTGAGGAGACGTACGCAATTGACGTGAAGCAGCTCAACACTTCAGTTGGAAACTGGTCATTTTTACCTTAGCGGCAGCCCTGCCAGATGAAGTGGGACGACCCCGTGCATTGATCAAGATAAGGGAAGACAGCTTTCTTTTCTCACTCTGGCCTGCCTAAGGAAAAGTCACTTGCAATCCTCTTCTTCCTGGATAATTAGTAGCAAACCCCCACTCCAGAGAACCTATTTCAATCTCTAGCCAAGTACGGTGCTGGTGAGTAGGTTTCTTATTCCAGAAGCAGAGGACTGAGCAGAGATGTGTGCATTGAAGGGGGTGAGTAACACACACGAGGTGCCATAGCAGTCAGTTCAGGTTTCTTCTTGGAGAGAAGGCGGTGGAAGATGGGATAATCTCTCTCAGCTACTTCCTAGGAAATGACACAGACCTGGAACACAGGGGGGAGCACATCCAGGTGTAGGTAGCTTGAAAAAATCATGGCCCTGTGGATGTCAGTGATATCAGTGAAACCAGCGTTTCACCAATGTCCTTTGGAAGTCCTGTGAGTGCAGCAAGAACCACAGTATCTTTCAGAGATACTCTCGGAGCATGCTTTTAAGCTTCACTATTTTGGCAGCTAGTGAAATGGAGGCAAAAGATGCTATGACTTGTCCAGTGCTAGGTTCAGGAACAGATTTCCTTAACTTATCGCATTTCTAAGCATCCTCTGAATTACCGGTGTGTGGTTTGTAAGACTGACCTGTGAAATGTGTCCTTGTACTGCCCTTTCTTTCTGAGAAGAGCTCTGGAAAAGATATTTTGTACCTTGTAATCACTCTGTCCGTACCTTCTGTCAGGCACTAACATGCTCGGTTTGGCTTCTGGCCTCCACAAAAAGCATCCTCCTCTAGACCTCACCGTATCAATCCATTCAGCTGTACCAATTCACCAGGTCTTGCTGGCAGTCCCGGCTGGGCATTTTTCATCCTTGCCTCTCAGCTGAAGTCTTCTGTCCAGATAGCTTTGCTGGTGGACGGCATTGTGTGAGTACTTCAGACAAATTTGGGTTGCCTCAAACAACCTTTATTGCCAATTTTAGGTAGTTCAGGTGACTTCAGGAAGCGCTCATACAATCCCTTCTGCCAGCAGAGCTCCTGCAAGGTTGCAAAGGGACCTCGAGCCGGTGCTTGCACAGTGAAGGTCTGTCCGTGCCCTTGCTCTCCAGGCCAGGCTGGAAGAAGATGCGATGTGCCAGTAAACAGCCTGAGACTTGCCTTGGCCCACTGTCCAGAGAGGCAAATCCAACATATGGTCTCTGGGTGTGATGCAAATCTGGGATGAGTTGAAAGTAGGAGGGATGCAGACAATCCCACATTAAAGAATAACCGGTCCATATGTTTCCTCTCTCCTTTTTCTGTGTGCTAAAGGGCTTTAGTCAGGAAGCACGGTGGGGTCTTTTTACCTTGAGAGCTGGGATTTGAGGTTCTCAATTTAGTCTTGGATGGACACGTGCAAACAAAGAACAATGCACCTTCCCTGGGCAGCTATTTTTAGGGCTGCAAGACAATTATGCTGTTGTACTGATGAATGTGAGTAATGGTTGCAATACAATTGTAGAATGAAAAGTGTACAGCTTTGGGGGGAGGCATTGTGTCTTTTATGTGTTCACTGAGAAAGTCTCATAGGCAACTAAAGAAAGAAGAAATAAATTTGTCATCTAAAGCACGTAACTTCACTGCAGAAGTAGGGGCAGATTTTGGTTTCGTTTACAGCAGTGCAGATCCCTCAAGTCCGCAGAATTTATTTCAGATTTGCACATGTCTGATGTAATCGGCACAGGGTCCATTCAACGCAAGAAAAAATCCAAAGCAAAATTAATATGAAGAATTAACTGCGTACTTACAGCTCTCGGTGTTGGCCCCAGCCGGCTTTCCTGTGCTACCAAAGTGGATTCAGATAAATTTGCCCTAGATGAGAAAATAAAAGATGAGTCTGTTAATCAAGATTGCAATATCTGTAGGAAAACAGAAAGTAGCTGAGAGGTTCTGAGCGTTCATCAGGGACAGACAGCATTGCCTGCAGGGGCAAATTTGCAAGTCAGTGAGAGGAAATTTAATCTTTTCAAAGATCAGATCTATAAAAAACCTCTTTCTTCTTGGAGCCTGTATTAGAGCTTAAAGAAATCCTCCTTTCTCTGCAGCATATGGCAGAAGTATGTAGCACAGAGAAAAAGAGGAATGAGACTTCAACTTGAAAAGCCCCATGTTTTACACTTCCACTGACAATTTCAAAATTAAAAATAATCTGGAAACCATGAAAAACATGTTGAATCTTTGCAGAAGTAAACAGGTGAAAGAGCATTGATTTGGGGTTGATGAAAACTATTTTTTCTTTTGACATATAAAAATAAGAAGTCAAACCAAAATCAACTGACAAACTTAGTTCAAGAAAATGGGAGCTAATCATGCTTCCTGTGAAATGTTAGTAAATAATAAATTAACGGTAGTGCTTGAGGAAGCATTTTAAAATAATTGTTGTTTTTATTTCTTTTCAGGGAGCATCTTTGTATGGCCTACCAGTGCCCTATCGGTGAAGGGCTGGTTCTTCCAAAATGGGAGGAATTTTCCTTCCTTGTGGTTTTAGCATTAGCAAGAGTCTTCAGAACAGGATTCACCTGGATAATTTGATCTTCCAGGGATTCCTGAAATAAAAAAAAAAAAAGAAGGTAAAAGTCATTATCAGCAGGATGCTCAGCACCGAAGACTTAGGCTTTGAGCACAACTGCTCCTCACCACCCAAAGCAGCCCATAAATACGTTTTCTGACAGTCATCTCCCACAGAAAGCTGAATTCCTGCTGTGAGCAGTAATTCCTTTTCAGGTTCAGCCCTGCCTAAGGCTTTCCACAGAGGTCCAGCCTCATGGATTTGGGGCAGGCAGGAGTCTGGCCCATCTCCCCATTTCCAAGCGGCAGCACCAAATGCAAAGCGTAATGCAGTTTTCAGATCTTAGTACTTCGGTCTCCCAGAAAAGAGTTTTTGGGATGTGCCAGGATGGGAATGGTAGGGATCTGCAGGCAGAAAGTGGGGAAAGAGGAGTGAGGTTTATTGCTTGTAGGAAAAGGAAGGTTATTCCAAGGATAGAGGGCAGCATAAGACAGGCTAGGAATGCGTGTGGGGTAGGGACAGCCTCGGGGGGAGAAGTTGTGGAGGAGGAAACAGGCGCAGAGGTACAAGCTGAGACATGACAGTCTAGAGCTGCGGTGGTGAGGAAGCTGGAAGGAGAAATAGGAAGCCACCAAAGGAATCCCACAAGGCTAGAATAACAGGATTTTTGCTGCACGGCCAAATGTAGCTGCTATTTATTGCTTTAAATCCCAAATTGCTTTACTGATCCCCATAGTAGAGTCAGAGGGGAGAGGAGAAGGAGAAGGAGAAAGAGAAGGAGAAGGAGAAGGAGAAAGAGAAGGAGAAGGAGAAGGAGAAAGAGAAGGAGAAGGAGAAGGAGAAAGAGAAGGAGAAGGAGAAGGAGAAAGAGAAGGAGAAGGAGAAGGAGAAAGAGAAGGAGAAGGAGAAGGAGAAAGAGAAGGAGAAGGAGAAGGAGAAAGAGAAGGAGAAGGAGAAGGAGAGAAGAGAAACCACTGCTCTCAGCCTTAGAAGCTGCAACGCCTCTGCTTCTTTCCATTTGCTACCAAACAACATACTTCTTTGCTCTCATGAGAAAAAAGACCAGGTCCCCCTCCCTAATTATTGATGCGTACGTCCCTTTTATTATTTGGATAACTGGCTCTTCAGAATGTTTTACCCAGATAAAACACTTTTTACTGTGTTTTGGTTTTGCAGGTGGCAGGAAATAAAGTGCTGGGAAATCCCACCTGGCCGAGGATCCCCGAGGCTGCTCTACAGCACTGTTCGCTCAAGAATCTCCCCGCTCCCTGCAAACACTGTGATTATTCCTCCCACTGCTCTTTATTTCAGTTCCCAGACCACCTGCAAGCCCCCAGAGCTCAGTGTGAGGGTAGATTCACTGCCGCCACAGATCAACATCACACTCTGTTTTATGAATGGTAAAAAAAAGAAATGCAGGGAATTCATTTGAAGACGGGGCAGAGCAAAGCAGAGAGCTGAAATGTCCTGGTGCTTTGCCACTTGCTTTTAACAAGTGACAGACAAGCAGGGAAAAGGAGCTTGGATCTGAGCTGAGGTTGGAAGGTTTAAATCACACTCACACAACCAATTTCCAGCAGCACAAGCGGGCCCTCTGAGTCAGGACGGGTTCCTGTCCTGCCGTTGCCCCGTGCTGCTTTGCTATTCCCTCCTGGGGGTGTAGAGCTGACACAGGTTGTCCAGGACCCTGGCCTTGTTCAGGAAGGTCGTGTTTGCCATGTCATCAATCTGGTTGAACTCGGGCGGGTTCATCATCCAGCATTGCATCCATCTGCTGGACATCCTTCACCGTGATGGTCTGCAGTGCTGGGGAACAGGGAGTAGGTGGTGTTATCCTAGATAGGTCTCCACGGACCACACGGAAAGACACTCCCTTGGACGTGCTTCCACTTCAAGTCTTGTTCTAGCTGCCACTGCCCCTGGCTGGTGGCCTCAGGAGAGGAGTCTCACAAATTGTCTGACCCATACGGAGCAAAATATGTCTGGACTCTGACGTGGCTGCACTTCCTCTGGGGGCAGCAGGCTACTGCTTTCCCGTTGAACCCAGAAAACAGGGTTTAGCTGGTTGATTACGATCTTCACCATGACTTTGTCATCCTCTTCAGACTAGATCTCCCCGGCAAGGAACCCCTCTTTCTCATTCTTCACCCAGCAGCGTGTCTTGATGTCATAGGGCTTGTCCATGGCCTCAGTTTTCTCTTTCTCAGGAGGAGCCAGGAACTGCATGGAGTCAGCATCATCCCCACACTCTTCCTAATAAGCATCAGGCATCTTGGCTTCTCTTCTAAGCAGGAGGCAAAACTAGAAGGAATGGAGAAGGGGAACGGTGCTTCCCACATTGCTGAGAAAGCACAGATTGAGGAAGCCTGGCATTCCCTGTGGTGCTGCCCTGTCTACACCAGCAACACCTTCCAGCCCAAAAACAACCTGCAGCAGAAGGAACAGGCAAGCTGACTTCCCAAACCCGGGTGGTAGCTTCTAAGAGTGGCCAGGAAGCGAGAGATCAACTGGGGAGAAACAGGGATAGTATTTCCACTTTCTCTTCAGCCTTCCTCATTGTCCGGTGCCAGGCCACTGGGAACCTCCCTGTGGCTGAGAAAGGGGGTCTTTCTCCCACCTTTTGTTCCTGAAAACTGTAAGACCCTAAGGCCTAATTCTGTTGAGGACAGTTCTTGGATGGGGGGTGCCAGTGGGATTTCGGGAATGCTGCGGGTGCTGGTGGTTTTCTGCGATTCCCAGGGAAACCCCTGAAGTAGCTGTAGGTCAGGGCAACCGCGGAGCTTCCCACTCCCTCCCAGGGTCAGGCAGCCCCGTGCAGGCGCCTCCTGGGCAGTGTGGGCACAGACCCTCTTCGCGTGGAAGGGCCACAGCAGTGCACAGAGTAGCACAGCTGTAAAAAACGGTTCAGAGGAACCTGGAAGGGAGGACCCGGTTCTTCGGCTCCTGTCCTCAGCCGTCAAAACCCAGCAGGCTCATCTGGGAGAGCACGTGGCACGTCCACTTCACACGCCCCTTGGTGGCTTTCCCCCTTGGCACAGCCTGAGACCATACCTGTGGCAAAGCCGTTCCGCAGGAGGGAGCAGGGGCATTCAAGGACATGACTCATGTCCCAAAGCTTTGCATTTTCGGGGACCTGTTTCGTGTTGGGAGCACGCTGTGTCCCGCGCTCAGGGCAGTCTTCCTTCCCCCACCCACACGTCTGAACTAGCTTTAATGTTGTCAAGGCAACGGCCAAACTGCTGATGGTGAGTAGGCTTTGTCAGTGTCCCGCTACCTAAAGACGTGTGTTGCACGAACAGCAACCGACCTCCTTCGGCTGAGACGGCACAGAGACACTACTGCCCGTCCCCGGGCCAGAGAGCACTGACACCAATATGAGGATGCTACAAATGGCCTTTATTGCAGGCTCCCACTACCTTATAGACTTTACAGCCTTCGGTACCACCTCTTCTCTGTCGTCACACCTAGGGGAGGTTCCATGCTCCTAACTTTCCGTGACACCGTGAGATCTTCCGAGCGCCGTCCACTACAGACGTGCCTACGATACCCGCTGGACTTGTTGCTCCCCGCGGAGGCAGAGTTGATTTCATCACTGTGCATTGCTTAGATTAAAGGGAAGACGGGCCGTGCTGTGCCTTTGTTTCCCCTGTGCGGACCCACTGCCCAGGCGGAGGGCTCTTCTCCTTTCCACCCCTGCAGCCCCTGTGATGACAGCCCCAAGCAGTGCTTTGTGCCAGCCTGAGCCACAGCCCCTCTGCGCGGGAGGCAGAGGAGTCAGGAGGAAACCCCTGGGGCTGGGGGG
>VXBO01008415.1:95805-113969 GCA_013400135.1 Rhinoptilus africanus | reverse complement strand
CTTCTTGAGCTGGGGAGCCCAAGCTACCCTGCATTGCATCACACACTCCTGGGGAAGTTTGCTTAAAGAAGTATAAGTATTGGAGTACATTCCGACTTCCTAGCAACCCGCACATGCAGGATAAACCCAGGCAGAGAAGGGAGGGTGAGCTGCACAGAATCCTTGCATTTGCCATGGAGACAGGGGGTCTGCACAGATGCCAAGAAGCTGAGAGGTGCAGCTGAGCTCCACATGGCCATGAAGTCATCTGCTTGCTTTAGTTTTGTTAATTGGTGCTCTCCAAAGAGTATGAGCTCTGGAGTCTCTCTGTTTCTATTTGTTTAGGAAGTGAGAGTGTGAGACCATCATCTCTCACTCAGTAGTCTTTAACTTACGTAGTGGCCCACTGAACTAACGGTCACTGAAAAGAACCAGAGGACTTATCATTAAAAGAATCTTTTATATGATATCACGTATATGAACAATTCCTTCTGCCTCCGTGACATATGGTATGTCCTTGCACTGATGGGAATTGCCTGCCTTTGCCTGTCACAGAAATCCTGCTCCTTCAAAATATTGAGGCACGTTTGCCTCTAAAATACATTTCATTCTTGATTTCTACTCCCTGCAATTGTCCTCACCGCTTAAGTGAGCTGGTGAGCAGAGCATTTCCCATTCTTTTTGTTTGGTTTTTTGTGGTTTTTTTTTTCTGAATCCCTTGGGTATTCTTTGTGTTCAGATCTCTGTGACAAATGTGGATGGCAAGCCCGTTGCCAACAGGACTCTGCTGCTGGATCTGAATGAAAAATATCTGGCCAACTATACCACTGACAAGAACGGCACTGCTGCTTTTTCCATCGACACGTCCGACTTCTTTGATCCCAATTTTAAGTTGAGAGTAAGTAAATACAGACTTCGGTCTAATTCCTGAGAAAAAAAAAAAAAGCTTAATTGGAGAGAGGGACTAGAAGCAATCCATGGGTGCTGGCAGGATTGTTTCAGATGAGGAAAGCAGGCGGTCGGTCCACCAACACCTACAACCTGTGTGCAACTGATATGACAAAACACCAGAGCCCGAAAAGTGGCAGACTGCACCCCAGGATTGTTTTGGCTGCAGTGAGCTTCAGCACTTCCCTGCTTTTCCCTCCACTCCCCAGCCCTTTCTGCAGCCTTCTTCTTTCCCTTTATTCTGTGCACCAGAGGACCTTCCTCACAGGTGGCCCCGTTTTCCACACACCAGCCTCTTTCCCTGCTGATGCCTGCTTCCCCGCATTTCTGCTGGCAGAGACTCATGCCTGTTACCATTCCATAGTCTTTTTGTGTTGCCATGACTTTTTTTCTGGAGTGTGTCGGGGGGAAAAGCTGAGAAAAAGAAGGCTGTTTGAGAACAATGCCACTCTAACTCACAATAAGTCCTACCAGTTTACACAACCTGTCCCAGGCCTACAAGAATCTAATATAACCTCCCTACCCCAATATGCCATAAATGTCTGGATACATTAAGGTGTCCAGAAGGCGACCTCTTCTGGAACGGTGGATCACAAATTTTTCACACAGCTCCTGCTCTTGGCTTAAACAATCCCACAAAATCAGCTTCCCAACAGAATTTTTTAGAAGGAAGATGTCTTTGCCTCTCACCCGCCTGACTTTTTTTTATTTTCCGCTGTGTTGTTTCCCGGTGTATGACACTTACACTTCACAGGTCAGGCAGGCACCAGATGACTGTGCAGACTTCTTCATCTGGACTAACGATAATGAGCCCCAAGCCTCATTCTTTGTCCGGCGTTTTTACTCACGAACCAACAGCTTTGTGAAAATTGAGCCAGTGAAGGAGAAGCTCAGCTGTGGCCAGCAGCACACAATCGATGTTCACTATGTGTTGAACAGCCAGGGCTACAGGAATGCCAGCCACACAAACTTCTACTATGTGGTAAGTGCTACCTTAACTCTCAAAGCATCTCTCTTCTCTTGAACACCACATAAGGCAGAAATCTCCAGACTAGACCGTGGCTACAGACCACAGGTTGACTTGATAGCCTTTGAAGTCTCTCAGAATCAATGAGGAGGTGCTTTTGAGCCTGTCTCATGAGTTTTTTTATGCCCAGGTGATGACAAAAGGAAAAATCGTTCTCAGCGGCCAGAAGGAAGTCAGCATCTCTGGTGGTAAGTTGCAGACCATATTACTACTGATACTTCAGGGCATAGTTCTGAGCACCGGAGCATTAGTAAGTTTTGTAGGAAGGAATGAAAGCAGAGAACTGTGGCTAAATCAGGTACTAGTTCTTAAAACACAAGACTTGTCACCACTCACAGTATCATTTGCTTTTGCTGCAGCATCTAGCCAGTCCCTCATACCATAATCAAATTTATCTTGTTAGATGAAAGATGAAAACATTGTTGTGACCAAACACAAGGAATGCAACCTTCTTTTGATTTATTTCTCGCCAAGGAGTATTTACAGTTTCACAGTTATTCACCTCCTTAACTCAGGAGGTTGCCCTATCTCCTCTGGTGTAGGTAAGAGTCCAGGTTTGAGACCCAAATGCAATGCTGCGCTCTTCTCATAGCAGTTATGCGTAGATTTCCTGGTCCAACTTAGCTCAGACCCCTCTTTGCAAAGCATCCTGCTCTCAGCATCCTCCAGTTTGTATCTGTTGTCTTACTGATGGCAGCCTCTGAGCCATGAATCTTCCAGTATTGAACTTCCCTGGTTTTTAAAGGCGCTAATAGGTTATGGATAGATATGTGGTACTTCCACCAAAGCTGAGGTTTGTCTAATCTCTTTTGTTGACTTCTCCACCCCTATTCCATATTCCTCCCACAGCTCCCAGGGGTACATTTTCCATCACGCTGACTGTCACTGAGAAGCTTGGCCCCAGTGCCAGACTGTTGCTTTACACTGTGCATCCCCATGGGGAGATAGTGGCTGACAGCTCTTGGATACGCAGTGACGTATGCTTCAAAAACAAGGTGAAGACCTTTTTCTTTCTTAGTAAGGGCCGCCTCAGCTGGTTCTTTGCTGAGAGAACAGTTAGGGAATGACTTCAGCAAGAGCCCTGCACTCGGGATAGCCTTTAGGAAAGGAAAAGGTACAGATGTGCCTGGGAGCGTGAGTAGCCGTTCCTGGAATTGACATGTATTCTCGGATTCAGACTAAATTCTCAACGGTGTGGGGAGAGGGAGGTGACTAGAGGATTACAGGGATTGTGAATTTTTACAGAACAGGGATTCAGAAGGGCCGTCTAGTGGGAAGAGCTTTGCCCCCCAGAGAACAGAGTGCTGGTGAGAGCAAGATCCGCGTGCCAAGCTGATTCTCCTAATTTCTGTGTGGTTGCCTTGGATTTATTCATTTCCAGGTCCAGCTCGAGTTTTCTGAGAAGCGAGGTCTCCCAGGCTCTAAAGTCAGTCTCCACCTTGAAGCTGCTGCCAACTCCCACTGTGCCCTGCGAGCTGTAGACCAGAGTGTTCTTCTTCTTCAGCCTGAGCGAGAGTTGTCTGCTGAAAGCGTGAGCCACATCCCCCGTCCTGTGTTCTTTTGACCTAGGGACATCCATAATGACATTCCCATTCCAATTCCCAGTGGTAATCTCTTTGCTGCTGGCTGTGTTTTTATCTTACCCTTGAAAACAGCCATCTCGGTGATTAAAGAAAGGTCTATGTCAGTTTTACGCTTCAAAGACAGAAACTGACCCTGATTGACTGATTTACTGAGTACTTGGTATTGAGACTGAGACTGATTTACGTTTGGAAACCATGGCAGTGTAAGGCACACCCCAAGAATATGCCTAATGAAAATCCTCAAAACCATAGCTCCTCCCAGGGAAGTGATTATGTTAAAATTGCGTTTTATGACTCAAATAGGCCTTACGCCAAGAACAAAAGCTGTAGATGTCGGCTAGTACCTTGACAGACTCCAGTCTCCTCTTTACATTACTCAAGAGTAGATGTCTGTGCTTTTGCTCAAGTTCACTCATAAAGTCATTGCAGCTCAGAAGGAGGAGGGTAGAGTCTCGTCCTTCTTGTGTATCACCAGCCAAATTGCTTATTGATCTCTAGGTAGCCATCAATAGGCAAAGCCGTTGCAGTCTATAGGATTGCCCAGGGGCTACCATAAGCTTGGAATATACGTGATTTTGCACCTGCCTGGTACTTTTCTTGTGTTTACGCTAGTTCTCACCTTCCAGGTGTACTACCAACTTCGTGTGAGCAATTTGTATGGCTACTACTACAATGGGCTCAACCTGGAAGAACGCAAGTCAGAGAGGTGTATCCCAGTTAAAACTACCTTTTTTGATGGCTTGTACTATGAACCCGTGAACGTCAGTCATGATGGCGATGTCTACAGGGTTTTCAGGGTATGTGCTCTGTGTGGTTCATTCAGTGGGAGGTGTTACAGAAGAATTCATGCACATTCAACTTTCCCGAGTGGTGGTTCTTACTGCTAAGAGAAGACAGCTGATGCCTGGAACTGCCTAAAGTCTCCAACCACCCAGTGTCTGCCTTCTTATCCCCATCTCTTACTCAGAAAGACTGAAAATCCCTACTAGATATGTTGACTGGGATCCTGCCCATTCCTCAGCAGACATTTCTGAAGCAGGACCATGGCCTTGGCTTATGACTTCAGGCATTCCTAGTAAAGATCTGGGTCTGTGATGCAGGCTACTTGGTTCCTGATACACTTGCCTCCGCTCCCCACTGGCCCCATGGCCCAAGACCTAAGATAAGCCCCATCATTATTGCTTTTCACAGAACACCGGGTGTCACTGTTCCATAAGAAAGACATACAGGTCGGAGAGGAAGAGTTGTGACATGCAGGGTTGAAAAGATGGGATGAGAGGAGGGAAAGGTGAGCTCGTGCATGCCCTGAGTGACGTGATGGATTCTTTCCCATTTAGGATATGGGCCTGAAGGTTTTCACCAACTCTGTGTTACGGAAGCCAGTTCTGTGCAATGAAGACAGGTCAGATATGGAAGATTACCCTGGCTATTTTGAGCATGATGTCGCCCATAGCGTTGGCTATAGTCCAGGTAAAAGAAGGCTCATACCTTGTGTCCAGTCCTTGTCTACCCGTTCTTCAAAACTCTTGCCTGTATAATAACAGCCAGCATGGTGAGGGTGTTTTGGGGGGGAATAGGACTATGTGTCCCAGTTTGCCTCTAGTAATCACTTTGCAACAGTCCTCACAGTAGAGTCAATTCTCTCTCACTTAAGTACAGGGTGCATATAGAAAAGACAGGGAATACTGGGATCATACTTCTTTTGCAAACTGATATGAGTTTTTCAGGCTTTTTCGGGTCAGAACCTTTCATTAAATCACAATTCAATTAAATATTTAAAAGTAAATGACAATGCAGAAAAATAGTAGCTATTCCCAATGTCAGGAGTTCACACAACACTTAGCATACTTAGCACATAGTCTCCAAAGCCTTTATAGATCAGCATGAATTATGATTATCTTTCTCCAGGTCAGATTGCTCAGCAAAAGAGCAAAAGTAGGAGTCATAGGTTGCTACAAGGGAAATTGCAATTCAACACTAGGAAAAAGTTGTTTCCCATGAGAGTTGTGCAACACTAGGAGAGGTTTTCTAGGAGGTTTTGGAATGTCCATTGTTGCAGGTTTTCAAAACTGAGATGGACAAAACCCATGAGCAACATGATCTGACTTTGAAGTTAGTCCTACTTCAAGGAGATTGGACTAGAGAACTCCGGAAGTTCCTCCCAAACTAGATTTTTTCAATGATTCCGTGGTTCGAAGTCCAGCAAAATAAGAAAGGATTGTTATTTCCGTGATACAGATAGAAATCTGAGGTATCTCCATGCTAAATGAGTGTTGGACATCACGAGTGAGTCCATGGCAAAACTGGAAAGAGGACCACGGTTCCTAACATCAGGCCTGTAGTTTGACTATATGAACAAAAGTAGTTTTCCAATGGGCTGGATATTCAGCTCCAGTTTTAACTACTGAACAGGGTAAAAATGATTGAGTTCCCAGGGAGGTTTGTAAAGCATTGCAAGCTTTCATGACAATACCAGCTACTGTTGCCCGTTTCCAAATCAAAGAAAGCTAGTGATGGGGGACAGGGAACGTGCCTTTCTAACTGGATGATGATACCTTTCAATATGAAACGGAGTGAAATGTCTTGTGAAATAGCTAAGTTTTCTAGTGCTTTCCCACGGGAAAAGATAACAGATTAGAAATTATTTCTTCCCATACACAGTATCTGTTAGAATTTTCCTTTTTTATGGGAAAAAGAATGGGAAAATGCTCAAACAAAATACTTGGTGTTCATTTATGGTGTTGAGGATGTCTGACAGCCATTCAGATCCTTCTGGCCTGACCTCTAATACTGTGCTTTACCCATACACAATCTTCTAGATGAGTCAAGGATTATTGGTGGGGGTGGTATTAACACTGTTCGGAAATTCTTCCCTGAGACCTGGATTTGGGATCTCGTTCATACCGAGTGAGTATTTTCATCTTCACTTCTTAGGCCTCGTGTGTGGATTTTTGAATTGTTGTATGTTGATGAAATTAATTCTGGGAGGAAGCCAAGGAGCATACCTATGCTTTGTAAAAGCAAGTCTCCTTTTCCCATCTTGCCCAGTGACCATGGAGCTCCCACATTGTCAAACCTACTTGAACTGCGAATGACAGGCTGTTCTGTGCTCTGCCCTCCCATCCTTCTGACAGGGAGAAAGAATAAGGGCTAAGAGTAAAAGAAAAGCATTTGTTTAAGAGAGAGCAGGAGCAGAATTTGTTGTTTTCCATCAAATTTTTAATTCAGCAGCAGAAAACTCAAGTTATTTTGTTTTTCTTTCCAGACTATTACAGCATCTGCAAGGAGAATATCTCCATCTCAACTGTGCACCCAGGGGTGTTCTAGAACATTAATCCAAATTTATTTGTTCTAATCTGTATGTTTGGGCATTATGGTATTTAAACAAATGGTATTTCGAAATTTACAAAGCTGATCATTCTTCCAGGCGTTTTTTAATATGTAGTTCATCAGCACCTTCATCTTTACTTCCAGCTTTATAATATTTTTTAAAAATATGGAGAGGTATCTTGCAGAAAATGAGTTGAAAACAGAAGTACTAACTCAAGCAGGGAGCCTATTCTGTAAATTGGCTCGAAAATGCCAAAGATAATTTCTCATCCTGTTTTTGTTATTTTCCTCAGTTCCAGGGGAGAGGTGAATGTCTTTTACACCATTCCTGACACCATCACAGAATGGAAAGCCAGTGCTTTCTGCATGCAGGATGATGCTGGCTTTGGCATCTCCTCACCTGTTTCACTGACAGCGTTCCAACCATTCTTTGTGGATCTCACCTTGCCATACTCTGTCATTCGAGGGGAAAAATTTAATTTAGTAGCCAATGTCTTCAACTACCTCAATGAATGCATCCAGGTATATTAAGTTCGCTTTTACTTCCTATATCCTTTGTCTGTTTCCCATAGATCCCAGCATTCTCCTGCGTAAAGCACCAGAAATGCAGAAATAAGCATTTAACTTATGCTTTAGCCTGACACAAATTGTGCCTGTGTCACAGGCACATGTTAGGAAAATGTGACCGATTATCACTGTGGCTGGTCCATAGAAGATCCTTATCCCCGCATAATTTAGTTGTTCTTTTTGCTTCTTAAGGAAGAGCTTGAGCGAATGATATGGGTACGGTGTTGTGCAAAACACAACACACACTGAGCATGTTGTATGTAGCAGTAACTCATAAATAGGCTCGACTAATGAGCACCGACACCTTGGTATACTTATGCCAAAACAGACACTAACAGTGGGCCTAAAAGAGACAAGTTTGCCACTTCCTTGGAGAAATACTCAATACTTCCGTCCTGGTACCATCCCACAGATCCAGATGACAAGTAGCTTCTCCAGCAACCAAATTTTAGGGGCCTTGTTCTGCAGCCTGACTTTAGGGACCTAATTTGTTTGTAATCTTGCTCCTTTCTTTGTCTCAGATCAGTGCCGTACTGGCAAAATCGAGTGACTACAAGGCAGAAAACCTTTCACCAGGCGGCAACACAGCAAGGGTGTGTGCCAATGAAAGAAAAACCTATATTTGGGCTGTTAGCCCCCACAAACTGGGTAAGTTTGTCTTTTCATCACCTTGATATATCCCTGTTTGATCTTTTTACCTCTGTCACCCGCACCCTTTATTGCAGCATCAAGAATCCCCAGGAACGCATTTCTGGACAGCTTCATTAATTGCTCCACAAATTTAGTGTTTGACCTCTACTCAAGTTTCCTTAGATTCACTGAATGAGCAGCGAATTTTTCTGGTGCTTTATCTCTTCTGATTTTTGGTAGTCCATTTCTTGTCTGCTTTAGGAAGAACTCTTCACTTGTCACATTATGTATGAAATACTGGCAGGATTTCATATGCCTGTGATCGGCTGTCAGTTTTGCACCTAATCAACTGCATTCGATAAGAATAAAATTTACTAATAATTTTGGACTGATTTCTCAACAGGCAAAGATGACATTGCTCCCCCAAAATTTTACAGCTGTGTTAATACACACTGCCTTCAAGTCAACATTGTCTTTTTAAAAATGCTGTTACAACAACTTGCAAGTGTAAGTGCTCCAAAAGTTGGAAGTACAAAATAATTTTAATGAGCAAATATTCTTCTCAAAATGAACCACAGATGGACCTTTTTTAAAAAAGTTTGTTTCTAAAACGCTATAGTCAATATGACTGATATCCTTCAAACTCACTGAGAAAGATGCAAAATTATCGTGCGATGAAAACTAGATAGGCAGTGAAATAATACTTCAGAGATGAAAAGGAAAACAAAAACTAAAAAAACTCCAAACCTACTGACTCTCCCTGGTAACCCTGATAATAATGCATTTTGTTCCAAGTAAAAAACTCCCTCGGTTTTCCAGTTTGCAATGACTGCAAGGGCGAAGAGAGCAAGCCTGCAGAGCTGCTCACTTCAGGGTTACTCCTCAGTGTAACCCAGGCGGCTTTTTCGTGTTGTCCCACAGTTAACAAATTGCATCTGAAGGAAAGAGGCAGCAGAGCTGTAACTATTGCAACGCTGCCCTAGCCCAGAGAAAACCCAGCACAAGACTAAGAAGAGGTGGAAACTGATAGAGTAGTGCGTTTTTTGGCTGGGATGGCTCCTATTTTGTTCCTCGCGCCAGGGCTACAGGCAATCCATCCTTGCCATTAGTGGGCAGAGGTGGAGCCTTCATGAAATTTGGTTTTGCAGGCCATCAGCCTAGAAGAGGCAGTGAAAAACAGGGACAACTGTTTTCATTAAAAATAACTTTTTTTTCTTGGGCTGGTGAATGGCTTTCTAGGTGAGGTGAAATTCACGATTACTGCTAAGGCCAAACTGAATACCAGAGGCAGCAGAAACAGCACATCCCCAGAAGAGGAGACAATTCACAGGGACACCCTGATTCAGACCCTGCTTGTTGAGGTACGGTAGGAAATCTGCATGTACTTTCTGCCTTGTGGAAACTGCAATTCCTGTCGCGGTGGGTTAGAAGCAGTGACACAGGTGGAGCTGTGTAGAGTAGGCTCCTCCACGTGCAAATGAGAGTGTAAATCACACCGATCAGTGACATCCACTCTCTTCCTGCCACTTTCTCCTTCCTGGGACCACAGGCATACATGCCCTGACACCCCACGGATGTCAGTAGAGATGTAGCCAGAAGGGAGGAGATTCCATACCTTACCTATAAGTGACTTTAGTCTGTGACTCTGATACTGTGGAAGGGGTGGAGGGCAGATATAAAAGGAAAAGGATTTATCTCAAGCACCATAAAGCAGCGGCCACATAGGATTAGTTGGATACAGTCCCTCTCAGAGGCTGGAAGTGTCTGTTTTATAACTGCTTTCTAAGAAGGAAGGTGTTCTGGACACGATTTTTGGTGAAGGAGAGAGAAGGAGCCATAGACCAAGAGATATTCTAGTGGAGACAGGGTAGGATTGGGGACAAGGTGTGCACTGTCTGGAAAGCCACGTCCACGTACTGTTTTACACTGTTAAATTGTCATGGTTTCATGGTGACGTTCCACACTTTTCTTCCTCTTTCTGGCCATTTCCCTGCAATCAAACAGCCCGAAGGTATTGAAAAGGAATTGACTCAGAGCTCCCTCATCTGTACAAAAGGTAAGCCGAGTTCATTCCCTCCTTCCAGGGAATCAGCAGAACTGCTCCACTGTCTTGTAGGTTTTCTCCTACGAAACTAGAAACCTTTCCAGAGGAGGAAAGAAGGTCTCAGGGTCAAGGTGCTACAATTTAGGATTTTCAGAGATACCTTTGGCTCATTGGGAAAATCTCTGCAGCATTTTCTTTACCAAGACTGCAGATCATAAGAGTCACTGTAGGGATGTGCTTACAAAGTGAAGACTTCTGGAAAAAAGATGATTTTAACAATTCTTTGTTGTTACATTTTCTCATTAGGCATGATGATGTCTGAACCAGTGTCTCTCAGCCTGCCAAGAAACCTAGTGCAGGGATCAGCCAGAGCTTATTTTTCTGTCATTGGTAAGTTTAGTACTTAGACTAAACCCAAAAGTAAATGGCATTTCTCTTTTGCTGCACCAAGTGTCATCGTGTATACATGTGCAAAAGTAATGTAGAGTTGAGAAAAAAACTTAATCCTGATTTTAGAGGAAACGTTTCCTACTTTGCAAAACGGCAGTAAAAGACAGAAGTTTCTCAGAATTCTCTCATATCGAAAGAGGACAAAATAGCCAAAATGTTTTAACTTATATTGCATTTCAGATTATACTGCATTCGCATATCCTGTTCTGTATCGTAAAACAGTTAATTCAGCTGAAAAGTAAGATAAGGCAGACTTCTCTAAAAAAAAAATATTTTGATTTCTTGGAGAAGACTTCAGAACTTTGGTGACTGCATAATTTCAAATTTATGCTTTCACATAATGAAAAACATTTCTTAGTCAATAAATTCCCACAAAATAAGACTTTCAGGTCCCAATCAACTCCACTCATCTTAAAGTCATTATTAAGACTGGCAGTTTTCTTCAGTGAAAACTTGTTGAGGTTCTGAACTCCGATTGCTTTCTGAATACAGTTGTTTTGCACGCCTAGGTCAGTGTGACCTCTGCTGATACTGCGCAATACAGCCTCTACAGCCCATCAGCATCATACCCCACACATTGCTCTCACTTGGACACACAAACGGGAAGCAGGTTGGAAAGGGCAGGGAAGTATAACCCTTCTCAGTGTTCACAGATGTTTCTCAGAACCCATGCCAGCCAGTATCGGGGCTCAGTTTTTTCTCAGATTCTCGGTTTCTTCCAGGTGTCCAGCATCAAAATAAAAAAAAATGCCAGCATTTCAGCCTTTCTTGTAACTGACTTCTTGTACCTTTCGTTCTTCAGGAGACATTTTGGGTACAGCCCTGAGGAACATGGAGAACCTCCTCCACATGCCTTACGGCTGTGGTGAACAGAACATGGCCTTGTTCACACCCAACGTCTATGCCCTGGATTATCTGAATAAAACTGGGCAGCTGACGGAAGAGATTAGACTCAAGGGCACTGGGTATTTATCCACAGGTGAGAAGCTTTCAGGTTCTTCCGTTTAATATTGTAATTGTGTGCACTGAACTTTAAAGCTCTGCATGGTGACCACTGATCTCTGAATTCTAGCACCCTCTTTATTGCATAGGAGCAGGCAACGACAGCACCCCAGAGAAGCGTGTTGTACTTTCAGGAGCAAAAGCAGATAGAATTCGTTGTGGCTGACATTGTTCACCAGGCATATATTACTTAATATTAAATCCGAAAGTCTTACTGCTTCGGTTGAATAAACAGCAGAACTAGTCCTTTTCTGTGATTAGAAAATATGCTGTCGTTATTGTGTCTTCAGGGTACCAAAAACAGCTATCTTACAAACACCGGGATGGATGCTACAGCTCCTTTGGGACACGAGATAGGGAAGGAAGTGTATGGTAAGTAATAACACATTCTGTTTTGCTAGCACAGGATCTTTAGGCTTTGAAAAATGACCAAATTACTGAGTGATTCTTATTTTTAATAGACTAAATGGACATAGCTCAATTAATTTGGTTCCTCTAGTAAAGGAGAGATTAATAAACTGCAGACAGTGCAACAAAAAGGGGGCTGTAATAGATCATGTTCAAGCGGAGGCTGAAGGAACTGAACAAAGATGATCAGAGGGTTGGAGCACTGATGCTATGAGGACAGGCTGAGAGAGTTGGGGTTGTTCAGCCCGGAGAAGAGAAGGCTCCGGGGTGACCTTATAGCCCCTTCCAGTACCTAAAGGGGACCTACGGGAGGGATGGGGAGAGACTCTTTATCAGGGAGTGGAGTGATAGGATGAGGCATAACGGTTTCAAACTGGAAGAGAGGAGATTTAGATTGGATATCAGGAATAAATTCTTTACTGTGAGGGCGGTGAGGCGCTGGAACAGGTTTCCCAGAGAAGCTGTGGATGCTCCATCCCTGGAGGGGTTCAAGGCCAGGCTGGACGGGGCTTGGAGCAGCCTGGGCTGGTGGGAGGTGTCCCTACCCAGGGCAGGGGGGTGGAACGAGATGATCTTTAAGGTCCCTTCCAACCCAAACCATTCTACGACTCTGTGACCCTGTGAACTGTTCAGCCTGTACAAGTGGAGGCTAATGAGGAACGTAGGTGAAGCTTTCTACTACCTAGATAGGGACTGTAGAAAAAGCAAGAGTTAGACTCTTGTCGGGGGTGCACAGAGTAAGGGTAAGAGTTTGTCCTTTCTTAAGTTGCAACAAGGAAAACTCCAACTGGCTAGAAGGAAAAAAAAAAATCTTCCCCAGGAAAAGGCTGCTGCACTGAGACAGAAGCCCAGAGAGGGTGTGGGTATCTCTATCACTGACAGAGCCCTGAAACTGGCCCTCTTTTAAGCAGGTGGTTGGACTGGAGACTTCTGGAAGTCCCTTCCCACTTAGTTTATTTCATAATTCTACTAATTAAGATTAGAAATTACTATCATCAGTCATCAAGCTGTATCTATGCTTTACCCTTGCTCTGAAAGAATGCTTCCTGCAGAGTAATGCAGAAATTTCATGTCAGTTTTTAATACAAGGATTTCAACTATCTATCTTATTTATTTAAAACTTATAAAATGCTCATTTCTTTTACCTCAGATATTACTGTGTTAATTTTGTGTCGTTTTCTATTTTTTTATGCATATTCAGTTGCTGGTAAACCTTCTTGGTCTTGTTCACACCTTACCTGCTTTCTGTTTCTGATTCGCCTGCAGGCTCACTGCCTTTGTGTACAAGTCCTTTGCACAAGCCAGGCGCTACATTTACATTGACGACAATGTCCAGGCTCAGACTTTGATCTGGCTGGCAAGCAAGCAAAAGTCAGATGGCTGTTTTGAAAACGTCGGGTCACATTTCAACAATGCTTTGAAGGTAACTGATACAAGAATAGTACCAAACTTCCACAGGGGTTGATGTGGATCATTTCTTCCAGGCACAAGCTTATCACCACACTCTTATTTTTCCTAGTACTCTTCTCCCGTGTGTTTCGCATACAAGCAGGGCATGATTCTTATGGTTGATATTGAGGATGAGGTAGAAACAAGTAGAACTTTCTGAGTCAGAAGTCTCGTGTGTTCTTTTCCACTGCTGCATTGTATATTCAGCCACAGGCTACAATGTGCTTTATCGCGTATGTGCAAAAGTCAAGAAAATGCATGAAATAATTCTTTTGTCCGGAGTGAACTTGATGTTTCTTGTTCCTGTGCACACTGCAGGACAGAAATTACTCCTGATCTCAAATCTAACTGTTATCCGAACTATGAATTAATATTTTTGTTTTTTCTAGGACGTTTGTACTGACCTGTTCTTTGCTTGCTTTTTCTTCAGGGTGGAGAAGAAGGTGAATACTCACTCACAGCCTACGTTGTGGCAGCATTGCTGGAGGCTGGGCACTCTACTGCGGTGGGTATTTCATGCTGTTATGCTCTATTAGTCTGGTCAGCGATTTGTCAAACAGTACACAAGTCACAGTCCTCGCATCCGTATTCTTTAACAACGTGGTAAATACTGATTGTAGGACAGTAGAGTCAGCTGAGGAAATCTCTTTCCAGAACCCTAAAGTTGGCATAAGTATTTGATGAGTGTTACAAATCAATTATGTATTTAGTTCCTATGGATTAATTTTTAAAATCCCTGAGGAATCCAGTTGTGTTAAAAAATTATTGTCTATGTAGGTGCAAAATCCAGACAGAATTTGCCTACTCCATCCAGAGTCCAGTTTGGAATCTTCTCTGAATTTGCCCATTCCAAAGTCCAAGCTGCCCAAATCTTCAGTCCTTCAAACTCTCTATGTGCATTTAGACCCAAGCTATGTTTCTGTTTCCCTTTGTCATTGTCAATAATGAAAGGAAAATATGACCTACTGGTTGGATTACTAGGCATAGGAATGAGAGCTGAGTTTTGTTCTCTGTAATTTACTTCCCATGTATCATCTTGAGCCCCTGGGTTTTTTTGCTGACTTTGTTCTTTTTAAAATGGGGAAGATGAGAATTGTTCCCAATCTGACCAATATGTTCTAGGCATGCTGAGTTTTGCAGGTCCCTCAAATACTGTGGTACGAGGCATCATTTAAGTACTTGAGACTGTCAGGATAAAAACATCGTGTAGAACCGAATAGTTCTTCAGCAGTGTGAATTAGTTCCCAATATCTTCATAAGAAGCTCCAAAATGTTCTGCCACATCTATAACTGAAGCTGCGTAGAGGGGACATAATTAGTAGTGTGCTGGTGATGTCTGAGATGAAGTTGAGCTGAATAGTTATCTTGATAGCTTTAGCTAGCAAATGAGCAATAACATCTCTCTGGGAGAGTCTCCTTCATCGTGAGGTCTCAATACAATTTACATAGTTCTGCAAAAATGATTTTTGGAGCTCAGGCAACCAAGGAACAAAGGATTCACCTGCATAAGGTCATCTGGCAAATCAGGAAAAAGAACCAAGGCTCTGTTAGTCCAACCATGTTACTCCTAACTAAATACAGAAAGAAGGCAGCCCCACCAGGAGGGCATTTTATACAGGATATGCTCTGTAGGCCCTTAAACATGCCATGTATCGTGTATGTTTTTAGCATGAAGGGTCAGTGATGTCAGCTTAAGCAGTGATGGAAATATTTAAAGAGAAGCTGAGACACAAATTCAAGTACCTGACAACCCTACTGTATTTTGCATTACTAGCATCCTGTCGTTCAGAGCGGCATGAACTGTTTGGAGCACGCATTTGATAATGGGGTCCACAATCTGTACAACCGGGCCCTCTTTGCCTATGTTTACGGCTTAGCTGGCAAAGAGGAAAGATGCCAGTTCTTCCTTGAGAAGCTGGACAAGACAGCCACCAGAGATGGTAAGTGTGTTATGGCCATGACACAGGCAATGCAGCTGATGGAGTGGCCTGTCTTATGATGTAAGCTATTCTGGTGTTCAGATTTCCCATTCATGTTGCTCCCTTCCCATTTCATGACTGCTATGCTACTGAATTTATCTCTAAGAACTTCTCTGTCTCTTTTGGCTTCACAAAAGATTGAGGTGTGGCCTGATTTTCTTAGAATTATGAAATAATATAGGTGGGTAGAGACCCTTGGAAGTCTCAGTCCAAGGTAGTGGAAGATTGTACCTAGTTTCCCCATTAGCCTCCTCTTCTACACACTCAACAAACCCAGTTTCCTTGGCTATGTCATGGATGCTGCCTTAGCATCCTTCTGCTACACTGACTTTAACCCCTCTTTGACTTACACAGACCCCCTTTATTACTTCCCTTTCCACCTCCTCCTGTTTTCTTTTCCATCCTGGAACTGAAACTTATCTAGTTCAGGACAATGATGGCTGAAAAAACTTCTGAGTAAAGGCAGAGGGAAATGTATGCCTATCTCCCGCATGGTGCTGTAGTGAATTAACCAACAAGTAATTTTTCCATGCTTTTTACACCCCACTTTTCTGTTTTCAGGTGGTTCAGTTCACTGGCAGAGAGAAAATCAGCCACGAGCAGAACATTTCCCTTCCTTTTATTCCCGTGCCCCCTCTACTGAGATTGAAATGACGAGCTATGTGCTCTTGGCTTTGCTCAACAAAGCCAAACTCACTCCAGAAGATTCATCTTACATTTTTCGCATTGTGCGCTGGCTTGTCAAGCAACAGAACCCATACGGTGGTTTCTCCTCCAGCCAGGTAACAACTGGGCGTGGTAAAAAGAAAGCCTGTGGGAGCAGTCCAGCCTGCAAGCTGGATCTCGATAGTTCCCTGGCTGCATAATTGTTTGAATAATTTTTGATAAATTGTGCTCCCATAAGTTTCCTTGTCAAGGCACATCATGCTCTTCGTAGGCAGCTTCATCCATATTTTAGTTTTAGGAGATGGGAATTTACCTGAGTTTGAAGATAGCAATAGACAGTAATCAGTGTTGACACAGCATTATCCCATTTATTCTGGGATAATTTGTATCTATTGCCCCAGAACCTCTATCTTGTCTCCTTAGCTCTTTGCAAAGTGCCCCTCCATTCATGAGCCCTGATAAAAAGCATCAGTGAAATAGGAGCTGTGCTAATCTTATGCACCGTCTTACAGCTGGGTATCTGTCTAATTTGGGATCATGTTGTTCTTTTCAGGACACTGTTGTTGCTCTCAAAGCTTTGGCCCAGTATGGTTACCTCACCTTCTCTAAAAAAATTCTTAACACTGTCAAAGTCAACTTCATGGAGTCCCCCAGTAGGACTTTCCAGGTGAATGAAAAGAACCGCTTCTTACTGCAGCAGGCTCCCTTACCCACTATTCCAGGCAATTACAGTGTGGAAGTGAACGGCACTGGCTGCGTCCATCTGCAGGTAAGCAAGCTGGAAACTCAGCAACACCCCTCTGAGAACTAATCAAGTCCTCCGTACCTCGTTCCCCTCCATACCTCATACCAAAGACACAAAAGCCTACAAGTCTGTGACCATCCCACACTTCCCATCTCTTTTAGACCACCCTGAGATATAACGTCCATTTGCCAAAAAAAGTTGCAGGATTTTCTCTCTCCATACGGTCGGCCAATGTATCTTGCACAAGCAACTTCCCACCAAAGTTTGACCTTGTCCTCTCTGCCAGGTAACTTCCTCTTGTTGATCTACCCCCTTGCATTCATCCAAGGAAGGATTTAAGTGCAGGCAGTTAACTGCTATTGTGCAGCTGCAGGAAGATAAACAGGACCATTGGGAGCTGAAAATGTCATTCATTCACTGGTCTCCTCTCAATTTGCAGACCAGACTAACAGAACTTTTCTCATTTCAGTTACACGGGAAACCGCAAAGTCTCCAACATGGCTATTATTGACGTGAAGATGCTCTCAGGTTATGTTCCTGTAAGATCTTCCCTGAAACAGGTAAAGAATGGGAGCAAAGCGAATGGTAAACCCTGAAAACATAGGAAGTTGATAAAAATAGTCGCTGATTAGCAAATTGAAGCCCCATGGGAATTCTGCAAAGGCCTTGGTCCTACCCCTCTGTCACACACTCTGTGTCTCAGACTCGTACCTGTTCATCTGTTGAAGACAAATCTGTTAGGAGTTGATGAATACGGCAGCCCAACAGAGGTGAGACTGCTGCAGCTTCGTATCCCTGGGTACAAATAATAGCAAGGCTACGTGTGTATCCCCAGTAGGCAGAGATGCACACTGTGCAGATGGAGGCATAAATGCATATACACCTGGGTGGCCACACAGATCAACAGAGCCAGAAAAGACAACACTTACACAAACACAGATAGCGCAAATGGCTTGTCCTGTTCCCCCTTCAGGCTGATCATACTGAAAGCTCGTTTGTGGAAAAGATAATAAATATATATATATATGTGTGTGTGTACACACAGACACATATATACATGCAAATATACAATGTGGATCCCTTTGGTAGCTGACTGTCATCGTTTAACCCCAGCTGGCAGCTAGGACCACACAGCCGCTTGCTCACCCCATCTTCCTTCCCCCAGGACAGGTAGGGAGAAGAGGGAGAAAAGGAGGAGAAAGGAAAAAACCTCATGGATTGAGATGAAGACAGTTTAATGGAACAATATCAGAAAAGGAAAATAACAGTAATAACAATAATAATAATGACACATGTCACTCTCACCATCTTGTGAATTGGCACTGTCCCGAGCAGTGATCATGGCTTCCTTCCCCCC
>VXBO01008415.1:9310-95799 GCA_013400135.1 Rhinoptilus africanus | reverse complement strand
TCCCTCCCCCCCCCCCCCAACCCAACCCTCATTTATATACTGAGCATGGCATCTACGGTATGGAATATTCCATTGGCCATTCCATTGTTCTGTCTATGCGCCTTCTCAGCTTCTGTGGGAAGCTGTAGAGCCCTTGAAAAGCATAAACTTTTCTTAGCAACAACTGAAACAATACGCATTATCAGCGTTCTTTTCACAGCAATCACTAGAAAGAAAATGAACTCTTTCCCAGCTGAAACCAGGACGTTGACCTCAGACACTCAGTCTGCGCAGTAGTTGCCCCTGGATCCTTGTCCTGCTGCAACTGGAGCCTTTTATCTAATTTTTCCACCCTTTTCCCTCCCAATCGGACCTTATCCTTCCCTTTGTTAGTTCTGGGTCTTCCCCTAAAAGTCCTGTAATAACTCTTCCTTGAGTCCCAACATCCCACACTCAGCCCTGTGCCCTTGTAGGCAGCATTTCCCTTGAGTCACAGGGATGCTCTGCTGTTGAGGCACTTGGTGGGGCTCATTCCCTGAAAATGGGGCTGGTCGCTGCCCTGGGGGGAGCCGGGTCAGGGTGCTCTGCTGGCTCTGCTCAGGTCACTGGGGGTTAGTGCTTAGGGCCATGAACTGTAATCTTCTAGCAGATAAAAAGAAGAATGCAATTCATTGTAGTGTCTGCTTATAGCTTAGTGCTTTTATAATCATTCAGCATTCAGGCCTGAATTTATTTTTTTGGCTAGAACTGTATGAAATTAATAGCTTTTCTTTGGAAGATTTTTTCATTGAGATGTTAACACTGCTTGGCATCCTACTCCTCTTTATATGTATCTGAGGAAAAATAGCTAGTTTTTAACGTTTGGAATATTTTGGGTTTGGGCATGTTTATAGTAGAGCAATTTTGCTCTTACGCTTTTCCGTATTTTTTTAAAACTTTTGCTTTTTTTAAAATATAGAATGGACTAGCAAGTGAGTCAGCTTGAGAAATGGTCGTGTAATTGTAAATTTTGATTGAAATGAGAGCACTCTTAAGTTAATGATAAAAGGCACGTGCACAAAAGCTGACTGGTAAAACTATCATGGTGGTTGGTTTGCACGCCTCATGTTATGGAAATACTCGACTTCCATTTCTTAATTTGGCCACGAGAGAGCGGGGCGTCACAAGAGGAGCATGGCAGCGACTTCAAAAACATTTTGCTACTGAATAGTTATTTGTAAGTCTCCTTGGCAACTCTCCTATGTTAACATTGCTATCATTTGCCTTATTTAAAGCTTCAATACCATAATTCTGTTGTGGATCGTGTAGACATCAAGAACAACCACATCCTTTTCTACCTTCAGAAGGTAAGTTTGTGAGGTTTCTTACTGGTTTTACTAAATTGTAAGTTTAAAACAGGCTCCCAGATAAAAGAAAAATCCCATTAAGAGCAGATTAGCAATACACGTGTCTTAAATATGTAAAGTGACTTCACTCAGTCCAACATCAAATATATATGCACAATAGTTGTAGTCTACAGGGAAGAGATAGGCAGTTGTTTGTTTTGGGGTTTTTTTGTGAAAAATGTTGTATGATTAAATAGCATTTCACAAACATAGCTAAGTTGCATTCCATATTGCAAAAGTTCAGTCTACATGATATTGCTCAGCCTCTAAGAGTTCCTTCTCATTAGTTGATCTGAGAGGGTATTACAGGCAGTTGGTATTACCCCACACCTCCCCTTTTAGGGAGATTTCTGTATGAAAAGAAGAGTCCTCCCACATCAATATAATTGATAAACTGAATGAGAGAGAAATAAGAGGAAAATCAAAAAACAAGGGATCTTAAAATACCAAGAAGGGAAGGAGAGAGGAAACATAAAGAAATAGTCATGATAATTACTTCTCAAACAGTAATTTTTATTAGTTGGTCTCCAAGGTTAAAATAAGGAAGATTGGAGTCAGTATTCTGAACTCATAGAGAGTGTGAAAAGTCTACCCAGCAGGGCACCAGTGATGCAGAAAGTTCTCCATAGCCCCTGTCCATGGCTGTATTCCTATAAAGAGGTCAGCAAGATAAAAACAAGGACAAAGGGAGAAGAAAGCAGGGGCACAGTTCCAGACCTGCAAAAGAAAGCTTGAGAAGCTGAGGAATACGAACAAGGAGAAAAATTTGTGATATTTGGCTGCCAGAGTGTGGAATGAGGAAGAGAAGCACAGGGAAGGATAAAGATCTTGAGTTCAAAGTGATTAAAGAGAGAAAAGTGGGGAGAGGATTCATAGAGGTGCCAAAGGTGATTTTAGCTGGGAAACAGCAAGGAAAGAAACTAAAAGCTACTTTCAACGAGAGGATGAATGCTGATGTGCTGAAAGCTGCAGTAGCCCAGGAATGGTTGGGGTAATTTGCAATGGAAATACAAAGAGGAAGAAAAATAAGAGCACACAATTTCAGCAACAAAACCTATTTAGCAACAGCTTTTAAATAATTATCTGATTTGACATAATTTGCGATCCAGAGAGAACTGTAGAATGGCACTTTGCCACCCAATCTGACCCAGAAATGCATTTGTTCAACCTTAGCCGAACGAGAAGATATGAAAAGAAAAAGTCTGATGCATTTTCTTGTCTTATCATGTCCAGGTCTCCCAGAAGGAAATCAACTTCTCCTTCAGTGTGGAGCAAAGCCTGCCTGTCTCAGATATCAAACCAGTGCCAGTACATATGTACGATTACTATGAAACAGGTAGGTGACCTCAGCAGGTGTGAGCAAAACCTATGAAATCAAAGTGTTGGGAGAGCAAGCTAGCAATTCCACTGCTTTTGATTACTAGACTGCAAAAGGTTTGCAGAGCCTAGGCAGTTTCTGCCTCCCTGTCTTTTCATTCCTTCCTTCATTTCGACATAAAGCAGATTAGAAAGTGATACGTCAGGAGTTGCTTTCTTACAAACTACATAGAAATAAGTGGAGTTCCACTTTCTCTCTACAGTTCGAACACAATAACTCAATAACTCAAAGTGTTCCTGACTTCCCTGATCTTGGTTATCTCGTATTTTTGCTTTATATTGCCATAAGTAGGCTGCAGTCAAAGCACTCGTCCTGAGTGGGATTTAAATACTCAAGTAGGAGTGACAGTCCCTCTGAACTCAAGAGGAGTTTAAGCACCCAACTAGAACTGAAAGTGCCTGACCACCTTTCTCGGTCTGGCCTCAAGGAGCTACAGTTGCATCAGGCATTAGTCACTTGTAGAACTTACATTATCAAAACTATGGCCCACGTTCCCACTTATTTTTCTCAAGCGTGGGGCAGCCTATGGGAGCTGCATCCTAGAAGATGAGCAGAGTACCTAGAGGATTGACCCTGGAGCGCACGTTCTGCCACCTGATCCACATCTTGCGTGGTGACACCAGTGGTGTGTCCTGACAAAGACAGCCAGAGGAGTGCGTTGGGCTCTGACTGTGCACCGCCGCAATTGGGTGCTTTGCCAACCAGAAGACTCCCACAAAATCTATCAAATGTTTTCTGGTTCACTATGTCTTCGTAACGGGTGCATATGGACTGGGGTCAGAATGATTTCTCACTCTCACGCAACTGTCATCTTCGTTTCTTCTTTCCAGATGAATATGCCCTTGCAGAGTACAACACACCCTGCCCTCCGCCTTCCAACTGAAGTCAGATATGTGCCAAAAGAGGTAATGATCCAGAAGATATCCCCAAAGCATTTGTAGAGGAAGCGGAAGATAAGCGACCTGGTTGTTTCTGGGAGGGCAATGAAAAACAAGTAGAAGAATGAGGAATAATCAAATCGCAAATTGCAGTAGATCAGAATGACCCATTCTGGACCACACCTCTAAAGAACTTGGGGTCAGTGTGGGTCAGAAACTACAGAAAAAGTGCTTTTCCCAACAAGGGAGATACTGTGCAATTGTTAACCCTGACCATCCATCTTTTTGGAAACTCATGACATACATTCTGATGGGAGCTTTGTTTAAAGGTAAACTCCTGAAACGTGTTCTTGGCCACAGACTCCTTTTCAGAAATCCAAGATTAGGAGAATAATCTGCTGCTTCTGTAGATTTTACTTGTTTTGGTGTTTCCATTTATCCTGAAGGAAGATTCTGAAGAAACTACTTTGATGCTCACCTTTTTCAGTGACTGAACTGAATCATCTAGAATTCTAGTTACAGGAAAACAACCTCTATGCAGTTTTTGCCTCTATTTAGAAAGAAAGTTTTTCTTCAGATTAACATCTCATATTTTACTGCACTTTGTAATAAAACCTTCTGACTGGCAATGCTGTTTGTCCTTGTTGTGCCTAGAACTGGGTGCTGTAAGGTATTTCATAAACTGAAAATTCATACCTTGGGCAGGTCAATCACTGACAGTGACATTCTGACATCAGTGACATTTTCTGGCACAGAGAGGATCAGGGCCCCAGCCTGTGTGATGGAAATTTTTCTACCCAAAGCCTAACAGTAGGAGAAACTAGAGAGCTGTAACACGGGGACTGTTTGAAAAGCGGCTGGGGAGGAATGCTGGATTCAATGGAGCCCTTGAAGGGAGAAAAATGAGAAGATTTATAGGGAGGGAAAAATAGAGCCACAAGGAGCTTACGGTGGGGTGACAAAGTACAAGAAATTTCCTGTCCTGCTTTCTGCATTTAGTGATCAGGTTACAGCAGGTATCAACACACTGTGGCTACTGTCCCTCAGGGTCTGCAGTGACCTGACCTCACCTTCGTCCTGACCAGCTCACACAGGTGGAAGGACACAGATACCAGCTACTTATCCATAACAATCCAAGCAGACATCTGCCGATTGAATCGTATCACTGAGCTGCTGTTTCTTCAGCTACGGTGTTATACCTAGTCCTACTTACAGCCTTGGAAGAGACTAGCTTACTTATCATGAAAATGGGCTTCTCAAAGCTTATTTTGATTCCTACAAACACTTTACTCAGCAGCAATGTGCCTGCTGTGAGGCCGACCACACAACAGCACAGGAGGTGGTAGGAAAGGAGCAGCCCTTTGTAGACCCTGAGCTCCGTCAGGCTCGCCCGGAGACGGCTCAAGTGAAACTAATCCTACGGCAGTGAGCAGTGTGGGAACCTTTGTGCTATGAGGCAGCCACGACAGAGACCCACAGGCTCAAAGTAATCCCAGAAAGATGCAAATGAAAATTGGAAGCTGCAGAAGCACATAAATGTTGGTTTGGAATGGAGTACGGAGGACACCAACTGAAACCTCCTATTCTAAGCAGAGCCACCCAGCAGAAACCTGCAACTCAAAGCAGGAGACAGTTACAAAGGAAAAATCTCCGCTCTCTTTCCAGGATCTCAGGACTAGCCTGAGGGATGCAAGCTCTGTAAAGTGAGGTTCAGCCATGAGCAGGGTGTCAAAGGTGCATGACTCGGGCAACAGAAGACACCCAGATCTGTAGGCAGACCTGTCCATTGGGTCTGCACTGCACTTACTGCTCTTAGTTCTCCTGGCAGCCAAATGCAGTCATGCACAGGTCCCTCATTGCACTGTAAAAGGCAGTTATCCAGGAGGTTCCCTAAGAACAGACCCAAGAGGTGGGAGAGAAAGAATTGAATGGCATTTCACTTGAAAGCTGTAAAAAACATAACCTATCACCCCAAACCCAACTTCCTCTCTTCTTTATGTCTCCCACCAACTTTTACATTCTTCTAAAACAGATCTGTAAATTGATTTAGCACCAGATATTTCCACTGAGATAAAATCTCAGAACCTAAAGGTCAGCAAAGGCTTACTGACATCACCTTTCTTGCTGCATCCAGGCCAGTAGTGTGCCTCTTGCCCCTGACCAACGAAAGCGCAACGAGGGGGACTGTCCATTGAACTTCCAGCTACATTGAGTGAAACAATATTTTTCTACAGGGGTTTTCTCCTGTGATTCACATATTAACTTATGCATATGCATATCTACACATACCTACGCACAAGGAGCCTACTCATCAATCTGTTACTCCCAGTACAGGTATTTCTTGGATTGTGGCTTAGAGTTTTCTGCAAGTTCAGACGTGCAGTAGGGTTCCTCTGCTCCAATATGAGTTGGGTTATTACAGCTGTCTTTGTTTTAGTTAAATACGATACCCTTCATTACAAACCTTGCCAGTGACTGAAGGGATTGTGGGGTCATACAGTCACTGATCTCGTCTTGGATAGTCCTTCTGAACCAACCTCTGCTCAGGCACTTTCATGGAAAAAAGCCAAAGACAGGAGGCTGCAACTTCATAGAGAAGAGAAGCTTTATCTAGAGAAGCTGCTGATGGGACCCCAGTCCTCTGGGACCCGAAATCACATTACAGTAAAGCCAGAATTACAAGTAGGTGTCGCTGAACAGCATAGCCTTGGTCCTGCTCCCCTTTTTCTGCCTTTGCTTTCATCCATGCTTTCCTGACCCTTAGAGCAGTGCTTGACTTAACCCCACAGAGAGCAGGTCAGAGACAGAGGTGCAAGCCAAAACTGACAAAGATTTAGGAAACGCATGTTTCTTCCTTCTACCTTGAACAGGCTTACCATGGGGTCAGAGAAGCAGTAGAAAGCAGGCAGGAAAAACTGCACTGTGCCCTTCAGCAAGGCATATATGGAGCTCAGCTACATCGGAGAGATGTGCTGCAAATCCTGGGAGATTTTGCAGAAGCTAAGCAGGCAGCGTGTCAACACTCTAATTCCTGCTTACCTACAGCCCGTCGCCTCTCTGTGTGCTGAGCGGCTCCTGCTTAGAGTCACAATTGTGGTCTCCACTTGGACTTCTTGTAACAAATCTTGGGTCTATTCCTCTCTCCATGCAAAACCCCAGCAACAGGATAAGTCTTCTTTTCCATTGTTATAATTTGCCTGTGTGAGTTTATGGACCTAAAGACAATGTCCTGACCCAACTTACAAAACCAGAAAACTGTGGTCACGACGGTGGTAATGGGGGTGTGTCTTACCCAACCTGTGACAGTCTTGATTCCCGAATACCAGGTACTATCTAGAATGAGAAATAGTCTGAACTGTAGCGTTTTTAGTCATGTGAAAGTCCCTCCTTCTTTTCTTCTTGGAAATCCATTTACATTTTCTTGACTTGTCCTATGAAATTGTATGCGATTTGAGTTGTGCTTAGAAGACATGAAGCATGTAAAAACAACCCAGTCTACCAAACAATTAAACATCTCTCCCCACAATGGCCCAGTATCTGCTGGGTGTCAAATTTCAGCCATTTCCACGGTCTTCTCTGTGAAGATGGTTTCATACACTGCGGCCAGAGAATAGCTCTGGATGTGTCCTAGCTGTCTCTGCTTAGTCATACGCCAACAGATGCAGACAAATCCAAACCTTTCTGCCCAAACCTGGGTAAGGAAGATATGAACAATGAAATGTGGAGGTTAACTGGCTTATTTAGACATGTTCATTGTCTGCTGCACCAGCAGCTACTCTGACTCTTGCGTCAAGTCACCCACAGCCTCAGGTCTTCTGTCCAAAAAGACAGGGGAGTTCAAAAACAATATCTATCGCCGACAAACACCCTTATCACTGGATAGCTAGCCCGGTGAAGGCACAAGTACATAAAACAGCCTCCAGAAGTCTCTTCCTGGGTGCCTTTCAGTGCTTTTGGAGAAGTCCTGAGATAGGGGTAGAACTTCTGCAGATCAGCTAGCAGGAGGGTGTTCAGCTTGAGAGCAGCACTGGCCTCCAGGCAAAAAAAAAAAAAGCAGACTTCAGCAATTCAGCAACACCAGGACCTAGGAAACCATGGGAAGCAGCTGGACCATTGCTCTAAACAAGCTGAGGAATTGGGCAAAAGGCCCAATGTGAATTTAGATCCTGGCTGATGTGAGCTGAGTGTCTTAACACCCTCTAGAACCTGCCCTCGTGCTCTGACACCTTTCTCAGCTTTCTGGATACACTACCTGGCATTTGAAAGCACACAGTAGCTTTTCACGTGGTAGCACTATGCATGCAGGCAAGCCTGAAGGGGCATTTTGATTCATAAAACAACATTTATGAATGGCACATGTCATGCCATCAATATTTTTGAGTACTGTCCTTAAGATGAACAGAATTATGGGAACGGAGGTTTGCTTTCTCTGAGTTGAATTTAAGCTTTGCTTTACTGAGGGACAGGAGAAGTTTCTTCCCTGCCAATTCTGGTGGAAATCCATGCAGTATTGTGATTGATGAGAGTTTCTACCTTTTGAAAAAAAGGATGGCATTTTGAGAAAAGGATGCCATGAGCTGAGTGGCTTTCACCTCTTCCAATTCTGCTCAAAACCCGAAGGTCCTATCCCCGGCATTTCTGTTCCCATCAGAAGTGCCCTCTGAGAACAACGCCCGACTCAAGAAGTCACACTGAAAGCATTGGTTTCGTATTTGTGTGAGAGTTGTGGGTGACACTTGAGGGACATACACTGAGGAATTAGCTATGATCCTGAAGATGTCAAGGTGCCAAGCTGCTTTTCACTGACCCCAGGCTGCCCCTTGCTCTCCCATCCCTGCCAGCAGAAAAGATTGTGTGAGCTTCAAGAGGGGCCAGTCAGGCTGGTTCAAACCACCTTCTTCAGCAATGCACACTCCCTCTGCTGATAAACAAAAGCCTTTGTTTAACGCCATTCCAGTGAACGGCCAACGGCAAGCCTGGCCAGATGGAAACTGATATGAAATGCAGATACTTTCAAAAGTACAGCATTTAAGTTTTGCTACAAATTTCCAAAACACTAGGCTGATAGGGAGTGGCTGGGACAATGCCAGCAATACCTAGCAAAATCGGTATTTTATAGCCACCTTTTACCCCTATAACTCTTTTACCTCCAGCACAACTAGTGACTCAAATTTTTTTTCTCATGGAGCTTGCATCATGTGAAATTGCTGATGCAGGAACTCAGAAGTTTGCTTAACCTCAGTGCATGTCAGACAAGCTGAACTATGTCCCGCAGTCTCGCTGCATTGAGATTTCAATTTTATTTGTTTGACAGAGGTAAAAATAGAGCTTTGGGTCTGTTTTGCCTGGGTTCATTGTGATATGTCTGTATATATTTCCCTAACTCAGGCAGTAAGTTTGAGAAATCTGGCTACTTCCATGTTATGCCGTTTCACGCTCTTCCCCCTTACATGTCACTACCAAAGAAATTGTACATAGAGTTGGTTTGTGAGCTCCATAAGAAAGATTTGATTTTGAAATGATGTGAAAAATCAGATGTTGCACAGCAGACTATAGCAGCAACCTGCATCTCTTGTTGTATGACAAACATGACGCCTTGCTGTTGTTCAGCCAGTTGTACGCTACAATCTCTTTCCTTGTGTGTTTCACCTCTTCTCCACAGGGCTGAGGGACCCAACCCTCAGCATGGCCTTACCAAATGGGAACTCCTTTCTGTGGAAAGAAGTGGTGAAAATATTAATTGATGCAGTGAAGTAAAGAATAGACAAAGATGCAAACCGTGTAATTTACCAGAAGAAATCTCCAGAAAAGCCACATAAGCCCGAGAAATCAATTTTAGAATGTGGGAGTGTTCTCATTCTTGATGTTTCAGACAATATCGTAGAAGCCATGTTAATGTCACCCTTTTCCACAGGCAGAGGATGTGGATTTGGGGTCTTATTTCAGCCAGTTAATAACTGGTCTTGTTTCCATGTTCTTTGCAGTCTGTCTTCTGCAGCAACACCTGTGAAGACCTTTTTTCCACCTAAAGCATTGCGAAGGTGCAGTAATCCTCACTGCTCTTTGAGACTGCAATAAATACAAGAAAACCTGAGCCAAAGGAATTTCTTAAAATTCCAGATGAAAAGATGTAACAGTTGACAAGAACTTCAGACACTGAGTTCTTGGGATCATGTGAATCAGTCAGACAGAATGGTAAGGGTCACTCCCCCATGTCCAAAAATGCCAAATATTTTCTATTAGTTGCCCAATACAATACATTTATGCTCAGCTCTTTAGTTTGAACACAAGCACTAGCCTTCTGTGTGTGTATATTTCCCTATAAAAACAAGTCCTTGAATTAGTCTGCCTGTTTAAAAGCAGAAATGATAGTCTGATCCTTTTTAGCAGCAACATCTGGTTTCCAGGTAAGACTTCAAGAAATGTCTCCAACTCAGTGACCAGCAGCATGAAACCTTCAGCGCCTTGTGGAAGCTCTTGATCAGTGCCGGAGGCTCTGCTGAACTCATGGCCGAGAGATTTGCCCTGCTCAATAGCCTGTCACAGAGCAAATATATTCACCATTACTTGCTCTGTTTCACTCTTCTTGATTTCTGCAACTGGCCTCCAACAATTAAGTTACAATTTTTCTTTCCTTTAACCTTTGTTCCTTGCTGTAGTCATCTATCATGACTTTTTTCATTGTTCTCTCATGATTTTTTTCATTCTTGTTGACACTCGGTTTGGTTGAATGTGAATGCTTGGAGGGGATTCAGCGACTTAGCATTGTTTGAGATACGCTCCTACTGTTTTTACCTCAGACAAACAGAGATGACACGGACTAGCATGATCTGAGACCTGATCCTGTAAACAGCGGGAATAGTGAAACCATAGATGCCCTAGCTTTCATAGTTATGTAGCACAGGAAGACTAGGTGAAACTTTGGAAGAAGACATAGGACACTAAAGCTAAATAAAATGACCTGGGGTAGGTTCTTGCTTGTTTCTTAGATGTACATGACTCTAACATTTGATTATCAGGAAAGGCCAGCCCCTACATAAAGTGATGGAATGAATTGCCGAAGGTATTCAGAAGAGTTTCAACCTTTTCAAGCATTTCTGCAACAAGCTGGTCACACTGTTCTGCTGTTAGGCATATTTCTGAAACCATGCATCATGACTTGCAGTCAGTCTTGGACACAAGTTATGACTGACAGTCTTGCTAAACAATCCTTTTCAAACTAATTCCAGACTTTTCCTAGTGTGATGGGGTTACTCGGACCTTTTCTGTCTCTTCCAGGAATATAAAGTCCTGCTGGTGTCAGCGGAGGGCTCACAAAATAGCTTGAAGAATTATAAGCCTGTTGATATATACCGCAAGAAAATACAATGACTGAAAGCCAGCGCAAAGGGGAGCCAGAAGCTTCAAGAAGCCGGCATGGCGTTATGTTGAGGCTGAGGCCCTGCATGCTGGAGGACAGGGGATGTGTTGCAGTGCCTAGCTGCTCCTGCACTTTATTTTTCTCAGGTAAAGCAAGATTCACCATGAGTTTACTTTTTTATCCTCACTGAACCTTTAACGAAGCATCACCAGGGCGTTCTGAACTCAGAGCAGTTCTTGGGGTACAGCCACCGACGCAGCCGGAGCGCAAATCACAGAGACTCTCTCTGTTCAGCACAGCTTCAGGGAGACGCCTCTCATGGGCTTCAGTCTTGCTGTACCCATCCGTTTCTAGCGGCTGGACCCTACCAAAGCCAGTGTGAATCTTCCTTCCCACCTCCCTGGGTTTTGGCCGAATTCAGAGCCTGCTGAGCCCCTACGCAGGACTGGTAGCACTGGCTCTGCTGTCACAGCCCAACGTGCCCTCAGGTTTTGTTCACAGCTGTCACGCTCTGTCTTAAAAAAGAAGTCCGCTGAGTCACGTTTTCTTACTCTGATTGCTATCCTGAGGAAGATGCTCGAGAATCTTAAAACTACCGTGACTCAATCTTGCCTTTAACTTTCCTGTGAGAAAAGGTCATCCATCTGCTTTCACTTCTTCCAGCAGTTCCTATGCGATCCATCTGCTGCAGTCCATGGGAACATGAGAGGAGAGTCTCTGGAGGCTTTCCTCCGAGGTGTGAACAGCGAGGACTCGCCGCAGCTTCAGGTAATAGCAAAGTGCGAGTGCTCCCCTCAGGCTAGCAACTAGGGGTGACGTTAGACATGGATGTGATGCTCCAGTCACTGCCTCTTCTCCAGCCAGTGCTCTCCAGTAGACGGTTTTGCCTAGCACCGTTCGTTTATAAGGCAGTAACCTTAAAAAACACCTAGTTTTTTAAAAGGGAAAACTATGCAACAAGGACTTTCTCTGACCCCCTGTTTGCCTGAGGCCAGCTTGTTTGCCCTGAGCCAAGTTAGAAGCCTCAACTGTTCAGAAAGATAATAAGAATGAAAGCTCTTCATCAAGGACACGTCTCCAGCTTGTTCCGTGCAATGCTCAGTAGTTCTAATATATGCTAGATGTATGCAGATAATATATAGGCAGAATATATTACCGCTGGAGACGAAGCAGAAATAGCCTCTATGTGTGGGGAATGAATCCAAAAAACTTTTCAAGCATAAGGTCAGGGGTTGAAGGCACAAACAGGCACTCCCTGGGAGGCATCCTTAAAGTAGCGCAATTAATATACCGGGTAACACAAGAGTATTGTTATGCTGCCAAGTAGATAATAATAACAGATAAAGGGAGAAAAAGCTGCAGGCTCTCAATAGCACTTGCATGCCTCCCATAATGTCTCTGGAACAAGTTCAATTTCTGGTATGTCATGGTGGAAAGAAAAAACCTTTGCAGCAGCAAAAAAAAAAAAAAAATTGGATTTAGAAGCTAGATGTTGGTTAATGGCAAAAAGTTCAAAGTGATGCTCTTGTACTCACAAAGTGAGTGTAGCAACCGTTGGTGTTAGCAACCAGTTTCAAGGCTCCTATGTCCATGCTTTTTTCCACATTTGAGCCCTAGCAATATCATGCCTACATGCAAGACAAACTTGAAAAGAATGGGAAGAGGTAGCACCTGCTCTTAAAGATGTAAGTCTCATTTCTTGGCTTCATCTTCTATGAACTCTTGGTTCTGAAAATATAATTTTACAACCCTGAAGTGACTACACCAAGATCCATGCTCCCTTCTCAGAGCAGCTGGAGCAGCCATACAGCATTTCCCCAAAAAAATACGTCTGAGAATTGAAGAAAAAGCCTGGCAAAGTGATATTTCATTTGGCCCCCACCCATACCACAAAGCTGCGTTCATGTAACCACATCCAAAGCAGCACGTGAAGACATTGCTTCTCCACAGTTCCCTTCTCACAGACAGACCAACCTGCTGTTCAGAGAGGTGATTCAGATCCGTTATGTCAACAGTGGCTGCAAGGCCACAAAAGGACTTTAAGGGTATAATTATGCCAGTAAAACCCTTGTAGGTTCCGTAGTCTGATGGCTGAGACACCAAGGGGAAGCAAAACTCCTGCGTGACCCCTCTTAAACCACTCCAGAGAAGATGGGCAATCAGCCAGGGAAGACTACTCCACTGTAAAGTGGTGAAGAGAAGAAGAGGAAAATAAAAGGGAATAACAGAGTCTCAAACACCTATAAATCTGCTGTTAAAATGTATTTGTGAGGCGTTTCTGCAGAATGAAACTAAAAGGCAGACTTACCATAAGGCAGAGAAAAGACATTGCAATATGAAAGCCTCAGACAGCTACTGCTTTCTACATGTGCCTGGCACAAGCTGTCGCCCGAACTTAAAGCAAGTGCTTCTATGTACAGGGTGCAGAAGTTACAGATCAGAAGAGAGGAGAGCTGTGCGTAGCTGTGAAATAGAAACAAAGGGTTAGGATTTTCCTCGGATGCTGAAAGGTCAGAGAATGGGTTTGGGAGTCTTCAGCATGCTAGAGATGGCTGCTTTAACCTCAGGTACCTTTCTGGTAGCCAGGAGAGCAAATACATGGCAACATCACGTGCAGCTTGTGTCGGCTTTTGGTGGACGAGGCGATTGCTCAGTACCAGCCACGAGCTGGTTGCTAACAAGGGGGGTTTAGGGAGGGAGCATCAGCCAGCCCAGCTCTCCCTGGCTTCACTAGCTATATTTTTGGAATTAACATGCCAAACGTTCCCATCCTGATAATTCTTGTGCAGTATTTTCTTTTCCCCTCTAATAAAATCTTCCCTTATGTTTGCAAGTATGAAGAATTAAATTACTAGGTACCGGAGATTTTGTGTGAGGCTTATTCAGATATTTTATTAGTGACCTCTTTACGTTTGAACTCAACCCTTGCTGCTGCCCAACAGGGCCACGAAGAAAGGAGGGTTGAATAACAATTGGTCCTGTCCATACAAGGACAGAAAAACTGCAAAGCACTCCCAAAAGAAGTGCAGGCTAACTTGACAGCCTAACTGTGCCACTGCAGCAGCCAGATTCCAGCTTCACTCACCTCTCACTGGCACATCTGCCATCAAAACTGCACGGCAGAGACAGTCTACATATTTTAGCTATTCCTGCTCAGACCTCAGCCTCTTCATGCAAGAGGATAAAGGTCCCAGTTTTGAAAATAGGTTCTGAATGACCCATCCACGCTCACGTAAGTCACTGGTGTAACAGAATCCTTGCAACTGTCTGACCTTCACATACCTTCGTCTTTTACACCATTGCCTTCTCCAGGAGTGAAACCAACACAGACTGAAATAAATTGCAGACTCCCCCCACCCCCCGCCACCATTTTGTTGAGAGAAATCACTGCAAGCTGTGACTAGGGATATACCTGTTTCCTTCAATGTGCTCACTGTCCTGTTAGCCTGCAGAGCTGCTAGAGAACTTTGCCAGTGCCCACATGTCTTAGAACAATGAAAGAAATCTTGCATGCTTGACTGGAGAGCCTATTGACCAAGCAGGACTTTGCCTCTAGTTAAGATGTTTCAGCATTGTTCCCCAACCACCTGGGTCAAACCAAGCATTTCAACCTTCATATGCCTAAACAAATTGTTACAATCTAATCTGCTTAAAGAAGGTTTTACAGGAAGCCGTCAGAGTCAAAGTCGCAGATCTGCAAAGTCGCAGTCGCTTGGGTGCTTTTCAATTACTTTTCATAGCTGCAATGACCAAGTTTCTTTTGTGTTGATCCTCCTTTGAATGCAGCAATTAACCCATTTACAAAAAAGGTGACAGTTTCTACCCTACAAAGAGATGGCTACAGGTCTTGCAGACACATCCAAGTTGGCTTCAGGCTGACAGCTGGGCTGCTGCTCCAAAGGCAATCATGGAATTACCCAAA
This sequence comes from Rhinoptilus africanus, assembly GCA_013400135.1. Classification (NCBI taxonomy): domain Eukaryota; kingdom Metazoa; phylum Chordata; class Aves; order Charadriiformes; family Glareolidae; genus Rhinoptilus; species Rhinoptilus africanus. The sequence continues at coordinate 80,897 of VXBO01008415.1, read as the reverse complement.
TGGGCTTTGCCACTTACCCAAATGGTCCTGCCACTACCTACTGCAGCTCTCAGACAGCCAGTTCAAAGCTGCTCTGCTAAGCTGTGCAAACTCTCACAGAACTACCGCTCTCCTCCACTGCCCCACTCAAATGCAAAGAATGGTTGGGTGATGACAATAAACTGCAAGAGTAAGAAGGAGTACCATAACGAAATGAAATGCGAGCAGCCACAAATACTGCAAAAGCAGGAAAAAATGTGGCGCTCCAGAGACCACTGGAATTTTCCTCGGGCCATTTTATGACGCCCACAGGAAAGAAATAGGGCTCTTTGCAATATCAGTGAGTGAAATTTGAGGTCAGACCATTCCTTGACACAGAAATTGCTGTGACCGGTTCTCTATGAAAAAAAATTTTACTGTTGAGTAGTATTGCTTTAGTTTATCTTAATAGGACAGCTTTTATTTGTAAAGATAAGCTTTTACTGATAGAACATCCTAGAGCCTCAAATAAACCAAACCACAACCATAAAGGCACAATTTTTACAGTCTAATCCTGCCTGCAGCAGGGCGGTTTAAGTGGAAGAAAGCTATCTATACTCAGCTGTTGGGTTGTTTCTCAACAAAGGTAACTAAATCAATCAGATTATTATTCTATTGCCAAGTCTCCCTCTCATTGCTCTCCATCTGCAAACACACAGATTTGTCCAAGTGAGGTGCTACCACTAAACATGACTAGCTAAGTCCTGAAGTTATGGCTTAGGTGACACTCAAAGTTAGTCTGGCAAACAACTAATTTTGAGTCAAGAATGCAAGATAATACATCTGTATACAGATATTTCTCCAACGTTACTTTACAGCTCCTCATACATGCCCAGAAAGATCAACAAGTTCTTCCAAAATCTCCCGTAAAGCAATCATGGTGTTGTTACACGACACAGCAGCCTTGAGACCTATCTCCAAGAAATCTCAATGGCAGAGGACTAAGGAGAGAATCTTGCATACCTTCTATGTAAGCGTGTGTGAGGAGGAGATTTAGGTTAACTTCGGCACCAGTCATTTGAATGAATTCTTCCACGAGGAAAGAACAGAACCCCAATACAGTCTCTTGAACTTGTGGTGAATAACATCTCTAATTTCCCTATAGAGAAGTCTCCATAAGCTTTTTGTATGTATAAAGATGAGTTAAATGAAATGGATAGGATCTGAAGAGCAAGGAGATGAAATCAGAAAACAAAAAAAAAACCAATTCAAAACAGAAAAAATGCAAATTGATACAACCCTTTTGTTGTATACAACAAAAGGGTTGTATCAAGGGGAATGTTGTTTGATTTTCCTGTGAAAGACAAAAGATTATATGTTATAGCCAAAAAGATGGGATGATCTCTAGTGTCCTTTATTGTGATAAGGTGTAGTGACTTTTTTTCATCCAGTCTATTTGTTTGACTGCAAATGTATTAGTCCAATAACTTCGCTGTTCCAGGTAATTGCATTTCTTGTTTGCTTATTTCATTAAGAGACACACCTTCTCCATTCTGGTTAGCAGAGAGTTTAAACTACTGCAGTAAGTTACTTGGATATAGGATGCATGGATCATTTTTGTCCTGCATTTTGTGACCATTCAGAAAGCATTTGTGCACAAAACACATTGTGATTGATGCCAGTTCTTGGAGACACAAGTGTGTACTTCCTAACCAAAGCCACAATCCAACCTATATTTGGGCCAAAAAACCTCCTCATTATAACACTGAGTTATATGCAGTTATGCTCCTCTATCTATACAACCTTTGCATGTCACCTAACACACTTGATGCTTTGATTGAACTTTCAAAAGTAGCCACAGAAAACTTCTTGCTGCATAAGAATGTGAACTGTGACGATTATCAAATTGGCTTGTTTGGGGTGAATATATATATGAACACATGAATGTTATGAAATAACAGATATGATGAAAATATTCATGTTGCAATAAATTCATAACTACTAATGTATTAATATTATGAATGAATATATATGATGAATATATTCATGTTGCAATAAATTCATAACTACTAATGTATTAATATTATGAATGAATATATATGATGAATATATGAATGGTGCAATAAATTCATAACTTCCTGAGAAAGCCAGGAAGAGCAACTCCAGTTCAAGCCTTCATCAGTGAATTTCTCTTCTTGAAAGCTCCGGGTGCAGGTATCCCATTGCAGAGGAAATCAAGCCTTATCTCTAGTGAAGCTCCCGAACTGCAGGAGCTCGTAGAGATCCTCTTTAGTAGAAATGACAGAGCTGGGCTCTCACAGCAGAGCATCAGACAGTATGTAAGCAACCACAGCAGGCCACAGAGAGACCTCTGGGGCACTACCTGTTGTTGCTGCCCTCCTCCAGTTTCTTATGGTTTGATACCTCTGTGAAAATATGAAGACATAAGTGAAGAAAGTTTCATAGCTGCCCTGTGTGGCAGATGCTACAACTCCCTGCAATCACACATTAGCAAGAAAGAGGAAGAGACAGCCACAAAATGTATCAAGAGATTAGAGAAAAACATGCTTCCACGCTGCCTTTGAAGCCATATCTCTCTGGCTTCAGGTCGACAAAATTTAACCATGCTGATAACACACAGTGGTGGGTTGACCCCAGCCACCAACCAAGCACCCACCCTACCTTTTGCTCACTGCCCTTTCCCAGGAGATGGAGGGATAGAAGGAAGGTGGAAAGACTAGTGGGTTGAGACAAAGACAGTTTAATAAGGAAAGAAAAAGTTGCATGTGAAAAAGAAGCATAAATTGGAACTTATTCACTGCTTCCCATCGGCAGGCAGATGTCCAGCCACTTACTGAGAAGTAGGGCCTCAGGATGTGCAGTGTCTTCGGAAGACAAACGCCGTAACCACAAATGTCACCCCTCCTCTCCTTTTCCCCCGCCTTTTATTGCTGGGCATGATGTCATATGGCATGGAATATCCCTTTGGTCAGTTTGGGTCAGCTGTCCCAGCTGTGTCCCCTCCCAATCTCTTGCCCACCCCCAGACTACTGGCTTTTGGATGGGAGGTGAGGGAGTTGACGCTTGTGCAAGCACCGTTCAGCAACAGCCAGAACACTGCTGAGTTATGAACACTCTTCTGTCCACAAATGCAACCACAGCACAATACGGGCTACTACTAAGAAAGCTGACTTCATAACTTCATCCCAGCCAGACCCAGTACCAATGCGAATGGGGAAAAAAAATGAATTACAGTTATCAAACAACCGCTTTCCAGCATTGCTTTTCTGGTGGAGAGCAGCACACAGAATGCTTTATTTTCTCTTGAGGGCACAAGAGAAAAAAAAAAAGAGCTAATCCTTTATCCTAAAACAAGGTCTTTGGATGAAAGCAGTTGATTTTTCTCCCTAAAAAACCCCAACAATTAGCTTCCACAGAGGTGTGAAAGCTAGAAACCTGGGGCACTAACAAATTCACATGCACCCATTGACTGGATAATTTCAAGCTGAAATGAGTCAAACTTCAAAAACACTGTAAAGTGCTTGATGGCTGAGGTTGAAATAAGACCTTTTAGATCTCTTTTGTTGCTGGCTTCTCTATTATTCCATTTTGTTAATATTCAAAATATCTATGAAACAAGGGAAAAGATAGGCCAATACATTCTTTTAACCAGAATCAAGTGTCAAAGTATAGAAAGTTAATCTACTTCGCTCAGACTCTCAATCCAGATGGTAAATTCCAAGTAAGGGGAAAAACCCTCAAATGCTACTCTGGTTTGACAGGCTTATTCTGGTTTAGGTCATTTTGTGCTTTTCTGTGCCGTTTCAAGCTTCAGTGTAAAAAGCAAAGCCCCTCACCTTGAAAACAAGGCCATTTGTGCAAGATATTTTGTGCAGACATTCAGAGAACTGCAGGAAAGTGTCACAGTCTGAAGAGAGTGGGTTGGCTTAGTAGGGTTAAGGGAGGTTCTTGCAAGCAGTAGGATAGACTGGGATCTCCACCCCTTGCTGCAATTATAAAGGCACTAACATCTAAGGAAGGAGCCAGGGAGGAGTTGAAGGGCCAGCTTCTTTCCTCTGGAGCACTTGGCGAGGAATGTTGCAGAGCTGTTAAACTAGTGGGCAATGAATTGTTTCTCGGGAAGAGAGCTTATCTCTTTCTTCTGTCTCCCAGTGAGAAAAATGTGGCTGAAGTTTCTTTTGGCTGTTCTTCTCCTGAATGTTACAGCTGCCAAGGAACCTGAGCCGTAAGAACTACCCTATTTTTACTGATAGTGTTCAAGATAAGGCTTTAAAGACAGTGCTAATTAGTGACACTAAATTGACTTTAAATATTAACTACTGCCGTGACTCATCTTTTATGTCTGGAGTTAAAGTTAAACTGGAGTGAATGGTTCTCATTTAATATGGAGCAGATTTTCTGCCTATTGCAGAACTTCTACAGAAGGTGACATATGTGTTCAGAAAAGACAATAGCAGTAGTAACAGCAGTGTGCTTTGCTAAAAGCAGGTGGGTCCAGGACTCAGATAAAGGACAAAAGGGCAAGAGTAGGGGCACTGGCAGAGCTGTGTGGGGAATCCAGGGCTGGGCTAGTTGGGAGCTGCAGGGCAGGAGTTAGGGGCACTGGCAGGTATTTTTAATCTAAACTAATCAGCAGGTACTGAATAATAACAGTGCTTTGTATTTGTTTCATCCTGTTGAGGCTGTTTCTCCTTTCTCTGTGACGTGATCACTCTGATGTTTGGATCTCACAGGCAGTATGTCCTGATGGTGCCTGCCGTCCTTCAAACTGACTCTCCAGCTCAGGTTTGCCTGCAGTTCCTTAACCTCAACGAGACAATATCCGTCAGAGTCATCCTAGAATATGGTGCTGTTAACACCACTGTTTTTGAGAAAACCATGACAGCAAGCAATGGCCTACAGTGCTTCAACTTCACGGTAAATTAATTTTTATTTATGTCCCAACGGAAAAAAAAAGTAAGGAGGGACGAGAAAATTAGAGCAGAGAGCACAGGAGAGGAAGAAGCAATGAAATAAATAAGACTTGTTGAAGGAAAAAGGAAGCAGGGGAGAGATATATAGTATCAGACAAAGAGGCATTTTTAATAAAATGAAGAAATGTCCAAGAAAGGTGACAGAAGGTGATGAAGGTGGTGGAAGTGAGACGGGTGTCTCTCTATGTATGAGCCCAGGACACAGGTATAGCTATTCAACACAGTCGGGAACAAATACGTCAAGACTAGCAACCTCCCCTTGTTTTTCTGTTTCCTCGCAGACTACTCCTGTCAGTTCTGCGCCACTGGCTTTCATCTCCTTCTCTGCCAAGGGCACCACAGTCAGCCTACGAGAGCGGCGGTCAGTGATGATCTGGAACACGGAAAGCATCGTCTTTGTGCAGACAGACAAACCCATCTACAAACCAGGACAGAGTGGTGAATATCTATTTAGTTTATAGCATGTCCCTTAGGAAGAAATTTCTTCAGATAGAATTTCTCTGCTGGGTATTTCTCAGATTACAGTCTAGCCAGTTTCTTCAGAGTTTCTTTTAAAACCATTACAAGTATTTGCAGTGGAGCTCAGAGGGTCGTCTTCAGGATGGCAGGAGACTGTCATGCCATGGTTTCTATTATTTTCTTTGTCCCTTCCTCCCAGCTGACAGAAGAGGGGACCTTTTACTGCTGCTGTTTCACTACTGGTGACAGCTCAAGAAAGAAGTGATTAGATCACTGCTTAAGTGCCTGACATAAAGCAATGGTCCCACAGTCTTCTGCCTGTGTTGCTGGTCAGCATCAAAGACAGTCTAAAGGCCAAGAGTGAAATCTATTATTTATAACTAATTATAATTTCTTAAAGACAAAAACATGCTATTTACCTTCTGGGGTTTGATGGGTTTGGACTTAACATTTTCATGTTGGGTTTTCCCCGCACTTATGTTACTCCCCTGTCCTTACTTCTCATCTGGCCATCAAACAGAGCTCCATGTATGCAAAGAAGCATTTTTCTACATCCATTCCTCCATCCACTTCCAGGCTTTAAGGCTTCTAGCACACAGCTAGAACACTGCAGGAAAAACTACGAGAATGCTTCTTTCCACTGCAGGAAACACTATGAAAATGCTTCTTTCCAGAAGTCAGTCAAATAACATAGCCATTAGACTGTACCAGCTATACTTTAATTAGGGATGAGTTCTATCTACATAGATAAATAGCATGAAGGAAAGCTTATCCATCAGAATTTGGTGCCACCAAGGTGTCCACCAAACACAGCTTGATTATTTGCCAAATGGCTTGGGTTTGAAGTGGGGGAAGCAGTAGACTAAATAGAATTATGAAAAGGTAATGCTTTGTAAGGACACTTTTGAAATGTGATTTTACGGTTTTCCTTGTGCAGTAATTCATTGCTTTCACATCAGTTTTTTCTCTTGTAAAAAAAAAATTTAAACAAAAAAAAAAGTATGGCAAAAAACTGAACAAAAAAATGAACTATGAGGAATTACACTGCATTAGGAAAAACTGACACTTCCAGTAATATTTGGAACTTTCCTATGTGCAAAGCAACGAACCCTGCTTTAGAGATCAGGAAATGAAGAACAACAGATTTGCCTACGGCCGTGCTGACGGCCACGGAAAGAGTTATAGCTGTCACCGGAGGCTGCCTGACCTGCACAGCAGTTCCTATTCATTTGGTCATCCCCTTCCTCTGAGGTTAAACAAACTTTCATAAAAGAATGTGAGAACTCGATGCCGGGGGAAAGTCCCCTTGGCAAAGTCTGAGTAAGTTTCTTTAACCTTCAGATGTATTTTATCACCTGCATCCTATGCAGGCAGGACTGCTAGAGGATCCAGTGAAACTGTCAGTACTAATGGATGCAAAACATCATGCTCAGACAAAGAAACTGCAGTTAATGGTAACACCCTGTTTCTTGTCTTTCCAGTGATGTTTCGTGTTGTTGCCCTGGATTTCAATTTTAAACCTGTTCAGGAGATGGTGAGTGACCAGTAACACTCCCCGGCATTTAAAATTGCTGGGAGACAATCTCTTCTCACATTTTAAATAGAGAGTTGCTGTGGATAAAGTGAGATATTGCAGAGACTAAATGCCAAAGAATTAACATGGTTTCCTGAGCACACGCTATAATCCACCCTCGCATTAGAGTCACACGAAGAGTGCAAGCATGTGGCAGGCTGGATTCCTGGTACAACACCTCCTGCTATTGCTGGGAAAGAGGCTCAAAAAGGCCTCCACTTTGGTGCTGCAGACTTTATTTTAGCTCTGACCAGAAAGCCCGCGGTTCAGTCTCCCGCTGTTACTGTTCAGCAATAGCTGCTTGCAAAAATTGGTAAGTTATCCGCCTGGTACTCTGCCCATCTTAGAAGTGGGGAAATGAAAATGAAAGTTGTTACAGCGATTTTTTATCTCATCACAGGCAGCCTTTTCATTGCCAGCATGCTGTCTTCATTCTCATAGCACAGATGCCGAGAGATGGAAGGGTCTTTACCGCCCTCCTCTCGTGGTTGTAATGCAGAAAACAGCACAGTGTTACAAAAAAAGCTGGTGCTAATAAGCAGAGTGAGGATACACGATCAAAGAAGTCCAAATCACAGTTTACACGCACCTCTATACTCTACTTACTCAGATGCTCTAGGATTGCACTAAATCCGCTATGATAGGAAACTGCCCCAACGTTCTCCTTTCGATCTCTTCCCTTTATGTAAATCTTCTTATTGCAGTAAAACTACTATTAAACTGATTAAAGTGAGAGATGAGGATCTCTGATCATTGGCATTATACTGATTATCGGTTATACATTTCTGGGGAAATATACAGTCCTGGGGAAAACTAATTCATGTTTGTTCAGCCACCTAATCTCTTCTCCCACTTTTTGTTTCTCTTTCAGTACCCCTTGATTGCAATTCAGGTAAGTTTTTTTTTTCTCTTTGTACTGTATTGCACATCTAAAAATAAAATCTGGGGCACATGTGCTTGCTTCAGTTTGCATGTGTCTACACACAGCCAAATCTTCCTCCTGAGCACGCTGCCAGCAATTAACAGAAACTTCATAAAATCCCAGCTTGCTGTTTGAACCCTACTAACAGGGAAAGATTACTTATATTCATTTCAGCAGTCAAAAGCTGTACTGTTCTTATGCCTGCCTCTGACTCCCCTCCACCTCCTCCAGTTTGTTCCATTTATTTTGGGATACATCATTTCATAACTCAAGTGCTGCTGAAAACTAGGAATAAATATAGGCTGTGGATGCAATTACTAGCTATGTTAGCACTTCTTTGGCATTTTGTAGTGATTTTAAAATAGCAATCGCAGTCCATGTCTAGATAGCATTCTTGCAAGTCTTTGTGTTACTCCATGAAGTCAGGTGACTTTATTTTGTTTGCAGAAAAACGTGCATATTTTGAGTTCTACACGTGGTTTTTTCTGCAGTCAGTGCTTTAAAGAGTTCAAGGAAATGATGTGAATGAGTTTCATTTAGTCTAACTAGCATGACATATACTGAGAGGCAAACGACACATCAGTGAATGAAGAAGAAATGCTTCCTTCCTTCTTCCAGCAGCTGAAAAAAAGCTGGGGTTGCTAAAGGCCAAGATTTTTATGGGATCAACTCTGCCGAAGGGGAAGCACGAAGAAGGTTTTCTTTCTCTCCCCTCTTGACATAAAATTAGAGCAATATATACTAAAAAGCAGGGAAGAGCAGTATTGTGCAGCTTCCCCTGATGACTGAGACTAATACCTAGGCTGGCAGAGGATGAGATCAACAGATGAGAATTTAGCAACATTAATAATCAGAGTACAAAGGCATAATTTATCTTAAGGCACATGCATTACGCAGCTTCCCCAATGAGTAGAAGCAGCTTGCACTATTTTCTTCTTTATATCTGGTTTTGTGTGCTAGTAGCAAAAGATTTCCGAGGCAAACAAACTGTCAATCCATTTTTTTTTTTTTCTTCAGGATCCACGAGGCAACAGGATCTTTCAGTGGCAAAATGTGACATCAGAGATGAACATTATCCAGATTGAATTCCCACTAACTGAAGAGCCTATCCTGGGGAACTACCAAATTATAGTAGCAAAGGAGTCGGGAGATAAAACAAATCACTCATTCCTTGTGGAGGAATACGGTAAATGCCACCTGTCATTTTTATTCAGAGTGGAAAACATTATTATAGGCGCGCCTCTGTCAGTCCATGCTTTGGACTGCTGAAAGTTCAAACAGCTTCCTGGGAAATGCAACTTCAATTAGTTGTCATTANTAAATTAATTTTCATTAAAAGCTGGAGGGGAAAAAGGAAAAAAAAAAAAAAAAAAGAACAGTAAAAAGCCAAAGAAGATAAATTAACCATTTTGCATAGATTCAGGCAGAAAATGATTTGCATAATAAATCAATAAATTGATTTCAAATTTCACTGTGACAGAGTAACCTTCTCTCAGCCACATCCACAAACTTTCTTGGCCAGAGCTCTGCAAGGCATCTAGCCATCACAAGATTCACCACAGAAGTCCTGACTTCTCTGTAAAGCTTTGTAGAAATACTTTAGTGAGCCTTTGCAGGTCAGGCCACTTCTTGACCATTTTGGCATCCCAGTTGTGAGATCCCATTCCATCTGTGACTAACACTGATGATACATCCTCATTTTCTCTTTCAAATCAGGAGGGCCTGCAAGTTTACAATGTGCCAGTGTTGATTTTTTTCTTTTCATTCTTTGTCCTAGTGTTGCCAAAATTTGATGTCACAGTCACTGCACCAGAGAGCCTTACAGTCCTGGATTCAGGGTTCACAGTGAAAGTCTGTGGAGTGTAAGTACACGTGCAGAGTGGGTAGGAAATACACTGAAGAGCAAGAACTTCCCAAGGACTGGGGAAAGAGATTAGAATAAATAGAGGCTAAAATAAATAGGGCCTCAGAAGAGGCTGGTCAGTGTCGACTAGGTGGTTGGAGCTTTCATTTACTTGTGTGCTCCTCTCATTTTATTGTATGAGTATTCTCTTCTGACTGGTGTTTGGTGGGTTGAATAAATCTTTTGAGAGGTCCCCTGCTAAAGTAGGATGTGTCCGCTCCCAGTAATCCACTTTAGAGGGAGAGCTTCATGCAGCAGAGCACCATTAAATTCTAGCAGGGGTTTTAGGGTTCCAGCTGTCTTTAATATCCCCTCCAAGATTAGTCTTTCAGAAGGACTTTGCTTACTCTGACACCGAGGTCTTGTAATTTAGAAACCAGAGTTGAAATCCTAATCTTCTTGCAAATATGAGTAGTTTTGCTTTGATTTCAGTGGGTCTAGAACTCCAGTCTAAGCTGAAGAGTAGAGACAAGAGTCATAGTTTGGTGGGTAGCCACGTCTGTCTATCATGCTTATAAAGGTGTTTATTTTTACGTTTAATGTGTGGGTTTGGTTCATGGGTTTAGGGGCAAAATAGAACTCATTAATATTTCAGCTTCTGAGTTGTGTTATCTTTATGGAAAAGCAGGAGAGTTAGGAAAAGGCCTGGGAAACTATTCCATTCTCTGGCTCCCTATCTCACTGCTTGTCCTGGGTCTATTCCTGCATATGTTAACTTAAGTCAATTTTTCAAGCATCACCTCATGGACCTATTTCCTCTTCCCCTAGGTACACCTATGGCCAGCCTGTAGAAGGGAAAGTCCAGCTCAGCGTGTGCAGGGATTTTGATTCATATGGGAGGTGCAAGAAAAGCCCAGTTTGTCAATCATTTACCAAAGATGTATGATACATAATTGTTGTTCGACTTTGTGCTTGCCCTTGCCCTCTCTCCGGTGTTCTTGCTTCTCTCCCTTGGCTCATCACACTTTTCTTTCTCTTTGATGCTTTGCTTCATTCTACTAATCTATTTGCTTAGGTCACTAGCTGGGAACTCAGGGCACCTCATGTCTCTTCTTGGTTTCCTAGAGGCCTGAAGAAGGACTGGCTTGTTCCTTCTTCATGACTCAGTTTCCCGTCTGAAATGCCTAGACAGTGATGTCTCCATCAGTACTGTATAAATCCTATTAAAAGCAGTGGGAAAGGACTCACTAAAGAAGGGTCCTGTGTATTGCCAGCATCCTTTGAAAGCTGTGATCCTTGGTAATAGGATTTGTTTTCTTCCCTTTCCAGCTGGATACAGACGGCTGCCTCTCCCAGGTTTTCAGCTCCAACATCTTTGAGCTAAATCGCATTGGTTACATGAGGAATCTTGACGTGAAAGCCATTGTCACAGAGAAAGGAACAGGTAATCCCTTCTAGACAGTCAGAAACAGCAACAATGGTGTGGTCAAGAAGGAGAGAAGGAGATATTCGACCTCTGCCTGCTGAGTACAAGGATGTCTCCGTGAGGAAGAAGATCCATTTTTATAAGCACAGTGACCATTTCCAGGCAAATGCTAATTCTGATGAAGGTATATGCAAGACAAAGTATATTTTCTCTTGACTCTGGACGTGTCTTACAGGCCTGCAGCTTACAGCTACTCAGTCTATTCCCATAACACGGGTGATGAGCAGTATACACTTTGAGAACATGGATCGCCACTACAGAAGAGGAATTCCTTACTTTGGACAGGTAAACAAGGGCACAGAGAGCTTGTATTGAAGATAACTGACAGGTAATCACATGTCAGCAGTGATGGGAATATTTGGGGGACTGTTTGGGGCAAAAGGTACTCACCCCAAGCTTCTTTCTTTACATACAGTGCTCTGCTGGTAGTTCTGAACACTGAAGAGTGTTAATTTATTCTGAGTTTGGTTCTGCCAGAAATACTTTGAATAAAAACAATCCATTAACTAGCATTTTTCTTACTTGCCTTTTAAGCTTGGTATAAATCATCCCCTCTCCCTTCAGAACTGACCATCATGTGCCAGCCAGAGATGAATAAAAACACTGAGGGAAGAAAGACTGAAAGGAATTTAAGAAAAAAATCAAGGAAATAACAACAGTTTCCGTAACAAAAAACTTTTAAGTTATTTTATGTTTCACGACAAATCCCACCCAACTCTATCAGTGGTTTAAAGGGTAGGGATAAAACTCTCTCTTTCCTTCAGTTCAGCATTTTTCAATGAGGAAAGAATAAGGGGACATCTTACCAGTAGCACCAAAAGAAAAGAAGAGATTGTATTTCAGAGGGGTTTTTTTCCCCTCTGGAAGATGTGTATATAACTGTCGCACTTGGTCCTCACTCCCACTCCAGTCTTTGGATTGCTGTGGACCTTACCACCCCTTACTGGAGACTGGGGTTCAACAGGCTGCCTGTGGTGTTGTGCCACAGTAAATCCCTCAAGCGCACACACTCTCACACACACTTGAGGTTAAACACGCTGGAAGGCACGCGGTAGGAGGCTGGGATGTTACATCTCAGGTTGCTGAGGATGGCTTCAGGCAGCTGCTTCTCTTTTGTGCAAAAGAAATCCCTTGAGGGTCATACCAGGGGAACTATTGTCTGGAAGCCGCTGATACTCATGCTTTCTCAAAATGCAGCAGATCCCCGTCCCTGTCCTGCTGCCGTCACATGCCATTCATGGTCGTTCCCTGCACTATGAAACATCCGTTGCTGGCCATATCCTGTACGCCTTCCCTTATTTTACATTCAATCTCCCTGGAGTTAACATCCACCTGAACGCTTTGAGTTGTCTATTATTATTTCTGTTTCAGAGGTCATTTGTCTCCCTGCTGTTTCTGGACAATGAGGATAGTCAATCTCTTAAGCTTGTCTTTAATACATATTGGTTTTGCCATCTTTTTCTGAAAAAAAACCCCTCAAAACGAATACTTACTTCTAGCAACCTAGAAATTACTTAACGGTATCTGTTATTTTTTGTTTGCTTTGTTAACACATACACAGCAGAGACAGTGGGGACAGAATCAGAAAATTGTTCAAAACTAAGATCGGGAGAAAAGGCCTTCAGACACTGAAAGTACCAGCAGCAGATTCTCGAGGCTAAGAAAGGGGAAAATGGAGTAAAGGAAGTATATCTTTAAACTGGAAATGTGTAGCCAGAAGGGACTGACCGGGAAAGAGATGAGCTATAAGAAGTTCTTGCTCCACAAAAGGACGTTATCAATGATGTAGCAGATGCTGAGGAAGCTCCTGCTCCAGACTCGTAAGATAGTTGAGATAGCTGCCAGAAAGTGAAAAGAGACATTTCAATTCTGAAGTATTGCTTTGAAGGGAGAAGAAAAAGCAATGCTGCTCTGTGGAGAGCAAAGGAGTGCAAAACATTAATATCTACCTACAGACCAATAACAGGCTGAACATGTCTCACTTTCTCTTCTACAGATCAAGCTGGTAGACAAAGACAACTCTCCAATTCCCAACGAGGTTATTCAGCTATTTGTCAACAACAAGAACACAGCCAACTTTACAACTGATGATAATGGCATTGCAGAGTTTAGCATTGATACATCTGAAATGTTTGATCCTGAGATCAGTCTGAGAGTGAGTACAAAACAAGGCTGAGCAGAGACAGAAAGAGAGATAGCTTCTCTCAAACCCAACCCAAAAAAGATTGGATGAGGTTTCAATTCTGTCAGTAAATATGTGCTTTATCTGGCTTATTTCATGTTCTAGAGGTCTCAAAAACTACTATAAAAAGGTGAGGAAAACCCCTGGGTTGTTGCAATGCGATGGCTTGCTGCAAGGCTGCAAGACCAATGTGCTGCTTTTTCCTTACCAGTATGGCTTTAGATGCAAGATTAAATATATACATTGTGTGAACTCATCATTCTGATGTCAGTATGTGATAACGATTTCCTTAGTGACATATATTTGTTTTCCTTTTCTTTCCCGCTCCCTCTCCTGACCAGGCAACTTATAAAACCAGTGACCACTGCCACTATGAAGGCTGGATAGAGCCTTCCTACCCCGATGCATCTCTCTCCATCCAGCGCTTCTACTCCTGGACTAGCAGTTTTGTTAGAATTGAGCCTCTGTGGAAAGATCTGAGCTGTGGGCAGAAGAGGATGATCACGGTGCACTATGTCTTGAACACAGAAGGGTACAAGAGTATCAACACCATGAACTTCTACTACGTGGTAAGTGTGAGGTTGTTGCTTGGTTGGCTGAAAGGGCTTGATGAGGCGGCTATGGGGCAGTTAATCCACAGCAGTGATGGCAGTAAGTGCTCTCCGGATTTTGGATTACCAGCCAGCACAATGGCCAACAACCCAAGGACAGAAACCGCACTGAGGTGGTTTGGCAAAACTACCCACTCAGGAAAAATGATCCCCATACCTGGCCATGTTATTCTATTTCATAGTAAGGAACCACCTTCATGATGTCTCAGGCCAGGGTTCTTGTACCTGCCCTCCAACAAACTCTTTAAGGTATTTTCTGCCTACCCCCTTCCCTTCTCTTTCCTTATGCTTCCTGACCAGTGCCAAGGGCCCCAGCAGTAGCAGCAGCAGTGGCAGCATCCAGCATGCCCTAAGGCTGATGTTTAAGCATTTGAAGCCGTCTCAACGTACATGCCTTGATCGTCCTGTCAATGTACATTGAACTTGATCGCTGTTTTCTCCCTCCATCCTCTGCCAACCCATAAATGTATTTCTTTTCTCTGCACAGGGCATGGCAAAAGGCAAGATTGTCCTTACGGGGGAAATTAAAGTTAATATCCAAGCTGGTAAGTTAAGTCGTCAATCCATGTTTCTGCATGAAAAAAAAAAAAAAAAAAGAGGGATGGTTGAACTGTGGACTAAGGCAAGACTTTCTGGATATACATAGGAGCTACTGGGAGGGCTGGATCCCTCTCTCCATCCATGCATGTGTGCATGATACTATCACTACCACTAAGGTCACTATAAAATCAGATTCAGCTCAGCAACTCGTTCATTTGATATGAATCAAGGAATAGTGTCCTGTAAAGATCTTCCCAAGGGATAATATCGGGAATGCAGAGTGTATGGCTTAGGTGGCTATCTGAATCTGGCCACATGTTCAAACCCACAATAAATCTGAGAGCATTTGGATCTAAGCCCAGGCATGTCACCTCCTGGCAAATCCAGGGTTTTTCACTTTATTGTCTAAGTACACATTTCTCCACTGACCGGTACAGCAATCTGCTGCTGAGAATGGCTACTATTACAGCAGATCTTTGTGCTTCTCTCCTTATTGATCCCTTTCTCTCTTCTAACAGACCAAAATGGCACTTTCACCATCCCACTTGTGGTCAACGAGAAAATGGCTCCGGCCCTTCGGTTGCTGGTATATACCTTACACCCTGCCAAGGAGCTGGTGGCAGACGGTGTCCGATTTCCAGTTGAAAAGTGTTTCAAAAACAAGGTGAGAGGCACTGAGGTACAGCAAGTCTTACCCGCTGTCAGAGAAATACAAATTCTTTGTGCACACATTCACAACAGATTTCCAGTTTTATTTCTTGTTTCCATCCACTTCTCTCAAGATCAGTCTCTTCATTCTCCTTTTTAGTCTTTGGCTTATACCTCTCCTCTACCACCATCTCCTTATCGTCAAAAGACAATCTTCTTTTAACATTAAAAATGACTTTTCAGGAAACCCACGCTACTCCCAGATGGTTCCTTCCTCTCTTGAACTATACTAGTGTCCTATTTACTTTAGACTGTCTGTTCTTTGGCATAATGAACACATTTCAGCCTTATCACACTTCCCTATTTAATCTAATTTTTTACACTTTTTGTTAAAAAAATGCAATTTGGGTTCACCAGAACTAAAGACATATAGAAAAGAAAGCAAAAATAGCAATCTGGTGTTTGAGTTTTCTTTCCATGTTTTTTCCACTGGTATATTTTCGTCTGTAATTTGGAAATCAGATTTCACCGTTAAGGTTTTTCTAATATTCAGTTCCTAAAAGCTAAAAAAAAAACCCATGGAAAAATTAAGAGACAACAAAACAAGTGAGATTAAACAAAATGTTTCCAGTTACCTGATGGGGTCTTCCCCTCCAATTTTTCCCTCTTACCTAACACCAACGCGAGCTAGATTTTTGCTCTGAATAGATTCAAAACAGCGTCTGGTTTAGATATTTGCCAAGGTGGGCCATGGACCTAGTAAAAACATTATTTGCTCACTGTAATGCCTATTACATGTAGTCTTGATTTAGTAAGAGCTGCAACAGAATCCCGCTTCATTTTAAATCACTTGAGGCAGGCTTCATTTAAGCTGTCATCGGAGTCTGAATGTGCTTATTGCCTAAACCTCCGTTATAGCGGAGGCCCGGTCAACAGCGGACGTGGAGACCACACATCCCTCTCCAGGCAGACTATCTGTGCTTTAACAAAAGAGCCTTCTGCTCTCCTTCTTGCCCTCAATTCACACGCACATCCAGAGCAGCCCCGAGCAGCAGGGGTTAGCCTTCCTAACATCTGTCCGATAAATTTCAGGTCCAGTTGCGGTTCTCCGAAAAGCAGATGCGCTCAGCTTCCAACGTCAGTTTAGTCGTTGAGGCTGCTGCCAGCTCCTTCTGCGCTGTGAGGGCAGTGGATCAGAGCGTGCTGCTCTTGAAGCCCGAGGCAGAGTTGTCTGCTGAAACGGTAAGCTGCCCGGACAAAAGCCTTCCAGCGCTTCCTCCTCCTCCGTTACGGTAACTCTCCACTTGACTGTGTTAGACTTCTACTGGTTTTCGCATGTGCTAGTTATAAGCATCCATAATAGGCAATACACAGCTTTTGTTTCTTGGCAGTTGGAAGTCCTCTTTCGTGTGGGATTTGGTCTCGGGCAGCACGACCCTCTGGCGTATCAGTCGGTCCTCCCAGTTTTGTGTCACCAGCAAAGCTGCTGAGGGTACGCTCTGCCCCATCATCCGCATCCTTAACGACGATGTTGAAGAGGACGGGACCCAGCATTGACCCGTGGGATACACCACTAGTTACTGACCTCCAACTAGACTTTGCGCCACTGATCACCACCCCCTGGGTCCAGCCTGGTTTTTAATCCAGTAAACAGAGCATTATTTCAAACAAGCCAACAACTGAGCTCTGGCAATTTGCAGCACATGGCAGTGTAATCAGAACTGATCTTTCCACGCACACGGGTTCTGTGTTTCCTTCCCCCTCACAGATATACAGCCTGCATCCTCTGCAAGACTTTCAAGGCTACACCTTCAATGGGCTCAATCTAGAAGATGACCCCCAAGACCCCTGTGTCTCATCTGACAACATCTTTCACAAAGGCTTGTATTACACACCTGTAATGTCTGGATTAGGCCCAGATGTATATCAGTTCCTCAGGGTAAATGTCCTGTACATTACTTAAATCTATTGAAGTGAGTTTCCATTTATGTAGCTTTAGATACTTCTGCAAAGGGCACTTAGTAAAACTCATACATGACAAACTCTCCTCATGGACATCTATTCCCAATCGACTCTCATGCCGACTGTGATTTCCCGGCATGCACAAAACTCCTACAAGTCTCTGCATAAATGCCTCTGGGCATCCCTGTGGTGTAAAGGCAGTAATGGGAAAGAGGGAGGAATGGAAAAAAACCTCAGCTATAGTATGGTTATGGCTAACACCAAAATGTGTTTTTTACAGGACATGGGCATGAAATTTTTTACCAACTCAAAGGTTCGGCAACCAGTTGTGTGTTCTAGTGAGACTGTAAGACCTACACAATATTTCTTGAATTCAGGATTCATGGCTTCTACACACCATGTTAAATCATCAGGTAATATAGGGGACAGGAAAGAGATTTTCTTTTTCTCCTTAAATAAAGTGGTATTCATGTGACACGGACACAGACAGTACTCATGAATCACATTGGTATTGATATGGAATATTGGTCTGGCGCAGAATGAGATGACTTAGTATAATGGCCAATACCCCAAAAAGCCTTTCAGGTCTATGCTTCTGATTCATGTCCAGTTTCATGCTGGGAAGTGTTGGCACTCGGTAGAGCATGACAAAAAATGAACACAGTTGACAGTGATTCTCTTCTGACCAGAGCTTGTTTGAAAAGACAGTGCAAAACTGTGGACAGCAAAGAGATCTGAGAGCCAAGTGACTCAAGTTTTAGCCCTAGGTCTCGTGCTCATATCTGGAGACCAAAGCACTTCAAGTAATGCCTTCTTTCTCTGTGACACCAGGTTATATCTAACTGTGAGATATATTAGTGACATTAATTAATATTTGTGTGGCACTGATGGTAATTTCAGTTAGAAATAAATGAGTAAACATTAATTATCCTTCATACTGGACCATGCATATTAAAACCTGTCTTTTCTGTGAGTCTTCATTAAATGAACTAGGTTTGACTAAATTCCCATTATCTCTTACCAGCTGAAGTTGCTCGAGAGGAACGTGGGAGGAGACTCATCCTTGAGACTATTCGGGAATTCTTCCCTGAAACTTGGATTTGGGATATAGTCCTAATTAAGTGAGTACTGCTTCTTCCCTCTCTTTGCCTTGCTTTTAAGAGTTATTAAACATGTCCCTTGATGTCCTGCAAGGCGGCAATTCCTTGCCACCTCTTCTTACCTTTTGGCCTGGAAGACCAAGCTTTTTCAATTATCACCTGACTACCTGCTCTTCTCTGTTCCAAGATAAAATTACACTGTTCCCAAAGACATCTATTCCCACAACGTGTGCACTAGGGGTCATATTCCCTTCCTAAGAATATAGACACCTCTATTTAAAATACGGGTCTGCAAAACAAGAATTCTGAGTTTTCTTTCCAAACTCAAGGCAATGATGGTCAGAAGAACTTTCAAACGGGCATTTCTCAGAAAATTTGAGTGATAAGTTTGGGGTGAACTTGGATGTGGGATTTCTGCAGACAGAATAAGGGTAGTGCTGATTTTCAAAACCCGTTACCTCTACTGAGAAGCAACGTATATGAAACTTACCCTTTCTGAACTTATCCCTTATCCATTCCCATCAGCTCTACTGGAAAAGCCAGCATCTCATACACCGTCCCTGACACCATCACCGAATGGAAGGCCAGTGCCTTCTGTATGGAAGAGTTGGTTGGATTCGGTATGTCTGTGCCTGCTACCCTGGCAGTCTTCCAGCCTTTCTTTGTGGACTTAACCCTGCCATACTCTATCATCCGAGGAGAAGATTTCCTGCTTAGGGCCAATGTCTTCAACTACCTTGACCACTGCATTAAGGTGTGTACACAGTCTGAGACCTTACTGCATCTCCAAAGAAGCTGCAGCCTTTGTAGTCTGACAAAAAAAAGCAGCAAAATTATTGATGTAGATGACTGGATCTGTTCCTGCACTTGACTGAAGTGCTGCTCATTCTATTTAGTGACAAATTATCCTGGCTGGATTTGTCCTCTTAAGCAGAGGGAGATCTGTATGAACTGTGACTAGGCTGGGTGTTTAACCAACTGTCTCTAGAGATCCATAGAGGAAGAAAACAGTCGTGCAAGCCATCAATGCTTTTAGGGTTTGGGTTTTTCTTTAGGGATATATGTGAAAGTGTGAAGAAGTGAAGGGCTTGTGCTTGCCAAACAGAAGGAAGTGGGAAGAGCAAGAAGAGGAGAGCAGACAATCCCTTCTTCTCTGGGGTGAAAGTTCCCAAAAGTACCAAAACAGGGAGCACAGAAGTCCAGTACTTGCCCTACGGAGTATCTGCCCAGCTATAGGGTCTATTGCTCCCAGACATTGGGGGACTGTGCCTTCAATATTCAATACTTTCCAGGCAAAATGACTCCACACCATAGGTGCACTGCACCTCTGCGTGGAGGGAGCTTACACACGGTTTGAAGGATAATGGAAGAAAGAAAATCAGGGATCTTCTCTTTAGCTTCTTATGTTGTAACTAGGAATCCTGAAAAAAGAGCCAGGTATAGAGTCTGGATTTCTTCTGCTTTATTTGAATGCTGAAAATCAGCTCTCCAGTCTTACAAGAAGATCACCACCAAAGAAGGAAAAACCAAGAGACAATTTAGGAATGTTTCTGTTTTCTAAACTCGGTTAACAGTTTGACTTACCAAAACAGAAGGCCTAGGGTTTTAAACATCCTAGGAAAACAAGATCTTTGCTATTGACACCTTCATCTCTTAATCTTGTTTTTCAAGTATTCCTACAACAGCAGAAGAATAAACACTAATCAGTGTTTTCCTTTGCAAGTTAGTTCCAAGCAATTAGGATCATTTCAGCTGAACATAACTCAATATCCTGATCATGAATCAGACATATGCAAAAGATATTTAACATCTCAATGGAGAATGTCATGAGAAGCAAAAGGGAATACTGTTAAGGTTACATCTGATGGGTGATTCATCTAACATCATCCCAGGCCTTAAATCTGCTTTAAGCTGGTAACACTGGACATAAACTGAAACTATCTCACCCTCCTCTAACAATAAAGCACCATTTGCACAAAATCTTCATCTCATTGCAGTCCTCCTTCTATTCGTAGATTAATATTTCGCTGTCAGATTCCCTTGATTATCAGGCCAAACTGATCTCCCCAAAAGACGATGGATGTGTATGCGCCAAACAAAGACAGACTTATGTCTGGAATATTTTCCCAAAAAGAATTGGTAAGTGCCTTTGAATCTACCTGGTTTTCTGTCCTGAGATTGATACTAATAAATTTATACTCCACCTGAAAAACCTTGTTCTCTTCCAACCTGGAGAACTTGATCTCCCACT
Source organism: Rhinoptilus africanus (assembly GCA_013400135.1). Taxonomy (NCBI): domain Eukaryota; kingdom Metazoa; phylum Chordata; class Aves; order Charadriiformes; family Glareolidae; genus Rhinoptilus; species Rhinoptilus africanus. Next base: position 60,368 of record VXBO01008415.1, on the reverse strand, counting down.
GGTCTTTCCAGGTGTCTGGGCTAAAGAGTTCCTCCACAACTGCAGTGTGTCTGTCATTCCCGTTTTCAGAGATCAGTTCTATTCCCATGTGTCTCACATACAGTGAGACACATGGGAAGAGAACTGTCTCACCTAGAGTGAGACATATAATGACCATTCATAATGAATATATCTAAATATTCATTATCAGATTAAATTCCTTTGGCCATCATTCTGCGTGATGTAAGCCTATTTTTTTTCTCTTTTTCTGCTACTTAAGGTAATGTAGTATTCAGCATTACCGCAGAGACCAAGGATGATGGATCTTGCGGAGACAAATTACCTAGGAACATCAGTATTGACTACCGGGACACCCAGATCAGAACACTGTTGATTGAGGTACTCCTGACAGCTCTTACTATTTGCCCTGTACTCCCTTCCATGAGGAAAAAAAAATAAAAATGCAGCAAAAGTACCAAAAGCAAGTAAAAGTGTTTCAGGTTCCCTAAAGAACTCATGGTTTGACTCCATCTCGCTGGGACAGGGTCTGTCTGTTCAATCTAAAGCCAAGTCCACTCCCATCTGATGCCCTCTTCCATGAGGATCAGTGGGTGTTGGTAAGCGCACGTCTCCCTCATGCGGAGGCGAAACTGGAAACGAGGGACTCCATCTCATGGGAACTCCCTTTTAGTCGCAACCACATCAAGTATGAACCTGCAAAGTGTTGCTTCAGTCCAGCTCTCCATTTATGATGCAGGAGGATGGGGCAGTGGGTGGCTCTTCTGTCACTGCATTTCTTCTCTGTGCTTTGTCTCACCCGCTGCGTGTGTCTCTTCTCCCCGTCACCGTGCAGCCTGAAGGCGTCAGAAGGGAAAAGACCCAAAACTCCCTCATCTGTACAAAAGGTAAGGGTCTTGCATGTTGCTCTTCTGAAAGCAACTGAAAGGAGGACTGGAGTTTGCACGCTTCCCTGCACTCCTCGTTGATGCTGTTCCTTCTCTTTTCCCCGGAGTTGCCTAAACGGTAGCTAGTGTGAGTGCTTACAGTTCAATTATCTGCTGTGAACTTGCAGCGTGACCTGGTGCACATGCCTTCGGCAGTGTCTGTCCTGCAGTCAGCAGTCCCAGAGGCTGGAGGAGGACTGCTATGAAGCTGTCAAAGGGAGGTGACCTTTTTGTGCAAAATCTATCCTGCGTTTCCTGCACTCCTGTTTGTCTGCTGTCCTCGGTTCCAAGGATAACTGTAGCTTGCAGCTTTCCACTTTTAGTGGGAACGGCAGAGGGAATGTAACGTTCCCTTCTACACCATCTCGGCGCTGACTGCAAACAGCTTCCAGAGCTGCCTGGAAGCTCTGTTTAAAAGAGGCACAAAAGCAGCCCTGACCCACACCACCCAGCTATTCCCAGTGTCTCCCTGAAGAAATCCCCAGGATTCACAGACACGGCAGCCCTCTAGCACCCTGTTCAGCTGATTTCTATTGAGCAATGACAGTTACTGAACCGGTAACTGTTTTTCAGATTCTGGTTTTGCCGTGCCCCCTTTCTCACTTGGTGATTCTTGGAGACCGCTGCGAGCTTCTGTCGATCGCTGCCTCCGGTGTGCAGTTTTGCACTCTGCAATTTCACTGCTATATACCGATGTTCCCATACAAATGATCACAACGCACTTGACATTTTTCTCCACAGGTGATGTGGTTATTCAAGACGTTGCTCTAGATCTACCTACAAATGTGGTGGAAGGATCAGCCAGAGCTTCCTTTTCTGTTGTTGGTAAATATATAATCAGTAAAATATAAAAAGGAAGAAAATGTAAAAATACAAAATGAAAACTTTTTCAGGATTCAGAATGTGAGTTTCCACTCTTTTGTGGGAAACTTATGAGCAGAGACTGATTCACATCCTGTTCAGCAACGCTCGTTGCTGCATCGGAGAAATTAAGTTTAAATATTAGTTACATCCTTCTTCCCTTTTGTTTAAACTTATTGCACTTGAATATTTTGCTCTGAAGTAGCACAGTTGTGAGTTATGATCCCAGCCAGACTCGTGCCAGTATGACTTTTTTCCACCCACCCACCTGAAAATCCAAGATGCTAGTGGAATCTCTTCAATCTTTTCCTGGAAATGACCTGGGCTTGGCTACATGACTACTGGTCATAAAACCTTTGCTTTGCAATGGTGGTGATTTCAGCTCATCACAGAAATTCCTTGCTGGGTCTATGCTATATTCCCTAAAAATAGCAATTTAGAAGTGTTCTATGATACAGCTGCATAACCAATGTACCTTTTCAGCATTAGTTGTTAATTCTGCAATATATGGTTCATTGTAGCATCTCTGGGCTGTTCCCCATCCCTACTCTGGAAACAGAAGTTTCCTGGAAGTTCTTCTTTTCATTTCTAATAAGAATTATCTGCTTGAAGGGGCACTAAAACAGATAGTGTTTCTGGTGTGGACAATTTAGACTGATTGGAGAGTCAGGGAAGGGATTTCTTTGTTGGCTGCAAAGGAGAACCGAACAAATCCTTCAGGGCTCAATCAGCACTGAGAGCTTCACGCTGCTTAGAAATCTCTGTGGTACCGAACAGCCTCGCAGCCCCAGCTGGGCTTTCCCTGACTCTCCCTACAGAATGGAAATTACTGTTTATTTCAGTGGCCATCAGTTGTGCTAATCCTCCCTGGCATCTCCTCTTCCCCAGGCGACATCATGGGCGCTGCCATGCAGAACCTGCACCAGCTCCTCCAGATGCCGTTCGGCTGCGGGGAGCAGAACATGGTCCTGTTTGCACCCAACATCTATGTCCTGGACTATCTGAACAAGACGGGGCAGCTGAGCGAGGAGGTCAAATCCAAGGCCATCGGATACTTAGTGAGCGGTGAGATCTTTGTGCTTCCCTTACGCTCTACGCCGCAATTCCCACTGAGGCTCAGTGAGCAGAAGCAGCAGCAAGGGACTGCCCTCATCAAGCCTTTTGCTTTATCTTCCTTCTTTCCTTATCCTATTTTGCTGAGACTCGGCTGCCATGTTTCCTTTGAGGTTCTGTCTTTCAGTCCCTTTCTCCTTTTCCACTCAGGCACCGCATGTATCCTGATCCTGTTAGCTTAGCTGGAGCACGGAGCTGATATGGCTCTGCCTGTTCTGTGACTCAGTGTTTCTGCAGGACAAGATGTCCCATGCTTCCACCTCAGTTCCCTCAGAGATCTCCCACTGCTTGCTATATTGCCTTTCCATGCTTTCCCACGGTGGTTTCAGAGAGCAAACAGAGCAGGGGTTTGTTATTAAACTAGGAAACACTACCTCTTCCATGTTTTTGCAGGCTACCAGAAGCAGCTGTCATACAAACATCCCGATGGGTCCTACAGCATCTTCGGCACCAGAGACAAAGAAGGGAACACCTGGTGAGTGGCGCAGAGCAGAAATGGCTCAGAGATTAATTTGCAGTGAATTCACGTGATGCAGGTGAAAGGCATCTTCAGGAGCTAAATCAAAGGCACAGAGCCGGCTAGGACCGGGACTCTCTAAGAAAAATGGCTCTCCACCCCCTGCCAGGTGGGGTGCGAAGAGAGGAGGTGATCCCTAAAGACCCAGATGACTTTTTGATTCAAACTCCTGCTGTCTCCCATGAAACACATTGCACTGCAGTGCTCTGTAGCCAGGATCAGTCCCAAAGAGTGTTGGACCCTTCCTGTGTCCCATCTAGCTACTCTTCCTTTAACTACCCTCTCCTGGAGGAGCACACGGAGACAAAGCAAGCCTCCAAAATGCTGTCTGTAATTCTCCATGCTTATGCCTAGTGTGAATGGAAGGGTTGACTTTTCCTCTTCCTGTTTCCAGCGCTCATCTTACAGCTTCATCTTTCCCCCCCGCAGGCTCACTGCCTTTGTGTACAAATCATTTGCACAAGCCAGTCAGCTCATCTATATTGACGACAATGTCCAGGCTCAAACCTTGATGTGGCTGGCAAGCAAACAGAAGCCAGATGGCTGCTTCCGAAGCGTTGGGACACTCTTCAACAATGCCTTGAAGGTGGTAGAGAATTACTTCTTGGCCAAATTTGCACTCTTATCATTAAGAACGTGCTATCCCGTTACTGTCAGAAATTATACTTTACTCCAAAGGCCTGACGTCTGCCAAGGGCTAACCCCCCCATACCTTACACTGACTGTTTTCAGCTCAGTCAGCTTCCCCACACTGTATTTTACATCTTATGAGCAACTGAGGGTTACTGAGATAGAACCGTAAGCTTGAGGCAGTGATATTTTTTGAGGTGATAGCAGCGGGCTTCCCTTGGTTTAAGAGCCACCCCTGCTATGTGTATGCTCTCCTTCCTTGTGGACTGCCTCCAGAACTGGCCACACTCTCCCAGCTGGGGATGGCAATTCATATTGAAAGGCTTTTAACTCCTGCTGTTGACTGGAAATTCCTCTCTCTGTGTCCTTTTCAGGGAGGAGTGAATGACGAGCTGTCGCTTTCTGCCTACATCACCGTTGCCATGCTAGAAGCTGGGCACTCTGGCTCGGTAAGGAGACCTTCAGCTGCTGGTATTCAGCTGGAAGAGGTCCCCAGTTGTTGACTTGGCTCCGATGCCTGCTACAAATTGTCCAGGTAGTGAAGAGAGATAGAGGAAGAGAGAAGTCGCAGGCAACGTCACCTTTCTCTGTATCCTAACTGGTTGCTGTGACACACCAGTTCCCCATATCTACACCTCTTCAGCCACCAGTATTCAAGTAGAAACAATACAGACCTCAGTGGGATGAGATCTTCTATTTGAGAGACCCAAGACATTAAGTGACACCTTTGTTTTCAATAAATAAATGTGACAAGTAGTAGCCCACACACTATGGCTTAGCTTCAAACATGTCTCAGTCAAGAAAGTAAGTTATTGCAGGTAAATCCATAAGTCTACAAATGGAACTAAAGGCTATGTTGGGAAAACAAAGGTCCATCAGTGTGAAAAGCCAATCTGTCCTTTTTTAAAAGTGGCTCGTACCAAGGAGGCTACAGCAGAGATGTCAGACTTCAATATATGACTTTCCTGCCTCCAATCTGTCTCATCCTTTTTGAGGTGCTTCCTGATTAGATAATGCATTAGCAAGGACACAGAGTCAAACTGTGAATGTATTTTACTTGGTGAAAACCTATTACAACTCCACAGAATTAAATTAAAATTATACCATAGCCACCAGCGACAGAGACTACTAGGTTGGATTTGTTCAAGACAACAGACTCTTGACTAGAAGTGCAGAGTGAATTGTTAGCATGGAGGTAAGCAGAAAGAATTAGCTGTAAAAGAAACAGAACAGTCTTCTGTTTATACATCTTCAAGAATACACTGAAAAGCTACTTGATTTTTATGATGTTTCAGTCTGAAATTCCTCTTTAAACAATGCTGTATTCTGTATCCTGAAGTCACTGTAAAAACTGAGGTCCCATTCTCATTGCTGTAATAGCGACAGGATGAAGAATAGGTTTAAAGAAAATGGATGTTTGGCCAGGTAAAGACTACTGTCCTGAATTAGACACTAATCTTACTTTTTTCCTTTTTGTTTTTTTTAAGTACCCTGTAGTCCGAAACGCCTTTTTTTGCCTGGAGACTGCATCTGAAAAGAATATTGATGATGTTTACACTCAGGCACTCATGGCCTATGCATTCTGCTTAGCTGGCAAGGCAGAAAAATGTGAATCGTTCCTTAGAGAGTTACAGAAATCAGCAAAGGAAGTTGGTAAGTTTCAGACATTTTGGGAATTCGGGAGGTGGGAAGAAGGGGCAGATCTTACTGATGGTATGTGGTCTAACCTTGACAATATTGAGAGTATAAGCGCACAAACCAACCTCCACAAATAATCTATGGAGTAAATTTACAGCACATCTGTTGCTCTGTAGAGAGTACTTACAAGAAAGAGGCCAGGACACGGTACATCTCTGAGGCAGAATAGAGCAGTGACACCTGTAAATCATCCTGGTTGCTCCTCACCTCTTTGTTTGTTCAGATGGTACACAGCACTGGGAGCAGGAGAAGAGGAATCCATCAGAAAAATCCCCCTCCTTCCTTGACCATGCCCCATCAGCTGAAGTTGAAATCACCAGTTACGTGCTGTTGGCGTTGCTCTACAAACCCAACCGGAGTCAAGAGGATCTCACAAAGGCCTCGGGGATTGTGCAGTGGATCATCAGGCAGCAGAATCCCTATGGAGGTTTCTCTTCCACTCAGGTGCCAAAATTCCCTCCTACTCCCCAGCCAGTCGGGGACTGGTTCAGGGTGCCAGAAGTAAGACTACTTAGTCTTATTCCCCTTTGGTACCTACTGTCTCGAACACACAGATACCAAGACTTTCTCCCAGAGACACCAAAATAGGTGGTTTTTTTCCTCTTCTTCTTAACTATGGAAAGGTTAAAGCCATACAAGAGTAATTTGACTAGCCACAAATACAGACATTCTCCCTCCCTGGAGAGGGACTTTTTACAAGGGCATGTAGTGATAGAACAAGGGGTAATGGCTTCAGACTGGAAGAGGGTAGATTAAAGTTAGATATCAGGAAGAATTTTTTCACTGTAAGGGTGGTGAGGAACTGGAACAGGTTTCCCAGAGAAGCTGTAATGCCCCATCCCTGGAAGTGTTCAAGGCCAGGCTGGATGAGGCTTTGAGCAGCCTGGTCTCGTGGGAGGCGTAAGAAGCCAGAAGTAAGACTACTTAGTCTTATTCCCCTTTGGTACCTACTGTCTCGAACACACAGATACCAAGACTTTCTCCCAGAGACACCAAAATAGGTGGTTTTTTTCCTCTTCTTCTTAACTATGGAAAGGTTAAAGCCATACAAGAGTAATTTGACTAGCCACAAATACAGACATTCTCCCTCGGGATGAGCCTAGAAAACACCAAGTCTCAGCTGTTATATGACCAAGAATGCTCTGTAGGTTCCCTAGAAACCACATGCCTCACTGCTATTAAAAACTCTAGAAGTGTTCTCTAGTGCTCAAATTTTATGTTCTGAGACTTTCATATGAGTAGAGAGATTTCGTCCACACTAAAACATGCATGTTAGAATGAAATGGCTCCTTATATATGGGGACCCTGGAATTATACACGAATTCAGGGTTTCTTTAGCCTCAATGAAGTGACTGTGCTTTGTCCTGGAACCGTGACTTTGACTTCTCCACCAGGCACATTGTGTAGGCAATTGTCTTTTATTGTCCAGTATTTGAAGGATGCCTACAAGAAAGCTGGAGAGGGACTTTTTACAAGGGCATGTAGAGATAGAACAAGGGGTAATGGCTTCAGACTGGAAGAGGGTAGATTAAGGTTAGATATCAGGAAGAAATTTTTCACTCTAAGGGTGGTGAGGAACTGGAACAGGTTTCCCAGAGAAGCTGTTGATGCCCCATCCCTGGAAGTGTTCAAGGCCAGGCTGGATGAGGCTCTGAGCAGCCTGGGCTGGTGGGAGGTGTCCCTGCCCAGGGCAGGGGGGTTGGAACTGGGTGATCTTTAAGGTCCCTTCCAACCCAAACCAGTCTACAATTTTATGATTCTGTGATTATTTTCTTTTCCTTCAGGACACAGTCATTGCTCTTCAAGCCCTTTCTGCTTATGGTGAGGCTACCTACAATTCTGTTACACAAAATGGAGTCAAGATCACTTCCAAAAAGCCTTTTGGGAAGGTATTTATTGTCAACAATGCGAACAGGCTCCTACTGCAAGAAACTCCCCTTCCTGAGGTCCCTGGGGAATACAGCCTAACAGTGAATGGCAGTGGATGTGTACTCACGCAAGTAAGTGTTTGCTCTCCTCGTCATTGTTTCTCACATTCTGCATACAATACACTCAGGTTTTTGATGATTCTCCATCCAGCTTCTCTTTAGCTTTCCTAATTATTTTATGTCCCTAAACTATTTAAACACACTGTCCCCCATCTCACATTCTGACTCCAGTGGAGTCATAGCATGAAAAAGAAAAAAAAAAAAAGAGTCCTTTCTGATCAGCAGCTAATTTCTCTCTGGGAGGTGACTCTGGGTATGACACCTTCGTTGTTAAAGAGCAGAAGTCTGATGTGTCTGTCACTGATGTAAGCAAGGATCTTCCACATTAAACCAAGAGTAACATTGCCAGGAAACTTCACTAAGTTTCATACTTTCGCAACGCAAAGAAAAACCCTTGGCATGCTTAACAAAAGGGGTTTTTCCTCTCCCAGACAGCACTGAGATACAACATTCACCTTCCAGAGGGGGCCTTTGGATTTTCGCTCTCAGTAAAGACATCACATGCTTCCTGCCCACTGGATCGACCAGCAAAATTTGATATTGTCCTCCTAAGCAGGTAACGTGCCATCAACAAACCAGCTGCACAGGTGACAAGACACACAGGGAAGATTGCTGTATGTATTCAGTTCTGCTTATAAACTCAAAAAACACCACCTGATCAATGTGTTTGATGATATCGGCCTTTACACAATATCCCAAAAGGCCTCGTGGCAGTAACTGGTGGCATTAGGACATACTTGGCACCTTCATACCAGGGGTGTCTCCAGCGTCTCCCATCTGAGCCCAGCAGCCTGTGATTCGCTCCAGCCTCCCCGTGCTGTATGAGGCCAGGAGCAGAGAGCTGAGGTTTGCTTCCCTGGACATGGTCCAGCCTGACAAAGGCTTCTGTTGTTTCAGTTACACGGGGAAGCGCAGCAGCTCCAACATGGTCATTATTGATGTGAAGATGCTCTCTGGCTTTGTTCCTGTTAAGTCTTCTCTAGATAAGGTAAACTATAGGAGCAAGATTAAATGAGTCATCCCAGGGACAGAGAAGAGTCAAGATGAAAATTGGTTACAAACCACTCGCCAACAAACCCCGCGAGGTGTTTGTATGGCTGCACCGTCTTCCTTAATGAGTGGAGGGAACGCCTTACAGGGAGCTGTGAGCACACTGACCTTCCCACAGTAAAAACTAGGAAGGGTTCCAGCTCCAGCCTGACCAGCTGGAAGCTGCAACTGGGAGCTGGCACTTCCCAGGTAAGGGAAAGAGTAGGAAATCTGCCAGACTAGTTCTGACAACTACACAACTCCAGAGTCGGGCATCATTCCCCGGATGAACCGCACTGCCTCTCCTGCATGTGGGAAGGGCTCATACCCTCCACCAAGCCAAGTGGCAGGTTTTGCTTAGTCCTCTCCATCTATTCAGCAACATTTGGGCCCTAAGAATCAGCTGACAGCCCTTGGTACCTGGCTAGGAATATAATGAATCCTACAGCCATGCGGTGGTAGGGTCTGAGGTAGCACTTGGTTTTTAATGGCTTACAAATACATTTTTCTCCATTTCCTTGTTTTAAAGCTCATTGACAGTCACACAGTGATGCAAGTCGAAAACAAGAAAAACCATGTCCTCCTTTACCTGCAAAATGTAAGTTCTGATCACTGTGATGCAAACAGCGTGTAATAGATGCACCTACAGCATGGATACGCTCTGTAAAGTGCGTTTATCATGTTCCCTTCCTCATGAGTTTTCCCCTGTAATCACTAAGCTGCTTACCCCTCAAACTGCATGTAATATCCCAACCTCCCAAATGGCTTCAAACTGACTCCTGCCCTACTGGCGACTAGAAATAAGTTAATGAAAAAAAGCACACAGAAATTCCTCAAAGTTTTTTCTCCTTTCAGTCAATAGTAGATAAACACCAGAAAAGAGGTTCCCTTGTGTGTATGTCCCCTTGGTAGGCTTCTTGTAAACCTCATTGCTTCCAACAGGACGTGAAACACAGCCTTGATCTCCTCTGGAAACACTTCCATTACTGATCTTAGGCTAGTTCGTTCCCAAATTTAACGTGTAATCTAATCCATGAATCAGAATTTACTTAGTAAAAGTACGTTTGCTTGGGGCCCTGAAGAACTAACAACAGAAGCCAGTATCCCAGTGATGTACATTGATCCCCAGTTTCTTGGTGGCACATAACGTTGGTGTCTGAAATGGGAGGGGTTGGAATACTAGGCTATGATCCTGACCATTGGAAGACCTGGAGAATTAAGCTCCAGGTCTTTTTTTCCCTCTCGGGCAATAGGATGTGTAATAACTACAGAACCAGGTAATATAAGCAGGATAGGAAGCCTACAACTCTTCAGTTTCACTTTGGATTTTCCAAACATACGTCAGATAATGGATGTCCCACATCTGTATGTGTGGCATTAGTGGGATGTGGAATATACAATCTATGTGTTACCACCCTGGTCTGCTCCAGTTGGTGCTGTATGAATAAAAAGACTTATGTCATCCCTGTCCCTCCGTTCCCAGATCTCGCAGAAGAAAAGGAAAGAAATCACTTTCTCAGTTGAGCAGGACTTTGTAGTGACCCATCCCAAGCCAGCTCCTGTGCAGATCTATGATTACTATGAAACAGGTAGGTCTTTGATTTTAACAAGTATGAAGTCTCGGGGAGGGACAGGGACAACAGGAACACTGTGTGCATAAAGGGAGATCCAGAACTAGCCCTCCTGGAACCAACACTCCTCTGAGCTCTATCAGGATCTGGAAATGAGAGGAGCTCATTTCCCTTAGTGAGCCTGGTCTCACGCCCAGGGTGACAAGTGGGCATGACTGGAAAGTTATAAAAATGCATGTGCCAGAACAAAGGAGATTTCAAGGATCTACAGTTTAAGTGTGCATAGGGTGTATCTGCCTCCAGGAAAAAGCAGTCTCCAGGCTAACGGGAACATTTCTTTCCTTCTCCAGAAGAGTATGCTGTTGCTCAGTATATGTCACCTTGCAAAGAGGATGGTGCAGAAATGGACTAATGATTAGGAAAGGTAAGTGAAAGGCAGGAAAAAAGACCCTAAGCAGGTAAGAAGGTGAAGTGTAAAGCAGCATGAGCGGAGGGATTGGCGGGGTGAGCGGAGCAATAACCATTCCTGCAGAAAGGGAGTCTTCAGTCTCCACCAGGCTTCTCAGGGATCATCCAGAGACAGTGGCCAGATCCTCCCTCTCCAAGTGGAGACCATGTTGCTCTTCATGGGAAGAGCTCAGCCTCTAGCATGAACGAGAAAGTGCAGAATAATGGAGAGACTGGGAAATACCTTCAGAGTTTTCTCAAAAACATCTACACTTAGCACGGAATAATCTACATACAATCATACGTGAGAGCCTCCCCTCTGAAGCCTACACTTCATGGGCACAGGCAAGGTGCTTCACACGGACTCGCAGAAACCCTTTCCTGGACAGTCCATCCACTGTCTGAGGAGAACACTCGAGGTGACATGAATCAGGGAGGTGATGCGTTGACTAGTCAGAGGCTGTCTCGGTGCAGGGGAGATCCAGGTCTGGGTCCTGCTCAGCACAGCAGTTGTGGGGTTCGGGGGGTTCAGGCACAGGTCTCTGCCAGAGCTTTTGTCTGTTTTGCACAGAAGGGGCTGAGTACCCCGTATCCTGAAACCGTGTTATATGCCTTGAAGTTTATTTTCTTTTGTATTTTCCCCTGCAGGACCATCATAAACGATGAACAAGTGGTCAAGCACCCTGTTTTCTTCTCTCATTAAGTCCTGGAAAGGCCCATTTCATCTTACTAATCACAGTGGGAGTTTGCGATGTCATTTGAGCTAGCGTCTGATTCTTTGTTTCCTCTCACAGCACATCTCTCCTGGTCTGTATCATAATCATGTAGACCTTTCCGTCAATAAACCTCCCTTTTACATTGGGCAACGACTTATTTTTTTTTTCCAGTTTCACAGAACAAACATTTCAATGACAGTCTGCATGTGACGGTTCCTGGCTGGGGGAAGATGGGGAGAAGTGTTACCTGCTGTGCCAGTAGCACTCAGCCTCCTCTCCTAGCTACTGCCGGTAATCATTGGTAACCGCTGTGATACGCAGCATGTCCAGTCCCTCCTACCTCTGGAGTGTAGGACTCGTCGCCCACAGCTGCCGAAGAGCCCCTCGCCATTCCCCAGTCCTGCCGGGGTGCTGCCTCTGCCCCTGAGGCATAGAAGTAGGGGGTTTGTGTATGGACACAGTGGAGTGATTCTGCATCACGCTTAGTAGAGGAGAGGGTGAAGAAACAGGCAGGTTTCCATCCAGACCCGGTGAGTGCCTGATCCCACATCCTGGGTTTCCCCCTGCCAGGCCCAACTGTCCACCAGGCTGGCCAGAGTTTGTCCAAAAGAGATGATGAGCCTGGATCACGATGCCTTCTCCCAGCCACCAGCAAGAAGCCTTCCCGTTNGGGAGTTGTAGAGGGTGATGAGGGCTCCCCTCAGCCTCCTCTTCTCCAGGCTGAACAACCCCAGTTCCCTCAGTCCTTCCTCGTAAGGTTTGTCCTCCAGACCCCTCAACAGCCCTTCGTAGCTCTTCTCCTGCACCTCTTGTCATCCCCCACCTCGTTACGCTTGGAGTCGTGATGGTCTCAGCAAACACTCTTGAGCTGCAGCGCCCTGGAGCCGGTGGGTGGGCGGCTGGGAAGAGCGTGACCCAGGCACTGCCGGAGCCCTGGCAGAGGGGACCAAGGGACAGGGAGGCACGGCTGGAGACGAGGATGCCCAGCAGCACCGGGAGGGCTCGGGAAAGAAAGACAGGGGCTGCTCCTCTTACCGGAGAGCAACCACCGTGCCGGCCGCCCGCGCAGCACCCCTGGCTCCGTGCCGGTGCCCCGTGGGGGTCCCAGGTACAGAGCATCCAGCAGGCGGGAGCAGGGAGGAACGGATGGATCTGCCGGGGTGGGGGGAAGGACCCGCCATGCAAAGGCGTGGACAAGAATTTAAGCCACGGTTCAAGTGCTGAGGTCTGGTATGTGTCCTGAAAGGAGCCGCTTCACCAGGCAATTTGCTGAAGCTGTGTGTGAATTTGGGGGTTTTTTCAATGAAAATGAACCATCATGTCAACACAGAATATCTCTTTTCCCATTTTTTTTTTTTTCCAAAAGGAACTAAATAATTTGAGTCAGTGGGATTTGTGTTTCTGAGTTATCCAGGCCTGGCTCCTCAACAAACCAGAAGTCTGAGGCTCCACAGGCAGCGGGGCATCCAAATACTCACAGGATCCATCAGGGATGTGTGGATTTTAGAACCGCACGGGCTGGCCATCCAGGATATGCAAGATACTGATGTTGTAAAAAGCCATTTCATTAAGTTTCACAGACAAGGAATTTGTGGGGCATGAAATTGCTTTGGGTAGAGCGCAGATTTCCATGCTAAGTTCCGAAATTAAAATTTCACTGGCAGTAGGAGGGAAGCAAGAAAGGCTGTGAATTTTGCTTTTCTGACACACCCCGAACTGTAGCAACTGATTCAATTTGCCTGAGTTTGAGACTGGACTGAAGCAAGAGAATCAACAGTTACAGCAACGAGGTTGGAAAGGAGAGCAGGCTGAGTGGATGGGAATACAGGATGTGCATCTTTCTGGGGGATTTAAGGCCAATTAAGCCAAGGCTTCAGCATCCCACATGGAACTCATAAAAATCCCCCTCAGGTCTGGCCAAATGTTATTCCGTTCAGCCAAACATCGTTTTCTGGGAAGAAACAATGTCCTAAAAAAAAAAAAAAAGCGGCATTTTTGTCATTCTTGTGAAGCTTTCTTTTCCTCCTAGGCCAAACCTGAACTATTAAAATATCAAAAGCATATTTCCCACTGCATACTCTTCTTCTACATACTGAAAATGTAATATTTGTTACCGGCTTTTATCCTGTGACTCAAATAGTTAATTGCTGGTTGCAGTCAGATCTAATAAGCATCCCGTGCTCATAGCCTTCCTGCAGATTTTTACAGGTAGATCACGTTCCCCCTGGCTCCTGCTCCTGCAGGGAACAGCAATATTCCTTAAAATGCATTCCAACATCTCTCAGATTTCTGGAACCTGGCTGTCTTGTTTCAGCTATTTCATTCATGGCACGCACCTGAAAATGATGCAAGTTTATTAATTGTTGACTAAGCAAAACAGGGACACCCATTAGACTGTAATTCCCATTCCTCTGTAATCTGATAATCCTGAAGCATCATATCATTCGATCCCAGAGACTCGGGGAGTTACAGGTCTCAGAAGGTCAGAACGACTTTAATTTTGGCAAGACAAACCCTATTTCCCCAGGTGTGAGAAAATCAGGCTCACTGATTTCCAAGAGGGGCTCGCAACTACCCTACTGCTGCCTCCTCGAAGACACGGACATCGGCTCACAGTGCTCGGTATTGCACATCCCAGTTTAAAAAATCTACCAGGGAACGGAGACAGATAAAATTATCCATTGAAACTGTTGTGCAGGTCCTCGGAGTGAGTCAGAAACACCATGAGAAATGGGAAGGTCAAAACTTCACTATAGTTGCCTGCCAATGCTCTCATGTTTGCTCTTCAGCTTCTGGATCTCCTACGGTCCTCTGCATGGCTCCGTTAGAAGTACATTAAAGGCTATTCTAAAATGCAGGTTCTTACGAATAAAAATGAGATAATCAAGAGTATAATCTCATCAGAATGTCTTTGATTAAAATGCTCTGTCACGCTTACTTCCCTTTGTGTGAAATCCTTCTTTGTAGAGTTTTTTTGCGCCGTGGGAATTGCTTTGCTGCTCATTGGGGACTTCTCACTGAGGGACCTGCTACAGACTGATGTCACAGCCTAGTTAAGAAGAAGAGAACTTATAATGACCACATGTGTTCTAGAAACTGAACATAAGCTTTTTTAATGTAGATGTTGAGTCTCATCCACAATGTGAGCGGTGGGATGCAAGATCTAGAGAAAAAACAAGTGGACCTCCACGGAAAGATGAGCTCCAGTGGAGCAGCATTCTCTTGCTCAGGCCCCTCAATCGCTTACCCAGCACTCTCTTTAGAAAAAGAAGTCCTTGGTCTGGGGAATTTGTCTGCTCCATCTTTTGGTTCAAATCCACAGTGACCCCTGCAGTGTCACAGGTAAGAGTGCCAAGCTGTCAAACAATGCCACAGCGAGACCTCAACTGTATGACTCCTTTTATTTTCCAGATCTTGTTACTTACTTGTTCAGGGTTTGTCCTCACCACCCTTCCTCTCTGTATGCGATGACCAACCAATTAGCTGATAGAGAAGACCAGAAATGTGCCAGAGGAACCTTCGATCAAGAAATGATGCTGTGTCAAAAAGCTCTGAGGGAACAACTCAGTCTTGCTTTCCAATCATTTATTCGTTGAGTTCATTTGCCACCTACATGGAGGGCAATGAGGGAGGTAGGGCCATGTCCGCGGCCAAATGACCCCCACCACCTGATTCATCAGAGGGGTGACACATAAGCATGGTCACATCTCTGGCACCACTGGCTGTGAAATGCACAGCATCAGAGGAGGGCTTCCCGAGGAACGTCACTCACGTACATTTTCATTTCTTATTCAGAGTTACAATAAAAACTTTTCTCAAAAATTTTTCGAGTGGAGAAGCAATATTGTTCCAGATACTCCTGTAGCTCAATGGAAGGTGTTTCTTTCTGCTAGACCTCGTTGTGAAGTCAACTTCTGAGGGTCAAGAAAATCCTAAAAGCAAGGCATTACATTGAATACAGAACCTACAAACCCCCTTCAGGGGAACTCCTCACTCTTCCCCTTTCTGATCCTTTTGCAAGATCAATACACTGATCTCCTGACACCTTTGGAGTCCTGCACTCCCGCTTCCTGCCACACCTGCTGGGAGAACTAGTACCTCCCTTAGGAGCGTCACTTCAGCAGGACTCCTGGACCCCACGTTGTCACACCGCGTATACAACCTGACCGCTGGGACATTTAAAAATTCTTATTTGAGAGTGAAGGGAGGGCAAATACGAACGAGGCAGGTAGAGCTGGAGGCAATAAAAAGCACCATACCGCGTATTGGCAGGGCTCTACGTGCATGCTACTAAAGCGCTAACCTTGCACATTTTTTTTTCAGCCTCCCACCCTCTGGCTCAGTACCCACGGCGAGGTGAAGGCTGGGTTATTGCCGCAGGCAATTGCATAACCCTGCCACATGTTTTCTGCTTCACTTCACTGGAAGTTTCCAGCTCTAGGCCCCCCTGGTTCCCCTTGCTCTCCCTCCTCTCAAGGCATGGTGTGTCCACGCTGACCCCGTAACTGAGGTCTGCGCTGTGGTAAAAAATCTGGGAAGCCCTGTGTGCTGAGTGTGGGATGTGCGAGTGTCTCTCCTCATCCCTTGCCTGCTTAGGTGAGGTCTTGTCCTGTTCCCTTCCCACCGCTTGTGTCCAGTGGAGGGTATCCCAAAAGAGGAGGGATGAGCAGCAGTGTAGTGCAGCCAGGGCAGGCTCCGTAGCAAGACACTGTGTTCAAAAGGATCCCGGTAAATGCCATTTTGTCCTGTGTTACAGCATCACGGCTCACATCCCTTTCCCGGACCTGGAGGGCCAAGCATGGTCAGCTCTGCCCTGCCTAACAAGGTGCCACAGAAGGAAGCGGAGATGCAGGGGAAAGGGTTAAACATGAGAATATCCATTTTCCTTCTCTCATACTCCCCCAGGACTTCTTGTCTTGCTTCCCTGTAGCATCCTCCATCTCAAAAATCTGGACAAACACTTCTCAACCGAATCCCAGCTCCTCTCTCTGCTGGGATAAGACCCGTGTCCCGAGCACCGAATGATATCTGGCTTATCTGTGGCACAGAGGGTGGCCTGGGCTTGGCCAGTGTTACCCAGTAACTCAGCTAAGCATAGAGCCCTTCCCTCCTGCTGTAGCCCAGCCAGCGGGCTCTGGGATGAATTCCCCCCTGGTGCAGGGCCACCGGTTCCCCCAGCACGGCCAGAGGAGCCAGCCCTTGCGGAGCCACCGCAGCAAGAGGGTGTCACACCAGAGCGGGGGCAGTGATTTGGGGTTTCACTTTCTTGTAGCCAAACGAACATCAAATATAAATGGGGAAAAAACCCTTTGAAATGCCTATACCATGTCAGCATGGTCTTTTTCTGTAGTGGGACTCTTGCTAATGGCCTTGTGCCACGAAGTTTTGCATGATCTCTGGGGATGGCTACCCCATGGCACCTCTGGGCAACTGATCTGTTGTTGCATCACCCTCGGGGGAAGCATTTTTTCCTTCCATCTTCACAGCATTTCTCTGTACGCAGCTCGGACCATTGCCTCTGCTTCTGCCACTGTGCACCTCTGAGAAGAGTCTGGCTCCAGCTTCATTCCACCTGCCTCGAACATCAGCCTCGGAGCCAGCGGAAGGACCTTCGTGAGATGCCTGGACCTCACCTGAGGAGAGAGGGAGCCCAGGCAATAACATCACAGCTAAAGGTAAACACAAATCTATCCGCATTTTGAATGTCTTTTTATATGACAAAGTTTTATCTGAAAAGAGGAGTCATATGACTCAAAAAGAGTATAATTTATTGTCCCAAATGCTGGTTTTGGACACATTGCCTTGGCTTTTCCTCTCCCCTTCCTTGGCAACAGTCTGAGTCCTACAAATGTACAAACGAAACCAGCTTTTCATTCTTTACTACATCAGGGATTATCTTAATTTCTCTGTAATATCCAAAAAATATTTGTGAACAGGCAAACATCTAGTTTCTTGCTTATATATTTTTAAATTATTATATAGTGTTCACTAACTACCTTTAATGGATTTAATAGTGGGATTCCAACAACTGGTCTTACTCTGTGTGTACTGTGCGCTGAAAGTATCAGACAGACACACTCCAGATTTCTCATGTCAGAGGGTCGACAACCTTGATTGAAGCCTTTTTTGCAACATACAGTATAGGTTTCTTTGAAGGCAAGACAAAGTTTATATATAAAGGTAGCATTTGTTATAATAGAGATGGAAAGGTGGATAAACCCTACTTTGTATAAGGCTTATCCTGCGAATGGGCTAGCCTTACATCACTCAAACTGCAGTCCCAGGACTATTTATAAAACCCGGCAACAGATTTGGTTTGCAATTTAATCTACAAAATGCACTAAAATAGAAGTAATTCATCAATACCTTCACCATGCCTGTGTTTACTCATTTGTTCATATGATGCCACAGAAAAATGAGTTATATTTGGCAGCGCAGCTGCCCACGCCTGGGAAAGGCAGTTAATCTGCCACCAGGTCCTTCTCTCAGGTTAAGATATTCAACAGGCCACTAAAGCGGATAATCTTTATTTGCTCTGATATTTTCTGTTTAATTTGAAGACTAGCTTACGAAGCCTCTTTATAGTGTGTCACTTCATTGCATATTGGCATGTTGCAACTTGTGTAATGTTCATATTGTCTGAGGTTTTCTCATAAAGGATCTTCTCTTCACTATGGCCTGTGAAATGTTTTGTCTCCCACAGAATAATAAAGCCTCTTTTGTCTCCTGGATATTGTTGTTACTCCTACTAATTTTCACAAGTACTTTTTCTTGCAATGTTTTATTGTAATTTGAAATAAATTGCTTTGGGTTTCTTTGCTTTAGATACATAGGCCGGGAAAACAAACATCATTGTTTGGATTTCCTTTAAAAGAAAAATAGTGAATTATTTTTTCTTTTTTCCTCCTGAGACTTTTTTTTTTTCAGCCTATAGCTGAACAGTTGACACAATTTTGTTAATCGGAGCTGTTAATATCAGTCTCAGGTTTTACGGTAACCCTTTCCTCACCTGTCCTCGTGCAAAGCTGATATAGGCATTGAATTCCTTTGCTAGAGCTACCGGTTTCCACCAGGGGTTCTCATGTGAAAGTGCATGGACCATCTTAGGCACAATATCAGTGTTAATAAGACTTGTTTCCTCTTTTTCTTTTAACACGCGCCTCTTCATGAAAGCCAAAGGCTAAATTCCAGCTTGAGTTTGGCTTCGAAAACTTATCGCTCTGCTATTGTCCTTGAGGAGACAGAACAGGAACACCGCAAAGAAACAAGTGTCTGTCTTGAAATTATTTACCTTTGGTGACAGTGGTTCCAAAATGGCTTAAGACTGTGGGGGCAGACAAGGATTCCTGCACATAATAGTACTGCAATAGTGCTAAGGGTATTTATACCCATCTACAGACACCTTTTCTTCCTGCAGTTGCAGTGAGCCACTCTGTCATCGGACTATTGGTAGTCATCTACAAAGCTAAACAATAGTAACTGAAAAGAAGTCAGAGGAAAATACAGCAGAATTGGGTTAAGGTGATTAAAACTGATTGATCAAAAGCGATTGACTGACAGCGCACACTGAAAAAATATACTTGTTTTCTACAGTGGTCATAAACTTGGAGGTGTAGGACAGTTCACATTTTTCTGTTCATCCTTGCTAAGCAACGCAGTGAAGATTGTCTGGCTTATAGGAATCTGCAGAATAAGATTTGCTATGATTGGAATTTATCAGTATCTATGATGGCCTGTGTTAATTTATTAATTGCATCTTTTGTGTCGGTCAGTCCTAGTGAAAATAATATATTTTAAAGTGCCGGTGGAAAGGAACTTGCAAAGGAAATATTGTGGAGAACAAAATGCTCCAGAAAATAAAGAAAATAGTCATAATGATACACTTAGGCAAAGTAGAAGTGCTCCCATGGCATCCATTTCCTACTGGCCCGGTATCTTGCCCCATTTCAATACGGTGTTACCTGGAAGGGAAATCCAATGTGTCAGCACATGTAACTTACCAGTATATCACTGTAACTTCTCTGAGAATTATCTAGAACTAAGCTAATTTTCCCGAGAGCTCTTTGGAAAAAAATAAAATTTTAGAAGAATGTTATAATTTTCATTTAGCAGAAGAAATAAATAAGAAGTTTCAAGAACCTTCTATGGAACAGCCAAAAGATGGGCTACCCTTAAAAGCGAGAGTAAATTTATGCAATCATTCCTTTTCAAGCAGGATGAACCTAAGTCCATCACTATTGTTCAGTATACAAATCCACTCTGCTTGGAAGGTTATAAGAAATTAGATTTAGGCATTTTTGATTATATCAACCATTTACTGTGATATGGCCTACTTTGAATTGTCATCAGGAGTTGGGTGCAGTGATCCATCCAGGCTTTGTAGCAGTTTAATAAGGGGCTAGTCACTGAGGATACTAGCTGTGTACAGATTGTCTCTTCATCCGTCAGGGTGTGCAGTGATGTCCGACATGTATGAAGTGTTATTGTAAGAGGAAGTCTCTTTCCTGCGGTTAAAATCGCGACTGCCGGTTCATCGATGCCATTGCCCTGTATGGCAAAGATGTTGCGTGTCTTTTCCAGCAGAGGTGTCTTTTATTAGCCCAGCTAGCCTTGTTGGAAGGAGTAGCCAGTCTTTCAGACACACGGTCCCTCCTTCAGGTCTGAAAAAGCACCACAAAGCTTTCAAGCTAAGACCAAGTTCATACCACTTACTCTGAGCTTTGCGAGAGAGGAACCCACTCAAGCACCAACTGCCTGAGCTCGAGGGTGGAGTGTTTGTGGGGCAAATGGTCATTCCCTTGCCAGAGAGGTGGTAAGTGGTTCCTGGGGGGACTGAGAAGCAAATACTTTATACCTTGTGGATGGTAAATTCCTTAGTAGAAGGAAGAAGACTATAATGAGCAGCATCTCAATTGAATCGTTGGTTTTGATGGACCTGTAGATCTATGAATTTTAGTTTTACATGCCCATGCTAAAGTGGACTTCGCGCCGTGCATTTGGATTTCTTTTTGGTTTCAATTTAGGGCAGCCCAGAGGACAACAGGCAACTTGCAGTGAGTCATGCTTTCCAGCAAATGTCCAGGATGCTATTGCTTTGAAAGCTGTTATTTGGCATGAGTTATTTACTGAAGAAGCTGAAGACAGGAGTGAGAGGTCAGACAATAGGGAGCATTTCTGGAGAAAGATCTGTATGGATTTTATTACTTGGTAGTTACACAACCATTTTTTTAATCAGAATTTCCATCTCAAACTGATAATCTGCCAAATCTTTTGGTTTGCGTGAGAATGCGTTCATTCTTTCTCCATGTTACCTTTATATAGCACCTCCCCCCCATCAGACACTATCTGCCTCCTGACCGTTTTGCTAACTTTTGCAGTTCATAAAAGGTGTTAGATTTTTATTCCGTGAGAGACTGTCCCTGATTTTTTAACACCATTCTTAAGTTTCCGTTCACCCCCAGACATTCCTCCTGGTCCTTTGCACAGCTCTTCCCTGCGGTTTCCTGGCTACTACATCAGAGTCAAGACACACCGTACAGCTAACACTCTTCACTCTTTTTCGAAGCTTTATCTTCAGGCAAAGAGCAAATAGGGCTGCCTGTGCTGTTGTGATTTAACAAGCTCCCTTGCACAGGTCAGAGAAATTCTGCCATTGACTCACATAGACACAGTCAAGGTGGTTTGCGCTGAAGGGTTTTCTCTGTTGGGTTATTCCTACACAAGAGAACCCTTCACAAGGATCGTGAATCTCCATCAAGAATGTTATTGAATCCTTTCGCTGCACAAGCACTGGAGGGCAGCTGCGATTTTGCAGTTTTCTGTGGACTGGTGCAAACACCCCACCTAGTCAAACTTCTCGGGGAGTGCTCATAGTTTGGACTGAATATTTCTGTTCAACGACCTGCTGGAATTCAGCAAACTTCTTTTCTTACAAGGTCCAATTTCTGGATAAACTGCTGCTACTGAAGTTTGCAGAAGACCAGGTCAAGTGAGCAGCGCTATTTCTGAGTGACCTTTGTTACAAACGTGGCTCACAGCAGCACAGATCTGAATCTGCCAAAGGAAAGGAGGACTCGACCACCTAGAACATCTGTGCTCCAGGTGACACTGAATGACGGAGGGGGATCACCCTGCTCAGGGGGGCGAGGATATCTCCCAACAGCATTGTGTAATATTTGTGCATGTTCACAGTGGAAACAGAACTTATTTCCATATCTAGATCAGCACCCCGCCTCATTTGGGGTTATATTCCTGACAGATTAATTTTCCAACCCGTTGTACCACTGTTAGCAACTGTGTCAGCAAATTACTGCAGTATTCTGTTAATCTAATAAGGGCAACGTTTCTACCTATGGGTTTCCTTTTGTTCTTAAAATACCTATAAAATTGGCTTTCGGCTTCAAAAGATCAGAGCACCCCACACCAGAGCGCTCTGACTAGATGCTGCCCACAGGGAATATTGCCCTGTGTTGAACACAGTTCATTTCTGCCACACTGGGGATTTCTGACGGTTTGAAGAAAGCAGGGGATGAACCATCGAAAGATTTCTAATATAAGCACTATCCAATAAATACCCTTCCCCCACTTGGAAAGTTTCTGGCCAAATACTGTCCTTCTGTTCCAGCTCCTCCTTACACGCCTCTCCCAGTTTCCGGATGGGTCCTGGCCCCCAGCCCTTATCTCCTCCAGCCCCTGGGCTGTTTGCAGAGAGCAGTTATAAAGAGGCTGACCCAGCAGAGAGTGGAGGGGAATTACAAGGCACAGGAAAACAGCAGCACCGGACCAGGCTGGGTGTCTGCTCGACTCACCGCAACCTCCTCTGCGCCATGGGGAAGGACGGGCTGCCCAGCAAACCAAACATCTTCCTCCTGCTCCTCTTCTTCCTTCCTGGAAATACCTCTCCCGCCACAGAACCGTAAGCTACCCAGGTGGAAGGGGGAGGGAGGTCTTAGTGCACCTTTTTTCCTTCAATTTTCTTCCTTTCCGTCGTTCTTCAAACTCTGCTGGTTTCTTCCACTCCTGCCCTGCATCCCGCAGTTAGCCAAGCTCTGAGCTTCTTGCACAGCTCTCCCTGCAGCCCCCTGGCTGTCCAGTCCTGGGATCCCCCCAACACCTCTGCCAGTGCCCACACTCCTGCCCTGCAGCTGCCTGAGAGTCCAGCCCGGGATCCTCACAACGTCTTTGATTAAGTATATCCTCTCCTAGAAACCTTCAGGTGCTTGGGCTTTGATGCCAGAATCTACCTACTTACTTTTTCTGTAGTATCCTTGTTTTGATCACTGAGCTCTTTCTCCCCACTCTCCTGTTGATTTCAAGCCACTTTGCTCCCCTTTCTCCCGTTTCTTTCAAGCCGGTTTGTTTCCCTTGGCAGCATCAGATGTACTTGTTCCCAACGCGGATCTGTGACCTAGATTCCCTTCCCCTGGCCCGGAGCCTGGGGCTGGCACCCTCCCCTGGGGCATCCAACCCCCGGGCTCTACGGACCAGCAGCGCGGCTGCTGAGAGCCCGGAGAAGAGGGGCAGCGGGATGGCGCAGCCAGACCGGAGGCTGGCACCCCCATCCCAGCCTCCGCTGCCGGAGAGGATTGCTCCGGAGCCTCTAGTCTGGATGGGAGCAGGGAGCAGCCTCCCTCTTCAGACCCTTGGCTGCTGTCACACACTGTGTCTCTTGCTGTGTGGGCAGTTCTCCCCACTCCAGGTGTCCTCATGCCGGCCGCAGAGATTTCCTGCCCGCCAGCACCCCAGTGGCACCAGCAGCCGCGGCAGAGGGTGCAGCACTGCCGCCGCCGCCGCTTGCTGCGTGGTCAGGGGTGAAACAGTGACTGGCTCGGACTGAAGGACCTTTGACTCACACGGTACCATCACCCTCCCACTCCTCTGCCCTGTTTTGGTGCGTCAGGGACAGACCGGCCAGCCAAGTCCGCTTTGGAGCCAGGCTGAGCTTTCTGGTCTCCCCACAGTAATTAAGCAATTCAGTAATATTCATTTTGGCTTGCCCAAGATCAGGGGGAAAGGGAAAGATTCCATCCTGCACATCCTGCTCTTTATCCCTGACCTGAGCATGGTTTTGGGAAGGGAGAAGGAAGATGGGCTGAGAGGTGAGGGAAAGAGGGGTGTAGTTGGGACCCACCTTTTTTTTTTGTTGTTTTTAGTGCCCCTTTTTTCCTTCAGTTTTCTTCCTTTCCGTCATTCTTCAAACAGCTGTGCTGGTTTCTTCCACTCCTGCCCTGCATCCCGCAACTAGCCAGGAGGATCTGGCCGATCTGTCCCTGAAGCACCCAAACAGGGCGGATGAATGGGAGGTGGATGGTACAGTGCGAGTCAAAGGTCCTTCAGTCTGAACGCAGGTAGGAGCCCAGTAAACAGTCGGGGAGCAGGGAAGCAGAGGAACCTGAGCAGTGAAGGGTGCTCGAGGGTAGATCAGATGCCGTATGTAACGCAGAAGGGAAGCCCCAACTTGGAGACAAAATGAAGCTTCCAATCAAGGCTGGCCTCCTGTGCCCAGCAGAAGTAGGGAGGTAGATAGAGACCTTCTTTGAGCAGCAGCTGCTGCTGCTATTTCTGTTTCAGGTGGGTCCAGCTGCACAGGAGACAAAATTAAGGTTCAGACTATGTATTAGAAAGAAACTTATTCACCAGGTTAGTGCAGCACTGGAAGAGGTGACCCATAGAAACAGTGGAAATGCCATCTGTGAAGTCCTTTGCAAGAGTCCTGTTGCAGGAGAGAAGCTGGCCTTGAGACATCCAGAGATCCTTTGCAACCCAAAATTTTATCATTCTGTAAGATACTGATAGCAAGATTTATTATTTTTTTTTTCATGCTCTGGATTTGTTCTGGAAGAAGTCAATAGGGGGTATCATTCAATAGATATTGCACTCCTGTTCTGATACGTGGCTGTGCATGCCAGCTACTTTACAGTGCAGTGCACGTGCTTGGGAATATGCCGCGTACAGCCAGAAATGCCAGGTCATGATGGCACATGAATCAGCGGGTATGGATTCGGACTGACGGAGCTGATGGATTGCACTGGCTTCTTTGGTTGGGTGTTTGTTCCAGGAAATAGCTGAGAGTCAATACACAGACATTAGTCCATCTTAGGCTAGAGTATTACCTCCTGTACGTGGGCACACTCATCATTTTTGCCTCAGCCACTTTCCCTAGCGTCTCCCATCCCTCCTTGTTGCCTGCTTCTGACGGAGTCGCTGCCTCTGTTTTCAAAACACCTCGTTGCACGCAGGGAGGCTGCTGAGGTCTCTTTTGGCTGCGTTTTGTCCTGGAATGTCTATACGTGGACTTTGTGACCCAAGTTACTTAAAACCCTCGCAGCAATTGAATTCCTCCAGCTCTTTTCACCAACACATCCCAAAACAGCTAAAAGGAGGTCTATAAACAGCGTATTTCCTATCCTTGTTTCAAAGGCAGGGAAGCCATTGTAGGGGAGAGTTCTGCACGTTGGCCAAAATTTCAGCAGAACAGTGAACAGGAAGAGGAATGAGGCCAAATTCCCCATGAACTAGGTCACGCTGTCCCTTGGGTAGACTGGACGTTACAGTCGGATTGCCAGTGCCATTGACAAGGGGGCAGGGGAAATGAGATGAGGGGAAGCAGGCACAGGGTGAAGCTGTGGTGAGAAAGCTGCGGAGGAAGGGGAGGACTGGAGATAGTCACAGGCTGTAATCCATATCCTTGGTGGCTGGAGCACCCTCCTTCCACTCCTTCTGCAGCAGCATGCACTGAGTGGAGCTGCCGGCTGGCTCCTTTGCCACGCTTCATCCCGTTGCCTAGTGGTGAGGGAAATGGATACTGCCTGCATCCCTCTGCCTCCACAGTAGCTTTAGGACTTCCCAAAAGCTCAGAGCCCAGGCAATAATGTAGCTCTGGATGGGCCCGCTACCTCTCTCCCCAGGGCTGGCACCATCCGTCAGGGTACACGTTAGCCTTACTCACTGGAGAGCCCACGGAAAGGTGGTATGAGCAGTCCTGACCACAGGTTTCCTCCCGTGCATGTAGGGATTAATATACCCCGCAGACCGAATTGCCACCAGAACCTCCGGCTGCTGCATACGGATAGCTGGAATGTGCGCAGGAAAAAAGGAATAGCAGCACCATTAAAATGGTCCAGCGTCAGACCAGGGGACTACATTAGCTCTGCCTTCTGTCTATGTTGGTGGCCAGTCCTAAGGGATGAAGAACAGAGTAGAGGAGCAAGGCAAGTCCGGTGGAAATGAGTTTCCCACCTGCTGTAGCCTTATGGAGCTTCTATCAATCGGAGTTTCAGGGTCTTAAAGTGGCAGGGATTACACCTGTGCTGCTATACCTTCTAGCCGTTTCTGGGTGATGAATTTACCCACATTTTTGATAATACCAGGAGTAGCTGATCTTCTTGCCCTTATGAGCCTCATGCAAAATTTTATGTAGCTGATGCCATAGGGCACATACCATATGCCCTGGAGAGTTACTGGCCGATAGGGAGTGACAGCTTCTTTCAAAGGCCTGAACTTGGCTGGACACACAGATAAGGTCCTAATTATCCAACTGAGTGGCATCTGCTGGCTCCTTTTGTTCCTCACCCAGGGAAGGACAGTCAGCTGCTATCTATCACCCGATGCAGCCTGGCTATATGTGCCCTTCTTGGGCTTCTCGAGAGCACACAAGCTGGTCATACCAGAATTGTGCATTTGGATTTTACAGCATCTGGTAGCAGTAAGTTCCTCAGCTTAATTTTGTACGTTAGTGAAAAAGTTTCTGCTTCCTTCTATTTTTAAGCCAGCTGCTTAATATTTTCACCAGGTGTCGTTTACTACATGAATTGTCACAGGTGATGAACAAACCATACTTTCTTTTACATACACCATGACTTTACGGCTTTCTGTCCTGCCTTTTTACAAGCTGAAGAGTCTTAATCTATGCAGTGTCCTATGGAAATCATTCCAGATCATCTCTGCTGTCATTCACTGAATCTTTTCTGCTAAATCCCTTTTTTAAACGCACACCATATGGGAGATGTGGAAGTACCTTGCAATTTAACGATGGCAAAATGTTGTGTTCTGAGTTGTCCTCTGTTCCTTTCTGAACATTTTCTTATGGTCCATTTGTTACTTATCACTCAACGAGGATTTTTCAAGAGTGAACAGTTCTCATGTCCGAGTGGTAATAGCCCTCTTAGTGATACAGGATATATAAGATAGCATATATATTGTTGGTGTAACTTTGTATTCCTCTGTTGATGGTTTTTGCCTTATGAACAGTTTGTTTGCCATTTCTGCTACACAGTCTCACCATACAACAAAAATGTAAGTCAGTTTTAGGTATTTTCTTTCCCTGGACAATTATCAGAAAATGGTACTTCCCAGATCATTTAGAAACGTACTGAGCAACGGGGGTCGCAACACAGACTCCAGAGATTTTCAGTGGTTCTTAGCCTTTGTGTCCTATCTTTTAAACAATTAAACCAGGTCAGAATTAATAATTTGATTTATTAGTAAAAAATTAGTAAAATGATCCCCTTAATTGGATGGCAGCTTAGTTTAAGGGTCTTTTGTGAGGGAGCTTTGTCAAAAGCCCTTTGAAGATGCAAGTACACTTGTGTTGCAGTAAACCACTACTCTCTGAAATCCTTTGTGTACTCGTCTTAATAAGATCCCAAACTGCAAGCACTCGCATTTTTGCTCAGCATGAGAAGTATTTGAAAACCTAGATAGGCAAAGGCAGGAGCAGCCAGACAAGTGGGTGGTTTTTTCAACCCTAAAACTGCCAAATTTTCAACCTTTTTTAGCTAATGCCATTGAGTCTCAATAGGAGATTGTGGGATATACAAAAATAAATCAACAGCCTGGAACCTTTCACACGGTCCTTACTCCCTGCTGTGAAGCTGAACAAAACATCCTTTGTAAAGGACTCTCTATTAGCATAGAAATTGTTCCTTCTACAGCAAGCTTTTCCCTGCTTTTAGGCTAATTAGTTAGGCAATTTAATATGTCTAAACCCAAAATAAAATGAATGCTCATGTGTATGTGCACTGCAATTCAGAGGGACAGTAATGGATTATGCATGCTGATTTGTTAATTTACTTTCACTTAATACTGTTTCCTTAAAACTTTTTCACATTTCTGATCCTTCTGATCCTTGCTTCCCTCTCTTCCTAAGGCAGTATATGGTGCTGCTGCCCTTTCTGATACACACGGATTCTCCTGAGAAAGTCTGCGTTCAGCTGACCCACCTGAATGAGTCTGTGACACTGAGCGCCGCGCTCGAGTACCAAGGGGAAAACAGGAGCTTGATTGACGACGTGGTGTCGGAGAAGGACGTCTTCACCTGCATCCCTTTCTCTGTGAGTATCTCATCCTTGCGCGCTCATCCCTTGTGTTTACTGGTGTGAGCTAGTAGATCTAAACACTCCAGAAATAAGACAGGTTACAATCAGAGACTTCTAAACTAAGACAAACAGACAAAAAAATGAATTTGTTGTAGAAAACTGACCGTGGTAGCCTTATGAGGAATGCTTTTCCACCGTTATCAATTCTGTGTCCTGTCGCGGTCGAGACAGACAAGCGACATCAAAGACAGTCTTTAAGCAGTAAGAAGAAGAAGAAAAGAGAGAGAGTTTATTGCCACACGTACTTTCTTATATACTTTTCTTAACACACGTGTCTTTTTGCTATTGGTTAAATGTTGTTACAACAATATATCATTGGTTGATCTTCACAAGCGGCACAGCTGCTCCTTATCTTGTCAGTCTCTTGTTTCACAATTAGCAGGTTCCTCAAAGTTGTTTTACTTCCCAGGATGTTCTTTACTCCCTTCTTTCTTTAATATCTGCAAGGTTAATTTCTGACTCCATACCCTCAGTCAAGGGGTCCACATAGTCCCCCCCAGTGTCCCACATGATATTTCTGTGCATGCAAGGATTAGAGAACTCTTCTGGGATCCTTCATCCTAGAATTTTGACTGACTTTAAAGCAGAAGATGCCCCATGTTTATTTGATCTCAGCGGAAAAATAAAGTGGAACGAGACGTATAGAAGTTGGGAAATGTTTAAAGACAGTGAGGTCCATGAGGTCATTTGTCTCCTTCTGGAGCTTATTCATGATTGTTTCCTGCAGAAGGCTGGTTGGTGAGTAATGTAAGCAACTGGTCCCATCCCCTAAATAATGAATCTGGGTTGATTTCCATTTTGATAAATCATAGGATGGAAGAAGATCAGATTCAATATTTGTCTAAGGAAAGTGTATTAATAAAGGAAGGGAAAAGACTTTCAGTACTGGAAGGAGAGGAAGTATGAAAAAAAGCTCAAGGAAACGGAGAAGATCTATCATTGCAACAATTCCTGAAGGAAAAAGATTTTCTTGAGACAGAGGAGACAATCCCTCCAAGTTTATATTAGAAAATCATGTTTTTTCTCTTCCTTCCAGCGCTGAAGTCTTTGATGTGCTTTTAGGGAACTTTTGGACCTAGCTAATACTCCATCCTTCAAAGGTTTAGTGCTATGGGGTGAATCAATAAAGCGGTTATCCTCTTCATTTTCCTCAGCTTCCAAAATCCAACAGCACATCAGTGGCATTTCTCACTGTGATGGTGAAGGGGGCGACACTGGAGTTCAGGAGCCGCAAGTCGGTGCTGGTCCAGAATTCTGAGAGCCTGGTCTTCGTCCAGACAGACAAACCCATCTACAAGCCCGGACAGACAGGTACAGGGAACTGGGTTGGTGTTGACTCTGACAGCAGAAAATCTTACAGTCTTCATGCCCTAGAGGCCCCATACTCTTATTAAACTTTTTGGACTTCTTCATGGGAGGAGTTAAAAGTGCTCAGTAAATCTTATTCTGTCAGCTGAGATCTAGGGCATGTGGTACCTCCATCATTCCTATTCTCCATCCTCCAGGCACAGCATCGCGGCCAGATGTAGGCACAGGCTCAGATTCATTCTGCTCAACTAGAGACATGAATCTGGGATGACTTCAAAGCATAATCTTCCTTGGCTGCACCTGAATCAACAAAGCAGGACAGGCACTCCCAAGGGACAATTCAGTTCAGCCAAGACCTGATTATCCTGCCAAATTTATCTGCCTCTCACCATCTGCAAGAGAAAGAGCTGAAGTAATTGCTTCCATAGCTTAGAGATCTCAATTCAGAGCCTGTTGATCCGTGGAATGAATCTGAGTTATAAATTATTGAAGCACTGACATTTCCTGGTAATGGCTACAAATTTAACAGTGGCATTTCCTTCTTTTCCATTACACCCTTCAGTTCTGTTTCGGATCGTTTCTCTGGATGAAGACTTCTACCCGCTGAATGAGAAGGTAGAGCCATAATTCTTTGTTAACCAGGAGGCTTAATTCCCAATTAACACTATTACTGTCATCATTCAGAAGCACTGAAGACAGACTTTAAAGCATATGATCCTTTCTTACACTATCCTTGACCCTTTGCATATCCTACCCTAAGACACACTCCACCTGTCTCTATTGACTGAGAAACTCATCGAGGTTCTTCAAAGGGATATAGGTGTTAAAAACAGATTTGCAAAGAAATGTATGTGGCTAAGCACATAGAGATCTCATTACTGAATAAATGGGTGGGACAAGTTTCTATTGAAAGGGATAGAAGTTCAGGTATTTCTGGGAACAGCTGCAACCTCATGCTCAGAGGCAGAGAGAGCAGCGTGACAAGGGCTTGGTTTTAAGGAACTGGTCACGGGTGTAAGTCCACCTTGTAGATTATTTGGCACTCAGTTCCTCATGAAGGCGAGTTCTTTGAAAACTCTTACTTCATCACATTTTCATACGGCGGTAAGACAGACGGTTTGGTCTCTACTAAGGGAACAGAGCAAGCACAGAAAAGGGAGAACCCAAAGGACTTCTTAGAGGGCTGTTTTTCTGCCCTTCAGTCCAAATCTGGAAATTACTTCCATCCACATGTGACCTGTATTTCTAACACTGATTTTCCTTTCTTTCCCTACAGTTTCCACTTGTCTATGTTCAGGTGAGTGGTGAACTACGTGTACATTATTTCAGCAGAACGTGCAGGCACAGAGATAGCAGTCTCTAGAAGTGCTGTTTTCAGGCTGAGGTGGAAGGGGGAAAACATGGGCACGTGACCTTTTTCCTTTGTGCAAATGAAGACTGAGTATTTGAGCATCAAAATAAATTCCGACAATGGTTTTTTGGAGAATGTGATGTAGGAGAAAACTAGTCAATCAGTGCAAGCCATGCTGTGAACAGAATTACAGTTGCCTAAAGGTCATATCAGAACGGCTTATTCCTCTTCCCAAGCAGAACTAAGATTTTCTGTCTGCCAAGTTTGGCTGAAACCATAGAACTGCGTTAAACTAGCAAAACTATAGAAAAAAAATTACACAAATAGACATCCCCTATCTTCCCAAGCATGCTTTTTGTCTGGTTTTTTTTTTTTTTTTAAACAGTTGAACTTCAGTGACAGACAGAAGTTAATAAGAAGGTTGTTTCTGTCAATGAGCCAAGTACCCACTTCTTCAGCTGAGAAACCAGAATTTACAATTAGTGTCTGGGACATCTTCTAGCAGAAAACTGAGGGGAAAGACCCAGTGATGGACCCTGATAGCAGCACAAACAATGCTGAAATTAGTGTGCACAGATCTTAAGTTGGTCTGCATTATTATGGATCCTGTGTAGTCAGTCCTGGCACTGCTCCTTGGTGTTGCAGTCTCCATTCTCTGGAGCTGGGAGTGTTGCCACAAGAGGGAAGGCAGAAGGTGGGACAGAAATGGGCTCCACTCCTCTTTTCTACCCTCCTGTCAGAGTGCTGTCACTCTCTCTTCGGGTAATTTCCAGAACAGAGATGCAGAGCTGGTGGGCCACCGGCAATCTGGGAATATCTGGAGAAAGAAGAGTAAGAGAGTGTGTGGTGTGGGACAGGCAGAGGAGAGCATCTCAGAACGACATTCTGTTGAGGCTCTCCCAGGGGATTGTAGAACACGTCCCTGCCCCTTCAATGAGATGATAGTTGACCGAGGAATTTCAGGAATTTCATTAAAGGAAAAAGAAGAATTAAATCCTACCCACTGCCTCCAGAAATCCCGTATGCCTTTGCCTAACTAGCTGAATAATTTCATAACCTTTTTTTGTGTCAGTACCATGAAAGGCTTCCATTTGAAATCACTGGGAAGGCCATCTTCTGTTTTCAGCTCCAGCCTGTGAGCCGTGGTATTGGTCCATGCTCTTTAAGCCACCGTAGGTATGCCTTGTCCTCCATCCCCACCATCACCTTCCTCAGTGCTCATTCCCAGTCCGGCACTGCCCTTTGTTTGGCTTTCACAGGGGTCTACAAGGCAGTCGGGTAGACTGGGAAACTCATCTGGCAGCAAATTCACCATTTTTCTCTAGGGTATATTTTTTGGACAGATCTGATCCTCCAGTGTAGTTTACCACATGCCTGCATGAAATTTGGACTGTCCCAAAGGAAAGGGTGACAGGAGTGAAGAAAGCTGAAAGTCATCAGTGCTAAGGAAATAAATATGCATCAGTACACACACTTAATGTCACTAATTCATCATAGCCAGCCAAAAGGCAGAAGTTAGTAGGAGCCTGCTATTTCTGAATTGTTATCCTGACCTATCACTTCTGTCATTTAAAAAAAAAAAAAAAAACAAGACTTTCTGAGGAAAACTAAACAATCTGACTCTCAGGTCTCACCTACAAATACATCACAGAAATGGTAAGTTCACAAGCCCAGCTGCAAACATTTTCTTCAGTTCCTCCTCCAAGGAAGCCCAGCGGTGTCTCTCACAATAAGCGGTGAGCTTTTCAGCAGGATCGAAGTGCAGTCGTGAGGAGGATTTGGTAATAGCCAGGGGATGTGTTTTACCGACAGTGCCTTCCTCCGGGATTGCTTCCTGAGAAGGAGACCTGCTCTTCTGCCCTCGGACTGGTTACTGCCAGCCGGGGGATGTCACTCACATCCTCTTTTCCCTAAGCCCTGAGATAAAATCTCAGTGAAGTAAACACATACAGTCGCATACCTTGAGTCCCATACCTACCTAGAGTAAACAGGCTTTTGGTGACAGCCAAGGTACAATGCAAAGAGCAGGCAGAAAATCAAAGACTAAACATTAACCATCCTGCTGAGGAGCCTGGAAAGGGGGCACCAAACGACGCAGCACCGCTGCCTTGGTTCAGTGACTTCTACAAGAAATTTGGGGCTGAGCTGAAGAATGTGGAGCACAGACTATCGATAGACCGTTCATAACGAGCCATACTTAGCCGTAGTAGTGATGAGATTTCAGCTCCAGCATTAGGAGAGAGGAGAGACAAGATGGGAGAGGTCTCAGCCGGATGTACATATATGGGATATACTTTCCTCTGTCTCCACTTCCCTGCTCCACCACAAGCTTTGGACTCTTGGACATGTACATTTCTCAGTCCCATGGGTAGATTAGATGCCTCATTCCTCAGCAGATTATTCACTGGTACTCAGCCAGTCTCTATTCCAGGCATAGAAAAAAAAAAAACTTCTAGCAGGCTGCACAGCAAGTGAAGGAGACTGAAATTTCCCTCCTTTCTCCCGCTGTCCCACTTACTCCTGCTATCCATCTCCCTGTCTTCTTACCCTTCCAGCCTGTCTTTCCTGGCTTCCTAGCCCCATCCTTCATAAGCATGCAGGTAGAGCTGAGGAGGAGACAGCACAGGACCTCCAGAGTTAAAAAGCTTTCCTGCATGCTAGTTATGGAGAATTGACCGGTAAACCCTCACAGATCCTCACAGATTATTGAATAATTACAGCTAGGCATTTCCCAGGCGGGATATATGTATCCTGGGCACTCCGCTGCTGTGTCCCTGGGGGCCTCCTGTTCTTGTGCTGTGACACCGAGCTATCCTTACCTGCAGGATCCCCAGAGGAACCGTGTGTACCAATGGCAAGGGGTGGAACTAGAGACGGGCTTCACGCAGCTCTCCTTCCCCCTCACTTCAGAACCCATCCAAGGCTCCTACAAAATAGTGGTGCAGAAGAGCTCTTCATCCCATGTGGAGCACTCCTTCAGCGTGGAGGAATACGGTAAGGAGAGGAGGTGTGGGCTGGAAGTGGGGCTGACCGCAACGCCTTTTACTGTGACCTCTTGATCTGGGCTTTCCTGGGAATGGCATGGAGAAGGAAGGGGGTGAATACATAGGCAGTGGGGTTCAGAGGGGCTGACCCCGAAGGTGCCGCGTATCAGAGGTGATTGATTGCTTATTTTATGGCCTCTCTGCAACTTGCCTGAGCTTGTATTTGCTCACGATGCTTTTGGGAGTACATGGTCTGACGGGCTTCCTGTGTATGGCTTGTGGCACCAATTTCAGCTGACTTTGTTTTGGTCGCTTTTCAGTCCGGGAGGTTGTTCCCAGTCGCACTAGATAGAGAGTAAAAGATGACAATATTTTGGTGACCGTTTTGCCTCCCTCATCGTCAGTTCCACTCTCCACTTGTAGTCCCCTCTCTTTTTTCCTCTTCTTCCTCACTTCTGCAAAAGCTTAGAATGGATGTCGGGTAGAAAATTTGGTTTGAAGAAGAGCAAACAGACTGGTAGTAGAGACTGAGGAAGGAGAAACGTGCTGCCCCGGGGAGCACTCCAACCCCCAGTTGTGTAATAAAACTTCTCAGGTGTTTGTAGACAGGGAGAGTCGGGCTGGGCTGTGTGTGTTTGGGGAGGCTGCTTGGACTGTGCTCCGCACTCCCAGGCTTCCCCCAGCTGTAGACGGAGCCCAAATGCCCCAGCGCATTGCTCAGAACCTGCCATTCCTGGAGCGGGCAGGATGCAGGCACCACGACGACTCTCGTTGCAGTCCAGGCTTATTTGTTAAAAAGTCGGGCATGGTGATTAGTATGAACATGGTGAATAATTCGGTCACAAACCAGGTTATAGGCTTCAGCCTGCCACAGTGACAGATGGGCCGTGCCTCCTCCCACAAAGATCATTCTGAACGCCTCCCAAAATCAAAGATGTATGTCCCTTTCTTAGCCTCCCACTAAAATTGTTTTTCTTTTATTTGTTCTTTAGTTATATTCTCATGGATCTCCCCCGTTGCTAATTCTCCTACAGCCTTTTGAGGCCTGGGGTTGAAACATTGGGATTTGCCCCCCATCCTAGAGGCAAATTTATGTCTAAGCTGTATAACCCAGGGTTGCTTTCCAGTTCCTGGACCTGGGTGTGCACCCTCCCTGCTCTTTTTCCCTTGCACTGTGAAAAAAATCCTCAGGTGCCCTGCCTGGAAGCAGGCCATCACATGCTTCAGTCCAGTCCTGGGATTGAGTAGTTGGGAGCTTAGGGTTGCAGGATGCAATATGGGAAGAGGGATGTAACATAGGAGCAATAAATGCCTTTTACTTGCTGCTCTTTATATCAGGCCTTCTGGCTGCCTTGAAAATATAGACCTGAGAATCTGTGGCTAGATTCCCTACAACTGCGATGGTTTCACATGCTTTCACGTATTAGTGAGTTTAACAACAGCTTCGTATCTCCAGAGCATTCAGAAACAGGGAGAATCAATGATTCACCCTGTTTCAACGTGGTAAATGACACAGGTGGTGAACGGGCTACTCCAAGTCTGCAAATGATGCATTGTGAAACACAGAATACAACAGGCAGGGCCAGGGTGTCCTTCTGAATGGGCATATGTAAGGAATCTACACAGCCGTCCGGTGCCAATGGGATTGCATAAGCATGTGCTGCAAATGGGGGAACGTACGGGCTCCTTACATTCCCATTTAACCCAAAAAGGTGGTGAAGGCTGAGAAAACCTAGGGAAGGGGTGACAGAGCTGTACTGCAGACCACAGAGAGGTGATGGCTTGTATTAAGATGATTCTGGCTCTGTGTTTGGGTTGCTGTGTAGTACACTGCTCTCCTTCAACTCTTCTTATATCAGACTGTCTCTCTCCCATCTAGTGCTGCCCAAGTACGAGGTCCTGGTGAAGCTGCCTAAGATGATCACTATTAAGGATATGGAGCTTCCAGTGTCCGTCTGCGGTCTGTGAGTCACAGAGCTGGAGTAAATCTCTCTCGCTTACTCTTCACTCCTCCTTTCTGCTGAGGGCTGAAAGAAACTTGGGGAAAGCTTTGCATTTTTTTCCACAGACATCTAGTGCAGGCTTGTTCCTCCCTATCAAACCTGAGCCTGCTTCTTGGCCTGAAAAGTCAAAGTGAAGGGTCTTCCCTATGTTCCTTAAAAGATGATGCCAAACCAATCTGCAGCTCTCTCCTCCCGGTTTACTGTACATGTTCTCTTTCTGTCTTTACATTTCTTCAGTTAGAGCTTTTCTGCCAATCTGGAACCATCAAATACCGAGAGATGTCAGATCAGACATCACTTAAACAGGTGGTGCTAACCCAGTGTTCTCATTTTTAACTCATAAATTTCTCCTCCTGAAACCCTGGTTGCCTTTCTACGTCTTCTTTGAACCCTCGGGAGTTTGTAATACACGGATACACCCAGCTGAAATTATTTTCTACAGACGAGCTTTTAGTGCATTCCTGCAGAGACCTCCCACCTACAGCAGGTTCTAATGGATGATGAAAGAATCTCACTATGGAAATGATGGAAACGTAATCACTAGAATCATTAAAATATCAGATTAGTCAGCCTTTAAGAAGAAATATTAGGAAGTCACCCACAGAGGTCTTTAAGGAAACGTGTCTGATTGTGACTCTCTGACTGATTGTCTCATCATCTACTATATTGTTTAACACTTTGTGATTACAGCTACACCTATGGGAAACCTGTTCCTGGTGTGGTGAATGTCCAAGTGTGCCGGAAATTTTCCCATTCTTCTTCAAATTGTTATGGAAAAGAAGCAAAAGCTGTGTGTGAAGAATTCACTAGGCAGGTGAGTCCCGAGATTAAAATGTAGGGGTCTTTCTTATGGGTAACGGGCGATGTTGTCTAAAGGAGATCAAATCTGCGACTGTTGGGAGACAGTAGGACACCAGGGATAGCCCTCTGTCTGGAGAAATGCAGATGTTCTCAGAGGAAAGCATTCTTAAGAGGTGGATCATTAAACTGGAAACAGAACTGATGAAGAAAACCCCACAGCTGAAATCCTGACCCCATTGAAACTAGTGACGAATCTCCAGTTGGCAGCTGTGAGGTCCCTGCTATTGATCCCCAAACTGAGAAAAGAATCTGTGAAAGAGTTTTGTGGCTGTGGGAGGGACTGGCAAGGAGCAAAGAGGAAAGACGAGGAGAAAACAAGGAACCAATGCATGCCTTGGAGAACTGAGCGTCAAGTACTGCGCAGGACACAGCAAATGCGTGGATGAAACACTACGAAACAGGCTGTAAACAAGTTCTGGTCTTGGAGAGAACCCTAGAACATAAGGCTGGGATTTTGTGACAGAAGTTGGGCAGGTTGGGTTTGGGGTATCTCTTCCTGTCCCACAAGGCACCTGATTTGTTCACAGAATTCCAATTTTCTCTCAATTCCCTGCTTAGGCAGATGCTCGTGGGTGTGTTTCTGGTGTAGTAAGGACCAAGATATTTCAGCTCCAGCGCAGGGGATATGAGATGAGCATTGAGGTACAAGGCAAGATCACAGAAGATGGCACAGGTATGTATCACGTGGAGATGGCAAAGTGATGGCAGGCCATAACAGGAGGACCGGGCAAAGATGAGGAAAGTGGAGTGACATGTATAGAAATGCTTCCATTCATTAATAATTCCTCTTTACTGTGCTTTCTCTCAGGAATAGAGATGATTGGAACAGGCTCCTGTGGAATCACATCAGTCATGAGCAAAATCAGCTTTGACCTGCTGGACTCTCACTACAGACCAGGGATCCCACTCTTTGGGAGGGTAGGGAACTTCCGAGACCCTGGCCAATGAATGGCGTAGCAAATTCACAAGTGCACAGTCCCATCAGGTGGAACAGTGTTTTGCAGATGGCATGGTCCACCTTTGCGCAGGCAAAGAAATTGCCGTGGCCCTGAACCTCCTGGCAGTCAGCCCAGCACAAAATCCAAGGCTCCTTGTTCTGACATATGAGAATAACATCAGGGAGCAGCCAGTGTGGGCTATTCCATTCCACAAGGGAATGTTATCCAGGTGCAAAGGGTGACCACAGCACAGGTAGGTGTAGCCACCTCATCCACAAGGGCACGGTCCCACAGTACCCAACCAGACTGAGCAGAGCAGGGCTGGTGACAGTAGCAGGTTCCACCAATAGTCCAGCGACCACCAGACAACATGAGGTGATGAGTCAGGGCTGAGCTCAACCGAAGAATTCCAGGTAACCAGATGGGAACAGCAGGAGAAAGAGCTGGGTGTAGGTCTACCTCCAGTGTAGCTTTGGCCAAGGACTGCGGCAAGATACAAGCCTGAATGTAGAGTTCCTGAACCGAGAGGCAGATGATATGTCATGGAGATCCCAGATGAAGCTGTCCAGGGGAATTAAAACCTACTGAGAAACTCAGGGCTCTGACCGATAATTTCCCTGGACCGATCAGATTGTTTAGCTGAGAATTTCCTCAGTTGCTGCCTCATACAACTCAGGATGCACCCCACACATTTCCACATACATGTCTTTTGTTCTTCTGCATGAGAAAAGTCCTGCCTGGCAAAGACGAAAAGGAGGAAGAGACTTTAAGACTCGGGATTTGTTTTCCGTTTCTAGTCTAAAACCTGAAGTTTGTTTTTGCTCTTTTAGGTGAAGCTGGTAGATGGCACTGATGCTCCAATCGCCAATGAAACCATCATGATCTCTGTGGATGGAGACAGATACAAAGGGAATTACACTACAGATGAACAGGGACAATCCTGGTTTTCCATAGACACTACCACCTTCACAGAAGCTTCCCTGGAAATCCGAGTGAGTGGCAGAGACAGGGCAGAAAGACTGGGGTAAGCTTCTGTCTTTGTGATCAGCAGGGGAAATATCTACCCATGGGTTATCAGTCTTTCTGCCAAACGGGAGATAAAGGGAGTTTCTTGGCAGGTCACCTCTCTTCTCTGTGTCTCCTGTGCATGTTCACTGCCTTCTTCTAAGAGTGGGAAATATAGAACATACTCAGAGGTTTTCTGTGGACTTTTACGTGACTTGTTACCTGGTTTTGCTCAGCTCTGAACTTTTTCTTCTTCTTTATCAGGCTGATCATAAACCTGAACTGAACTGTTATGACAGCGACTGGATCACACCTTCATATGAGCACGGCATGCGTAGAATAAGTCGGTTTTACTCCCCAAGTAATAGTTTCCTCAAAATTGAGCCAAAGCCTGAGACATTAAATTGTGGGTCCCACACGGAGATCCAGGTGCACTATATCTTCACACCAGAGGCCATAGGAGAGCAGAAGAAAATTGCCATTTATTATTTGGTAAGAATTATTTGTGGTTACTTTGATCTGCAGACACAGAGAGCACTGTGGCACGTATAGCTACTTTCCATGAGGAGCAACCACAGCACCGCTACATGGTCAATCCATAGTCAATAACGGTAAAGAGAGTTTGAAACTGAAAGTGTGGCCTCTGGCAGTGGGATTTAAACACATTTCTGTAATGTTTCTCATGTTGTCTTCTATATGCAGACATGGGTAGGGTGTACGCATTTTATTAAGAACAGAAGAAGACAAAATGTTGATGGAGGGAGCATTGTCTTGCATGCAGCCATCCAAGACTCCACACTCCCAGTTTCCCGCATTCCAAATTCTGGTTCATATATGGTCACATTTCAGAAAGCAGCATGCTGCAACAAGAAGATGAAAGATGAGGAGGAAAGCAGTTTCCTACTCAGTTTTGTCCTTTGGTAGTCAACTGACCACTGAAACTGAAGCAACACTTCTAGCTACAGCACCAGAAAAGCCCAGTAAGCTTAGAGTTAGGTCATACATCAGGCAATGATAGAAAGTTTGGGATACCACAGTAACTGGAACAGACTATTACAGGCTGGCATTGAAAACCATGAATTGATTCATTCTGGGGGTCAGAGAAGAGAGACTAATTCAACTGTGGGTGAACAACGATGTCACAATTTCACTTGGGAGAACAGGAAGAATCAGGTGAATGTTAAAATAGAACTTTTTTCCCCTAAATTTGTCTTTCGGGCTTTATCATTTAGTGACAGTAGCAGAAGAGATGAGAGTAGCCTTGAAGAGCTAGCAGAAATCAGTGGACCAGACACTCCTGTTCTGATGGATTGTGCAGAACATCGGGGGGACTTAGACTGAGATTAGAAAAACGAGAATAGAAACCTGTGGTAGAGATGTCCGTGTGCTTATTTTCAAGACTGCTAACAATAAATTGAAACACAATATTCCTGTTTATGCCAGTAGCTTGGGAAAGCTGGTCTTAAGTATATACCTACAGCAGGTAACCCAAACAGTGAGGGGACTCACATTTTTATAGGTGTGGATCTCACATCTTGAAATTAAACCATGGTCCTGTGGAATAGATATCCTACACGGAAAGTACTTGTATAAAAGGCCTTTTTGGTTGTAAAAAAGGAAACTAGGAAACTTTTTTATGCAAATGAGGAAATTACAGCTAGCATTCAGGCTGTTGCTTACTGCCTGACTTCAGGTATCTTATTCAAGCCCTTCCTATTTACAGCCTGTGCCCTTCTATTCCAGCTCTGTGTGAGTTATGAAACTAATCCTGATTAAGTTTTTCTCCAGACTGTTTCACAATGCAACTGAGAGTGAACCAAGGAGAACTTTTAATCATCAGTCTGTTCCAAATTGTTAGAAATGTGCATATGACCCCCAAACTTATGTGCGCTCAGAGGCAAAGTGCATTCGAACCTGATCTAGATATACAATATGTATTAAAGGGAAGCCAGATCTGACCAGTGAGGAAACACTGGTCCTCCTGGGAGTGACTATTTCTGTCTTCAAAGACACAGTAAATTCCAGTCTGGCACTTGCTTAGTATCCTCTTGGTTTAGCTCGCGGTTGGCAGTGCTATTCACACACTCTACAGTTAACCCAGTGAACCTTCTTTCTCCTTCCCTTCATCACTGGTAGCAATTACAGGAAGGTTTCTTTGTCACACAGGTGATGGCCAAGGGAGGCATTGTATTAGCAGACACCCATGATCTCACTCTGAATCCTGGGGAAGGTGAGCAGAACCATGGGGTTTTAGCGTCTCCGATGATAATTTTGGGAGCAGGGGGATGTAGAGAAATTATTTCAATTCAAACATTGAATGTTTGAATTGAGGTGCATTTTCAAAATTGAATATTTTTAAATGAAGTGCCTTGGGATAGTTTTGTTTTCTCTGAGTTCTGCCAGGTGCTATTTTTCTGACCAGAAAATTTTAGAAAATTCAACAAAAAATATGCAGAATATTTTGATCACTTTTTCCTCAAACTAACACTTTCTGCTGACCACTCTACCCTATTCAGATTATGGGTGCTTACCAGTGCTGTGAGACTCACATGTACAGTGAGCAGGAAGAACACGCCTCCTTTTCTTTCTCTCTCTCTCACTTTCCTTCATTTTTTGGGTATAGTTTCTCCCTTATAAGCATGCAAACACACACATACCTATATTCTTACCAATACATTTAATTTTATTCATATAAACGTCCAAGGATTACACATTTCAGTAACTGAGGCTGGCTATGGTACATCTTTAAAAGTCTTTCAACAGTGAGGCTGTGCGTATTTTGGAGGTCTATGAGAAGGTAGATATTTTGGAGGTCTATGAGAAGGTAGATATTTTGGAGGTCTATGAGAAGGTAGATATTTTGGAGATCTATGAGAAGGAGTTATGATCCAGTGGGTATAAACAGTATATGGGAGTAAAAGATCTTGCATGCTGCATGTTCATAGAAAGGTCTGCATTCTCACTAGTAGTAGTGACTAAACTAACAGCCTGGATCGTAACTAGATATGTTTTGTCTAGATTATGACATGAAGCTCAGGCCCAGCTAGGAACAGTTTTTCAACACAGAGGAGCATTTTCCGCTGTGGTTGGAGCAATAGCTTGGTGTCCCAGCTAAATGCTTGCTTAGCAGTAACTTTGCAAAGTTATTCTTTCAACCCCTCTGCAACCCGCACTGCTGCCACCCATTGCAACAGTCCCTTATTTCTATATTTTTTTCCCTCATCTATTTTTTGTAGACTGCAAAAGATCCTGGAGCTTGAGGAAGAAAGGGGTTGGGAACATCAAGAAATTATGCCAGATGTTAACTGGGGAGAATCTAGAAGATATGTTCAGGCCCTCATCTCATTCAGCTATTACATGATCACGTTTGAATGCAGGTGTTTTCACCAGCAGTCATAGACGTAGTCCTACACGTATCAGTATTCCTGCCCCTGCTAACAAAAAATGTCCAGCATGAGCGAACTTGACGTTTTTATCTGGGGAAGACAAATACACTGGAACATTTTGTATGTTGCTTAGCCTTTTTCTCTCTCTGTTAGTTTATGGGACATTTCAGTTGACCTTCCCTGTTGAGACGGCAATTGCTCCCCTGGCACGGATGCTTGTGTATACCACTTCTCCCGGCGGGGAAGTCATCGCCAGTTCAGCAGATTTCCGGGTTGAAAGTTGCCTCCCCAATAAAGTGAGTATAAGCCAGGATTTGTGCAACCCATGTTTGCCTCGTGGCCCGTAGTTCTGTTATCCAGAATGGAGGCAGAATTCACATGGCCATGAAATGATCTGACCAGGTGTTGACTGAGGATTAGTTACTGAAACTCCAGAATTAGTTACAAAGCCATAACTATAAAAAAGTGGAGCAAGACAGAATAAGAAAGGGAATCACTAGTCATTTATAACTACACTGGTCAAAGCTGAATATAAATTAGAAGAGCTGCAAGGTACTAGCAGAGCTCAGTTCACAAGGCTAAATGCTTCAATATATAGCATGTATCAACGCCTGGAAAAGCGGCTGCTCTGTCTTCCTTTGGTGGTTGCAGGTCAGACTGAGTTTTGCACCCGAGGAAGGTCTTCCTGCCTCCAACACACGCCTGCAACTCCGTGCCTCGCCAGGGTCCCTGTGTGCCCTCCGTGCTGTGGACAAGAGTGTTCTCCTCATGAAGCCTGAAGATGAGCTCTCTCCCAGCTCTGTAAGTCTTGGTTATTTTCTGGTAATGAGCAAGTACAAGAACGAACCAGTTCTTCAACTACAGTTAACACCACTATGGACATGGGGTCATGTATTTTTGATAGCTGCATTCACTACACTTGGTTTTTAGAAGCTGGCTTTTATGAAAGGCGTGTTAAGTACTATGTGTGTGTCCCTGTAAGTGCTGACCTGCCACATTTTTCCCTGGTTGTTTGCATTTCCCCAGGTGTATGATCTTCTCCCACTGAAGGAAATCCGGGGTTATAGATTCAAGGACTACTACCTGGAAGAAGACAATGTAAACCCTTGTGTGTCACTTGACAACATAATATTAAATGGATTCATCTACGTACCCCTTTCTCCTGACGGCGAAGGTGATGCTTATGACATTCTCAAAGTAAGCTCCAGCAGGGAAAGAGTCCTGAGAGGTGACTCCTGGTAGCATAATATTAGAAACCTTTCCTCAGTCATGTATGTTCTCTCTCTATCCGGTGTAGACAGTTCTTTGATAAAGTGCCTGTTACTTTGATAACCCACAAACACACCTATACCCATCTAGAGTCCTGCACAAGACTTTTTGGGTCCTCTCAATCTAAAGCTTTTTACATATGTCATTTTCACCCAGGCAGATGTCCCCACGGTAGACCTGTGACCTTAGCTTTCCATCTGATCATGCCAAGATTTAGCCTTAGGATGAGTGTAACATGATAAAGCCTCAACATCTGGGTTGAACTAGTCTGTCTGGCACTTATATACAAGCCTTTGTTATTCTGATCGATACCAGACCTAAGTACATCTATTCTTGACACACTAAAAATGTTTTGCTCTTCTTTCTCTTTGTTTACTAGGAATTGGGCTTAAAAGTCTTCACGAGCAGCAAGATCCATAAGCCTGAAATCTGCCAGCATTACCCAGAACACATGATGGAAAGAAGTTACAGTACTTCTAGTAAGAATACGTGCTTCATTTTATCTCCCACACAACTACCTAAAATTTACCATCCTGCTTCTTTCCTTCCCTCTACTTTGAATAATAATTATACCAGGCAGACCAGATTCTCTTGTCAGATGATACTGACCTAATTCAGGATCACTCCCGTCTGGTCGCAGTCCTGAAATACAAAACAGATGCACCTCTGCTTGCTTATGCCTAGCTAGCCACGTGTGCCTAGCTTCAACTGTGTGTGCTCGGTGGCTCCCGTGCCAGGCCCTACAGCAGGGATCCTCTAGGCACTAAGACAGTCTGCCTGCGCTGGATGGACTGTGCCAGCACAATGGAGTGGCTTTTTTCCATCAGATCTGAGTCCAGCTATGGAAACCTAAAAAAAAGGAGTCTTTACTTGTAGGCAGTCACATTCTAGCAACAACTAGAGGAACAACTAGGGCACAAGTGAACCAAGATGTGTACCCCGAGAAGGGGGTACAATTCTATGGGTAGATATTTTAACGTGGGGGGGGCTGAGAAATTTGCTTCTGTTCCCAGCTCTCACACTCACATGACTATAAAAGGCCGGGTAGGTCATGTCACTTCTCTGCAGCTTCAGTGACTATGAAGACAGAATAATGCTATCACTTTTTTTTTCCTCTCTAAATAGTTCTGAGATTAGAAAGGCTATATAAAACACTCTCACCTGCATCACTTCCAGTCACTGACTTTTCTGGTGCAGCATCCCAGCTCCAGTCCAGTGATAGCTTCTAGGTAGTCATAACAGATCAGATCTTTGGTTTTGAAATGCGGGATTTGTCTTCAGAGCATGGCCTGAGAGAGCTGGCTGCTTTGAGAAGGTATAAAGTGCTCTAAGGATGACGGAAAGCCTTTCATAAGGCACAACACTGCAATCCTGTGAGAAAGCATCTC
The DNA here is from genome assembly GCA_013400135.1 of Rhinoptilus africanus. NCBI lineage: Eukaryota > Metazoa > Chordata > Aves > Charadriiformes > Glareolidae > Rhinoptilus > Rhinoptilus africanus. Next base: position 16,006 of record VXBO01008415.1, on the reverse strand, counting down.
CCTGTTCTGGAACCGTTTATTTGCTAATGGCCACGGGTGTAAAGACCCATATTCATCTCAAAACAACCTTAGACGGAGGAAGGGAGGGCTAAGTGTGGTTTCTGGTCGTGTATAAACACAATCAATTCTTCAAATAAACTCAGTGGAACTGTAATATCTGGGGGCAATAAGTTCCACATTTGACACTGTATTGCAATAGAAATGTACCCTCAATAACATCATCGTACGTGGCTCTTTTGGCACTGCTGGTATGCTGGCAGTGGGGGAAGAATGCTCAACCCCATTCAATCTCTGTAAGAAGAGCAGTAACATTAGGAAAAAATGAAATATTGAGATGACAACAGAGAAATACGTTTGTTTCTAGGGGTCAAGGTTTCAAAGCCGTCCTTCCAGTTTTAAAATTTCAGCTAAGAATAACCGCTACCTGGAAGGAAAGTATCCTCCTGTTTTAGAATGGAGTTTTGACACATCTTTTCCTTTGTTCCTATCCTTGAACAAATTTGCTAGTCAGTGCATTGCATCTGCTTGATGATTTTGACTATGAACTAACGGAACATATGGCTGCTGGCAATCCTGTGGAGACTGTCCGGAAGTACTTCCCTGAGACATGGATCTGGGACGTAGTTTCAGTGAAGTAAGTGTTCATGGGCACAAAATCTCAGAAGATATTTAAGTCTCTATGGAATTATCACTATTTCAGTGGGAGGGGTATTTCTAGTAAACAGAGGGATTTTTCCAGGTCACTAAGTATAGGATGCTTTGGGAGGACAAGCAAAAGCCAGTGCCCATATCCCCGCTAGTCAGGAGTTTGCTGTCAGCAGGTGTTGTTCAGTAGGCTGAGAAAAATATAGATGACCACCAAAATATAACTGAACTGTGTTCTCCATCCCTCACCAGCGCTGAGGGCAACGCCGCTCTAGATGCGACCATCCCTGACGCCATCACCGAGTGGAAAGCCAATGCGTTCTGCACTTCGGCAGACACGGGCTTTGGCCTGTCCCCGACAGTGTCCCTCAGAGCCTTCCAGCCCTTCTTTGTAGAGCTCACCATGCCCTACTCCGTGGTGCGTGGGGAGTCCTTCACACTGAAAGCCACCGTTTTCAACTACTTGACCGCCTGCATCAGGGTAAGAGACATTCGCAGCTTTGCTCAGTCTGACAGCTTAGGGGAGGCTACGATGGGCCACTTATAACAGGGTTTCCCAAGCCAGATGACTCATCTCCAATTTCATATAGGTGTACGTAAGGAAGGGGGAATGTATTTTCCCGACAAGGTTTTGAAAGTTAGGTTTGATTCAGAACCTAAAGATCCGCTGCTGAGGTCCCCAGCCTTGTCACCACAGATTTATGCCACTGTCCTACAGAAATATGAAACTTGCGTTATCCAGAGACCACAGCAGCATTGCATACCCACATGGAAACTACAGGATCACCAGGGTGGACGCCTGTGCTCAGCCTTTACTCTCGTGTCATAGAAACATATAAATTATCACGCCAGATTTGCTGGAACATGCAGACTTTCTGTGATTTATTGCATCTGCCCCTCAGACACTGAGCAGAAATATATAGCTTCACTCTTCTTATCTGCATTCTTTCACTAACAAAAGAGACATTTTGGGATTCGAACAAAATCTCAACCACTTTTCCTCAGTTTTTTTTATAAATACAGATTTTTATTCTAAAAGGAAGTAAACTGAAACAAGGAGGGGTACTGATCCAGCCACTCCAATGCATTCTCATAACTGTCTTTCCTGGTTTGTTTGCTATTTTCAGGTTCCTTATTCCACTCTGCCTTCTTCCCTTACAAGCTTTCCCACTGCTTTCACCTAACTAATCATGAGGGGGGGTCTTTAATTCATGGCTAAGTTTTGTAGTCATTGCTTTGCCTTTACTCACTCAACTGGTCCATGCTCTCCATTTCCCCAGGATCAATTTCCTTTACAAAGATACGTGTCCTGTTCCCTACACGTACCTCCCCAGCCTCTTACAATTGTACACATCTCAGTCTTTTCCCACTTTACCACCCAGTTCTTGCTCTGCAATATCCATAAGGTTCTCAGTCCCACAGAATAACCAGCTCCACTACCCATTTCCGTGTACTGCGCCGTCTCCACCTTTTTTGCCATTCCAACCCTCATGACACCTCTCTGTACAACTGGCAGGTCCGTGTGTCTCTGGCTGAATCCACTCATTTCCTGGCTACACCACTAGAGAAGCAGGAAGAATCCTACTGCGTCTGCATGAATGAAAGGAAAACTGTGCCTTGGGCAGTAACACCAAGATCTCTAGGTAAGAGGCTGGACAGAAAATACTGGGATCAGATATCTGTGGATGACATCAGATCTTTGGTGTGAGGAGCCAGGTGACTCAAAACCTGTCTGGAAGAACATTGTCTATGCCAGAAGTGAGAAGTCCAACCCTGAGGTTGAGACACTACACTGGGATGCAGTCTCCAGGTCCTAAATAAACTATTTAAGTGTTATGGGCCATGGTTTTCTTAACATTTGAATAGGAATCACAAATTCCCTTGATGCGTGCAAAGCACTCAGTCATTCCTGTTGTGGAGCTGAGGGTGTCTTAGCTTAATGTGGCTGTGTCTGAAATATTTTAATCAAAGCTTGATTTCTCTGGAGCCTCCTAGAAAAAGCCTGATTTGCAAGACCCGCCCCTCCAACTACTCTTCTTGCCCATGGGCTAATGGCTGCCATCACAAAAGAGGTGGCCTCCAAGGCTGCAACTAGTCCAAGTTTAGTTCTCCTCTTGGAAAAGCTTCTCTGTAAGGCACCAGAGAGTGCCCACACAAACGCAAACCCGCTTTTCCCTGGCACTGCCCGGCAGGGCTGGATGACCCCTGTTTGCTCCAGGGCAGGTGGAGTTCTCGGTGAGCACTGAGGCCCTGCAGAACCAGCAGCCCTGCGGGAATGCCATCGTGGAGACCCCTGAGAAAGGGCGGAAGGACACGGTCGTCAGAGAGCTGCTGGTGGAGGTACGTGGGGTGCTGAGTCTGGCAGCACAGAAATGCAATCATCAATTCACGCTCCGCAGCAAGAGTTGCTGTATGATAAAGGTTTCCTCTTTTCACCATGACGGCAGCAATAATGGCTTGGGTGACTCGTACTCCGCGCGCCTTTATAAAAGGAGCATTGATAAATCTCACACAGGCCAATAGAGCCTGTAACTCACAATGCTGCCGTCTCCCTTTCTCTTTAGATTGGATATCAGGAAACATTTTTTCCCGGAAAGGGTTATTAACCATTGGAAGAGGCTGCCCAGGGAGGGGGTGGATTCCCCATCCCTGGAGGTGTTTCAGAAAAGGGTAGATGAGGTGCTGAGGGACATGGTTTAGAAGGGGTTTTTGTCAGGGGGGTTAATGGTTGGACTTGATGATCTTAAAGGTCCCTTCCAACCTCACCGATTCTGTGATTCATAGTGAAAGCAGGGGATTACGTTACATAGTCAGACAGAAATAATAAGGCAGGCAATAATGTCATGTTTGTCCCAGACACATCGTCAGGGAGATAAATGAGAACGCCTTCGGTTTACCTGTCATAAGTCACAGGGATAGGCTGCAAACGGAAGGCTTGACAGAAACCTTACGTGTCTCCTCCGGCACATGGCCAGTACTCTGGGATATGGAACAGTCACCACAATCCACAAAAATTTCCAAAGAAAACTACCATCCTTGTTTTGAATTGTTTTTATTACGCTTTTAAGAATGTTCAAATCAGTATGGCTTTTTTTTTTTTTTTTTGCCGTCTTTTGTACGTTATTTTCTTAAGCAGCGTTTAGCAAGGATAAAACCACGGCTCTTCCCATGGCAAAGAGCCAGTCATAAAACTAATCCACAGTATAAGACTCTCTGTGATATTAATAGCAAAGGAAGAGTACTGGCTTGTTGTAGAGTGAAATCTACGTAATACCACGTGCCATAATATTGTCAATCCTATGCATGACAGGAAGGAATAATTGCATTTAACAAAATTAAGTTAGGAGTAATATATAGCATTGCAACTCCTCCTTACATTGCAGACATTCCAGTTTTTAGTAACGCAGAGCTGGGATTTATGTAGTATGTAACTTCAGAACTTGTTTCGCTAGCCTGAATTTTTTTAAAAATTTCACTTATTTACAGATGAGTTTGATCGTGCATTTCATGGATCAGGGCACGAATAACTGTTTAGCATTTCAGGAAAATTTCCTACTTTTATATATACCTTCAGGAAAAAGCATTTCTTTTGTTCTTTGAAGATACAGGAAGATCAGAGCTGTAAAGTCTTTTCTCCCAGATGGCAGGGGAGTGAAAATAACTGAATGAGCACTAAAACGGCTTCTGTCAAGGTGTCTGAGAGATTACTGGTCTTATCCTCTTATTGCAACGAGGTAGTAAATCCACAGCAAGCCTTGACGGGATGGAATCAGAGATCAGCATCCAAGGCTGAACAATTAATTAGTAGGGGTGGATACGGTGTAAGTTGCTTGGGGTGGAGCTGCATTGTCCCAAACACAAGGATGCCAATATCCCCGGCAGCAGGCAGCGCATCCCGGGGAGAGAGAAGGAAGCATGCCAGAGCCCCTGGAGCATCCTCTTGCCCCTCTGGAAACCAAACCCTGCTGGGAGCTAGTTGGGAAACAGAATGTTTTCTCTCCCAGGAATTTCTCAGCTGGAAAGGAAAATCTTTCAAATAGTTAGTTTGTATGGTTTAATTCCCTGTTGAAATGGTCAAAATCAAACAATTGATTTCTCATTCAGTTGTATTTCATAATGACATACCGAAACAAGCAAGAAGCATTTAGCTCTGTCATAGTTTATCCTAAAAGCTTTTTCTTTTTTCCTTTTTTTCCCCCCTACTCGGTCTTTTCATACTGAGGAATGAGAGACAATGTATTTTAACTATGTGAGAGAGTGAAGGCAATGCCATTGTTTACATGCTGGGAAAAAAGTTTCGGCTGGCAAAAGTTGGGAACCAGTAATAAAGCAATGGGAACTTTCCTACTTGGAGATTAAAAGAATGGATGCGGGAATCTCACTGAAATAAACGAAAAACAACAACAACAAAAAAATGTTTTCTAGTAAATATTTGATTCCTGCGTTTTATGGAGAACGTTTTCGCAGAAAACGGGACTCCTTTGCTGACTTTAGAAATGAGGCTAGAAGTTTTTGAAAGAGAGGGATGCGGTCACCGGTTGACTGTGGCAGGTATTTAAATTTGGGGTGTTGTAACGTGTCGCTTGTGGGTGCATTGGAGTGCTCTAGTTGCCACCCGTCACAGCTCTTGGATAGATAACCCTCCTGGCATCCCAGGCACTCAGCCGTCGTCATAGCCTGAGTTCTGCTGGGCCGGGTCGAGGTGGGCAGCACCTTGGAAGAAGACAGATGATGTCTTAATTGGGGTACCATCGTCTTGCACGTTACCTACCCCATAACCTGTGGAGATGCAGGGCCTCTCTCAGTGATAAGAACGGAAAGAACATGTATTCAATTTCACGTTGTAATTAGCCAGCATATTATAGTCCTAAATTATCCTCAGTTTAGCACATGGAAGAAAAAACTTTGTAAGCAATTTTTAAAGACTTTTCAGTATAACGAAGTTCTAAGTATTTCATTTATTTAGAGTTCCTTTCAGTTTCCCCCTTGTATTTCTTCCTTTTCTTTTTTCTTGTTGTTTTTTTCTCATTTTTTGCTTTTTTTTCTTGCTATTTTCCCCAAGCCGGAAGGGACTGAAGTGGAAACTACCTACAACTCTCTGCTCTGTGCATCTGGTAAGAGCCTTTTGCTTTCCAAGACTTTCTTTGCTGAGGTTGAGACTAAAGACAAAGGGAGAAGACAAGGTTTGTGCACGCTCTGGGAAGAAAGGTGTAGGGATCGGATAAAATTGAACAAACTGGATGCACGTCCAACTGGTAGTGAAAGTAATTCTTCCTGAAGGAGAAGAGCTGAGACTGACAGTCCCTGCAATTACAAAGGCAGAAGCATATCTCATAGGAAATGAGGCTGGACGAGTCCTTTTAGGGAGAGAATATCTGGGGTTTAATAGGGTTATCTCTAACGTTTTTCATGCAATGGGTGTAAAATCACAAACCAGACTCCGCAGTAAGCCAGACTGCTCACCAAAGCAGAAAAGGCAGGAAAAAAAAGGACAGAAAAATAGCCTGGAAAGTGTATTTGTCAGTCAGGGACAGCTGATAGTTCCATGTAGGAGTCCCTGACAGTCTGTGTGTGAGGGTATTGCAGACCCAACACAAAATTTGCAGGATGGAAATCTTCCACACCAAAGTTACAGATGGATGGATTTGTTGAAGGAGGTGCAGGGGATGGTGTCTCACTCTCTTAGCTGCTACCCATGCGTGTAGATATATCTGCAATTGTAACCAAATTGATCTGGGTTTTTTATCCCAGAAAAGTCTATGTCGGAGCCAGTCTCCCTGGTTCTCCCAGAGACTGTGGTGGACGGCTCAGCCAGAGCCTATTTCTCAGTGATGGGTAAGTGACACATGCTATTTTGAAAACACTGCCGTGTTTCTTCAGGCTGTGCTCAGTCTACTGGCAAGCCCCAAACCGTGCTAATTTACGCTGGAAACTGTCCCACTCTCCAGGCGACCTCATGGGCGCTGCCATGCAGAACCTGCACCAGCTCCTCCAGATGCCGTTCGGCTGCGGGGAGCAGAACATGGTCCTGTTCGCACCCAACATCTACGT